>CM062820.1:186500585-187085720 GCA_031772625.1 Pinus tabuliformis
TTTTCCCTATCGATCGAAAATAGTAATATTGAATTCTTGTAAGAGTAAAAACCATCTTGTAATTATGCCAATTGTAATTTGTTTATTTATTAAGTCCCTAATTGCAGAATGATCTGTATGTACAAAGGTTTCATAGTGAGTGATGTAATGTTTGAATTTGTTGATGGCATGGAAAACAAAAAAAAAATTCCTTTTCTGTTATAGTATAGTTTAACTTTGCATGAGCCAAATTTTTACTAGCATAATAAATGGCATAAGGATTTAAATATTTATCTCCTAGTACAACTCCTAATGTTGTATCTAAAGCATCTGTTCAAATCTGAAAAGGTAATTTCCAATTTGGCCATCTTAGAATAGGTGTTTCAGAAATATTTTATTTTAATTTTCAAAGGCCTTTTGGAAATCAATACTCCATTTGAATTCACAATCTTTTGTGAGAAATTTGAAAAGTGGAGATGAAATTTTTGTAAATTTTTGTATGAATCTTATACAGTAACTAGTAAAAGCAAGAAAACTTCTAACGTCTTGTTGACAAGCTGGAATTGGTAATTTAGAAATAACTTCTACTTTAGAGGTGTCCTCTCTAATTCCATTTCCTGAAATATGGTGTCTTAAAACAATCCCATCAGCAAACATCGTAAAACATTTTTCATGGCTTAATGAGAGATTTGCTTCCTTACATCTAATGAGAACCTTTTCCAAAATTTTAAGAGCTTCTTCAAAGAATTTCCATACACCATAAAATCATCCATGTAAACTTCTACACAATCATGAATGAGATTAGAAATAATTTCTAAAACTTACATTTGCAATGTTGGAGGTGCATTACACAACCCAAAAGGAAGTTCTCGGTGAGCATAGGTTCCCCATGGATAGGTAAAAGTGCTTTTATCTTGATCTTCTCGAGCTACTTGGATTTGGCTATATCCACCAAAACCTTCTAGAAATGAGAAATATTTCTTTCTTGCCAATGTGTCTAAAACGCGATCTATGAAAGGAAGTGGAAAGTGATATTTTAAGGTACCTTTATTCAATTCCATATATTAATTCCATACTCTCAATTTTCCATTATTTTTACGAACAATTACCAATGGTGAACCCACAGGGTATATACTATTGGATAAATGAAATTCATATTTAACAATTTTTGTAATTCCTCTTTAACAATTTCTCTCAAATTTGGATTCATTCTTCTCTAAGGCTGTTAGATTGGTTTAGATTTTATTTAATGTAGATATGATGTACAGAAGTATTAGCATCAATTCCTTTCATATCAGTATGTTCCCATGCATAAGCAGTGGAACGTTCTTGTAACATCTTTATTAAATCTTTCTTTTCAAATTCTTCCAAATTATTATTAATATTCGAAGTTTTTTCTTGGAAGATTTCTGTTGAATAGTTGCCAAATTATTCCACATAATGTAAATATAAGTAATGAGACGATAACTATTCAATATTGCATTTTTCTTGAAAACTTTGATTACATTCACAATAAAAGGAAGAATCATTATTTTACATTAAATTCAAAACTTGATCTTCTTCATCTATTTATGAAGTAACAGATATTGGTCATATATCAATATCATCATCTATCCATTTTTTACTTTGTACATCTATTATTTTCTTTTAAGGAGGATATAATATGAATTTCTTTGTTGAACTTCCATCAGAAATAAATATATCACCAAGTATACAACTTATAAATGTATCAGTTGTAGCTAACCATGGTCTTCCTAGAATAAATGGATGTCCTCCTAAATTACTCTTGGGTGTTAAAATCATAAAATGAACATGATACTCCCAAGAATCTAAGGATACAGATATGTTTTTTAATACACCATCAGGTTTAGTAAGAGATCTATTTACTAATTGTAATAATGTAGGTGTATATTGAAGATTAGGAAGCTCCAACTAATTTATCGTTTGTTTACTCATGATATTTATAATTGTGCCTAAATCAATCAATGTATTTCGAATTTCAATACCGTTGACACGTGTTTTCGCAAGGGGACTTCCTAGATCAATGTATTTCTGAATAGTTGTTTTTCCCATGATGATATCTGCAATTTTTCCAACTAATTGAATTCTTTTGATTTCTTTTCTCTTTCTCCCTGGTCTTTTAATACTTGAATCCCTAATTTTCATTGCAAAAATTGGTATTTCCTTAATGGCTTGTAGCAAAGGAATTTTTATACAAACATTCTTCACCTCATCTAACATATCATAATCAAGAAATAAAATATGTTTTTATACCCTTTCACCAATTGTTAATCTTTTAGGAAAAGGTGGTTTTGAAACAGATACTAAAGGTTGTTCCATAGAAGGAGTTGGAATGTCATCAGAATGTGTAGGGGTGACTTTTCTTTGAAGTTTTTCTTTTTCATTGAGAGGTTCTTGGTTTTTAGAGGCATTTTCCTTTTCACGTTCCCGAATAATAACTGTCGAGGACTTCTTTTCCAATACACTACCAGATCTAAGTTGGACATTGTTTAGATCTAGTGGAGTTATCATGTAAGTTTGGAATTTTTGTCCTTCCATATTGTAAACAGGTTGAGAATTTTTAGTATTATTTAGATTTGGAAGTGGTTGAGGAGGCAATTGATTTGGTCTTTGCAGAAATGGTAATGAATGTTGTGGATTTGGATTCTTAGATTGAGTTGGTTGAACATGTTAAGGAAAATAATCTAGTGGAAAAACAGGATAAGGTAGTTGATATTGAGGATATTTTCCATAAGGATTTGTCCATCCTTGTGCCCAAGGTTGAGGCCTAGATTGCCAAGGCATGGGTGCAGTCCAATTGTTTTGTGCTAGTTGTGCAAACGTTTGAGTGTTAAATCCCTAGGTCATATTTAGTTGTAAATTATTCCATGGTCTCGTATCAATAAAAAAGAGGGGATCTATCTGATTTGGTATCATTTCCTCTTGATAAATTACTTTAAGACCTACTATTGAACACTAGTACAAAATGGCTAATTAGTTACTAGAAAATGACTAAAATTTACATATAACAAACCATTGTTGCGTCGGTGCCCATTAGTAGATAATTTATAGTATATTATAACACGACCAACTTTTAGTCACTTTTAGCTTAGTCATTAATTTGTTGTCTCAATTTCATCATCTACTAGTATATTTAGTCATAAATTTGCCCATTAATGTAGTCATTGATTTATTCATTAATTGCCACAACTAATGCCCAAATATACAATCAAATATATTACTATGTGATCACCCAAGAAAACCAATTAATGACCAAAATGTTGGTCATGTTATAAGATAATATACATTACATACTAATAGTCATATATATGAAAATTTTAGTCATCATTTGAAACCAATTAATGACCAAAGAAATATGACTAAGTTTTGGTTGTTTTATAAGATACTGTAAATTAGCTATTAATAGTCATATATATGAAAAATTTAGTCATCATTTGTAATAAAAATTTTATCAATTACAGTAGAAATTTATATTTTTTTGGTAATTTCATATTCATTATATGAACAACTAATTTAGTAGTTTATATTCATTTCATTTACTTTCATTAATAATCATTGTAAACAATAATTTAGTCGTATTCATATTATTTGTGTTCATCATTAGTCAATACAAACTGCTAATTTAGTAGTTTTAGATTTATTTTGTGTGCTAATTATTAATCAACATAAATTAATTAGTATGTTTTTGTGACTAAATTAAAAAAAATCCTACAATGTGCATGTTTATCTAACATAAAAATGCAAAGTTACATATGTTAATTACAATACTAAACAATATCAATTGCAACTATAAATAGTTTTAACCACATAAATTATATTATATGAAATGTCAAGTATTACAATATGAGTTTTCAACTTAATATTGGCTAGACTAAAATTTACACATGAAATGTTGTTTCATTACTTCAAAACATGATTATCATCGTGTTTCCAAGGCATTGCAGGTGAATTCACCAACTTTGAAGACTTGATCATCAATATTTATGTGTGTGTATTATGTAGGATATTGGCTCTAAGGTTATCACTAGACCAATCCTCTCTCTCTCTCTCTCTCTCTCTCTCTCTCTTTGTGTTTTCAGCTCGAGTGTTATTGTTCTCCTCTTTCTTCAATTCTTTCTTCTTACCATCAATATTGAGTTCCTTTTCTGAAAGCAAAACAAGATACAGTGAGGAGTGTAAGATGTGAAAGACGATGAACACTAGAATATAAACTAAAATAGACTATAAAGGATTTATATGACATATACCTCAACATCAGCAATGTCAAGGCCATTTTTTCGCATAAAAGCAAGAAAACTTGAATAAGTTTTCCTGAGTTGGGCGATAGTGGCCATCGTATGGCTAGATGACCTATATAATCAAAGAAAATAGAAAAGACCTCCTTAGTAGCTTCATATTCAACCTTTAGGGAGATATTATTCACAATGATGCCAACCAAGTTACATGCTAGAAAACTCAAGTTGTAGATACCTTGTGAAAACAAATAATTTGAGATATGATGTCTAATCCTTGTGATTTTATTCACAACAACATTTCGTTATCTAACGCATGAATTTGGTCTAAGGAAGTTCTCATATCAATCAAGTTCAATATGTCTAAGGAAGTAGGAGAAGTGAAAGTGGGTCTAAGGAAACCAAAGGAAGTGAGAGGTGACTAGAGTATAAGGAGAAGAAGAAAATTTAAATTTTGGTACCTCTCTCTCTTTGTTTATTTCCCTAGTTTGGGAGATCAAAGTCTTCCCAGTTTCGTTGATGCTGGAATTTGCTACATAGTCGAAGTTGGTAGAATAGAGATTGAAGATCTAAGAGGCAGTGTTAGTGTGGAAGGAACATTTGGTCTTTGTCTAGGGTGAAGAGCCTCAAATAATACTATTGAAAAGAAGATAATTTTGAGTAGGTTTTCCCCTCAAGGGGGTTTTCTTCCTTGACATAGTGTCTATATCTGGTGTCCATTTTTTTATGAGCTTTTTCTTTGTTAATTTCTTGATGAACTAAAATAAAGAAGATATAAATAAAATATAATAAGGAGTCAAGAACATCACAAGTAATTATCAAGTATAAGAAAATATTTCTTCCTTTCTAATTTTCTTATACATGAACTATGCCAGGGAAAAGCCCCCCTTTGCTCTTCATGGTATAAATGCTCTAATTGTTCTAATTCAAATTTAGCATAATTTATGGATCGTTATTTGTTAGAAGCTTTCAATTGGCCTTTCTTTACAAAAATATATCTTTGTATTCGCCTTATAACTTTACAAAAATATATCTTCGAAAGGATTTCTAATTTTCTAATAGAGTCATAAACATGAAAATTTTTCAATAATAGGACCTTCTTGGGAAAAGCATAATCTTTACTCCACTCCAAATGAGGGTTGTAATATGAAAGGATGCCTTATCAACAGAAAAGGAAAAAGATAACCTTGTTAAGTTTTAATCACCATATTCAAGGCCTTCACAGATTGCCACATGACAGCATAAAAGGAACTAACAATATTAAAAATCCATCCATAACAATAAAGGTAAATGAACAACAAACATCCATGCATCCAAAAAATTGTAGCAGGGAAATAGTGAAATAATATATATCTTCTTTCATTAATCATAGGAAGAGCAGCATAAAACATGCCATCAGAGCAGAAAAGATAAAAGATAACAGTGTTAAGTGGTAGCTTCCATAGGAAATGCATTCACACTTTAATCCATAACAACATAAAAGGAACAAACAAAATAAAACATCTATCCATAACAGAAAAAGGAAAAATGACAACAAATATCCATTCATGCAAAAAAATGCAGCAGGGAAATAGTCAAATGGCATATATCTTCTTCTATTTATCATATGACAAGCAATATACTTCCATCAATTCAAAAACCCTTACAGACCAGTACCGTCTCTTACCCTATTCAAAAGAATATGGTTTCTAGCTTAAATAGTTATCTGTGATGAAGCACATTTGAACCAGCGCTTAAGCCCACTAATTCAAAATACAAAGTAAAATCGCTTAATACAAATAAATTCTTTCAAAATACAATTTAAAATTGCTTCATACATGTAAGGTCTTAATTGCTTAAAGTTCCTCCAACAATAAGGAAAAATACATTAGGGGAATTTTGAGGTCTAAAATGGGCCTCCTATGAAAAATTTACAGCCAAAATAAACTTTATAAGGACCAATGGGATTCAAGATGATGCTGTCAACCATGGGGTGTCATTCAACATTTTTGGAGTAAAAAAGTAAAAAGATTAAAAATTAATAAAATAATAAAACTATGCTTTCAACTCCTATTTTCAACCTATCTCCCTAAGGTTTTACTCAAATTTCAAGGGGGAGCACTCGTTGGATGAAAATTTTAATTTCTCATCTAGGGAGTGCCCATGTTGCATACTTTTGATGGACCCTTCTACACGAAAAATGAGAAACACATGAAAAAATATGATTTGAATCACATTTTTCATGTAGTAGGGTCGATAGAAAGTATGCAACATGGGTACACCTTTGATAGGGAATCAAATTTTTCATCCAACGAGTGTTACCACTCGAAATTTTAGTAAACCCATAGGGAGATAAGTTAAAAATACGAGTTGAAAATATAGTTTTTTCTTTTTTTCCCTCTAAAATTTGATGATGTAAGCTAATTTTATTTTATTATTTCCACTATTATTTTATAATTTCCCTAGGAGGCTCGTTTTAGACCTCAAAATTCCCCTAATGCTTGGAACTTTTGGATACCATCCAGAAAGCAATGGTCATTTCTTGGCATTAGAATACCAAAATTTGGTGCTTACAATTTACCTGGGTGTTTCTAGTCCCATTAAGAATTAAAAACATCCACAAGCATAATAAACCTTTGTAAGATTATGGTAGGCAACAATTTGAACCCCTGTAAAAAAGGATTAGGAACAACATATGCATTAGACAATGGCCAATTCATACCCACAACACGAAAGCATAAGAAGCTTTCTTTAAACAGCAAGATAACAAATCCTTACATTCCACATTGTGCTATCCATCCTTAACATTAAATCCCATATAGCCTTGTCATGTTAGATAGTTTCACAAGTTATAGGAAACATACAGAAGAGAATTGTCCCAAACAACTAGGAAAAACCCACCATCCTAAATTGTTAGGAAAAACCTGCCTCCTGAACAACCAGGAAAAGCACACTCAATAAGTAACAATAAGGGAAGCCTTGCTTTTTCATCAAAGTATATCCAATATTGTGGCCATGGTATGGAAGGCTCTTTTGATAAGGGAGGAAAATTTCATAAAGACTCGTTGATTTTGGAATTTCAAGAAAGAATGACCAATCTTCACCTACAGAATTCTTGCGTGTGTCCACCAATTCTACTTGTAGTATTCAAGTGAGGTCTGGTTGTTGTCCATATTACGAGAGAACGATGTGAATGGGTGAGATGTGGCACCCCTTAAATAGTTGGAGAAGACATAGGTCATGTAATAATAATAATACTAATAATGAGAAGTTGCCCAATTTCCTTTGTTAAATGGCTGCATAGTAGACCCTACTATGATAGCTGCGAACTTCCCTAGCAAGGTGAAACATAATGAAAAGGAAATGCTAGTGTTATGCCTCTCGGGAACAAATGGAACATAAGAAGGCTCACCCTAATGAAATAATTCTCTTTTATTTTGATGAACTATCTCCCAACTCTCTCCAAGAATATGTGGGGCTCTTGAAGCCCTCTAAGTCTAGTTTGGTTGGATCGCACGTAGATGCTCAAGTTTGGATTGAGAAAGGTGCAGGGAAATGTATAGAGACATCATGAAAAACACATTTTTAAGTGAATAAGTGGATTCATGAGAAGGAGTTGAAGCTCCCCTCAGATCATATTCAAAGACTGATTCATAGATCTTGTATTATTGCTACCACAAGTGAGGATGATCATAAATTTTTCCACCCACATACCATTCATATCTCTTCTCGTCTACAAAATACCAAAATATAGAGAACTGTAGACCCATTGTAGAATAGTTATTATTGGGTTGCAGATAGATATATGGAAAGAATGTGGGGATATATAAATTGTGTCCCTTATCCACGATTAGTGAACTGGGCAACACTAACTTTTACCCCAATATCAATCCAACTTCAGACCTTATTTTCTTTGATAACTCACTAGATATATAGCACATCAAGAAATCAATTAAGTACATCCATATTGATATCAAACCTCCACAACTCATCAAGCCATATTGCTAAAATGACCTCTTAACTCATCATAGACAATCACAACTTACTCCTGACCCATAAAACAATATTTTATTTAATCAAACTTCATCAATTTTAGATTACCTTACTTGAGTTACTAATACTTTTTCCCCTCAATTCACCCTGTGCAGATGCTTCTACCTCATTTCCGTTACACTTTTTCCAAGAGAGGTTATGATTGGTCATTTGAAGGCCAATTATATTATGAAACGAATTCCTCATGGGGCTATATTGATCTCTCGATATCCTTGTATGTTTCAGTAAATTGTCTCTTGACTAGGTCCCATCTAACGTATAAGTTATTCACTAGCTAGCCAAAGCTAACCGGTAAGTCTATTCTACCCAATGCATGTTATTAAGACTAATTGAAAGCTATCAACATACCTAAATATCCTTTGGTCTTTTGGTTCCTCATTCCCTTCCCTATTGGGAAATATTATAGAATTATTCAATGCACTATTAGACACTCTAGTCCTTCCGCTTCAAATTATGCATTTGCCTAAACATAGTTTATTGATAATCCATCTACAAAAGAATTTCACATCGTTTACCCAACATCTTCATCAAAGTTTGAATCTTCCTAATTAACTTAGTATTGGCTTGTGTAAGGATAATCTACTCTTCTGTCTTCCTATCGCCTTATCTCTCTCCTTCGATTCTTCCTTACCGCTATAGAGACTTTCCCATTCCTTTTCATTAGTCTTTTTATTAATAGCTAGTTGACTTTTCATTTTAGATCTCTTTTATTGCAAGTAATTTCCTTGCCCTATGAATGACAAGACCTCCACACATTTTTCAACTTTTCATTTTGAATTTCAACAAATCACTTGTCCATACACTTTACACCCTAAATTTGTTGCTTCGTTCATGTCCCTAGCCTTAGAAAAAAAAGAAACAAGGTCACATCACATGCACCTATAGTAGTGAAATATCAACCATCTTCTTGGGTAATTGACCTAAGAGCATCACACCACATGGCTTCATCTCAAGATGAATTTGTGTCTTTGGATCCTTACACTACACTAACTATATTGATAGGGGATAACACTCTTGTTGAGGTGTGTCAGAAAGGGTCTTTTGAAGTGAATGATGGAACATTTTATGATATTCTTTATGTACCTTCACTATCAACCAATATCTTATCGATCTATTAGATCAAATACTCAGGCACTGACATGTGAGTTGTGTTCACTCCCCATTCTATGGTCATTATTGAGATGACAAATGAAGTTAGAATTGGTTTTTATAAAACTAGTCATCAGTTTGGATTGTCGCTATTCTTCAATTTTGTTACCAAGGCTCTGTCTACTATACTTATCACTCATTAAAATGAGGTGAATCAATTGTGGCATGAGTGGTTTGTCCATCTTAAATTATCAATATTTTCATTAGTTCAACAAGAAGACTAGGTGATAGGATTACCATGTGTGCACTTTTATGATGATGTTTGTGAAGGCTACATTCCTGGAACACATCCGCAAGAGAAAATCGATAAAGGAAAAACATGGAGAGCATCTCATGTTCTATAGCTAATTCACAAAAATCTCATGGGCTCATTTCCACAACCTTTGATGAGGAGGGCTAAATTTGTCTTGATTTTCATTCATTATTATTCAAGAGGCATCTCTAGATATACTTTATTAAGAAAAAATGGGAGGCGTTTTATCACTTTCATAACTTAAAATCCTTTTTATATAAATAGTCCAAAAAATTCAATAAATAATGACGCATAGTTAATTGGGGGAAGTATATGAATGACAATTTTAAGCATTTCTTTGCTAGTATAGGCATTGAATTGTAGCATATTGTTCTATACACCACATAGTAGAACAATGTTGTTTAACATATATATATATATATATATATATATATATATATATATATATATATATATATATATATATATATATATATATATATATATATATATATTGATAGAGAGAGAGAGAGATATAGATAGAGAGAGAGAGAGAGAGATAGATAGATAGATAGATAGATAGATATATAGATATATATATAAAGTAAATGGAAAGTTGCATGTTGCAGTCTCTTTCCCTTTCTCCAAAACTCTGGTTTGAAGTTCTCAACTGTGCCTACTAATTCATAACAGAGTCCTTCAGAAAGCCCTAAAGGATGTCACTCATTTTAAGGCTTGGAGTAGTAGGAAACTATGATTCAAGCAGTTTATAGTATTTGGTTCATGAGCATGGGCTCACATTCTTGTAGAAAAATGCAAGGCCTTCGAACATCAAAGCCAACCTTTCCTTTTCTCAAACGGTGCAAAGTCTTATTGTCCACTCAATGCTACCACAAATGCATTGATCATTGCAAGAATTTTTGATTCAAAAAGGGATTCTTAAGTCACTCCCATGACACCTCTACTTCATTAGTGATTCCAATTTGCATTATGAATTTTGTTGACACGGTAGCTGTTGATCCACATAGGGTTTTTTTTTTTATGATGAAGAAACTACTTCCTTTTGTTCAGATGCTAAGAGTTATGATGAGGATGCTGCTACAAACCCAATAGAAGTTTTAGACCCTCTTGTTGCCACACCACACTGGGCAAGTCATGCACTACATGACATATTTTCACTAAGTCCAACTTCTCATTGTTAGTTATGTGTTCTGCTACCATAAACAGAGAGCAGGAAATGGAATGCAAAATGGGCATAGATCGAGAAAAATGTCTAGAGTGCTTCATAGGGAAGAGGAGCATGAACATGCTTTAGATGATAAGAAATGTGAACCTTCTGCCTTGCCCCAGGGTTTAACATGCATATAAAATTGATTAGTGATGTAGCCCAATCCCTGCAATTTTATGCATGTAAATTAACTTAAACGTATTAAAATAGGGTCAAGGTAGTAATGGGAAATGGGAAATAGGTATACCAGTTAGGTTTATGGCAACATGTGTTACATGCATGCTTTTAGCAGGAAGCGCTACTACACCAGAAGAAAAGAACTAGAAACTATGGATACTCCAAAACAAACAAAACAACCTGAACCAGCCAACTTGATCAACCGAAATTTAAAGGAAACCACATTAACTATATTATATAGATCTATTAAAAACTAGAATCTATGTTTCAACTCTCAAATATAAACCAGTTGGGCCTTGGCTGGGTGGTGAGACTCTACCCCACCAACTCAAAAGACATGTAAAAAATGGACGATAAGGGGAAAATACACATCTGATCAAACCGAAATAGTCGTAGACAAAAATAACTACATTATCTAGGTCAATTGTAAATACAAACAATCTTCTCTTCGGGTCTCACATATAAACCAACTTGGCCTTAATTCCCTAGGGAGCTTGGTGATGTTGGAAGAGTATTAAGCGATTCAAAAAGGTTCCATTCTTTGCATGTCAAAAAGGGATGAGGCTATTTTGGGTAGATTTGACAACCCTTAGACGAGTCACCTCATCCAAAGGAAGTCCATGTCAGGCTATGCAAAATCCGACCTAAGCTAAAGGCCACAATAACCACATTATCTAGATCTATTGAAGAAAATCTAAACTAACCATTGCTTCAATGCACACAAGAATAAATGGAGACCAAGTTGGATTACAAAGGGAAATTTGATAATAGGATTACTGATGGTGAGGCTTTGTTATGTCCATCAAGTTAAGATAGTGGCTGAATATCCAGGATAAAGACACTGTCTCTTCTAATGTCATGCTTGACAGTTATAGTGAAAGCTTCTTCTCAAGCACTTTTTTTGCATCCTCAATGACCACAATTATCATTTTGCATGCACTCTATGAGAGAATTCATTCTCTCTCAACTTTTTCCATAAATTTCATGTCAACTTCACGTTAAGAACATTGTTTAGAAGACTACCAAGCAGCCGAAACTCATCCTAGAAGGCCTCCAATGGTATATCCTCATCAATATCATCTGTGGTATTGATCATGACATCTAATGAGAATCAAACTCTTGACCTTTGATGGCTGAATTACACTACACCACAACGTACTGAAGGACTAGAATGAGATCTCCTCACCAATATCACTTGTGGTTTCCATTGTGACATCTGAAAAGAGTCAAACCCTCAACCTCTAATTCTTGAAATACACTACGCCACAATGTATTGAAGGCTGGGAATGAGATCTGCTCAGTGATATTGTCTGTGGTTTTTGTTTTCCCTTACGAAACAAATTTCTTGGCTGTGAAGAAATTGTGCTTAAGACATTAATGTTTATTATTATTGTCACTTATTTGTTTGATGTATCTTCAAATGAATGACCTAAAAAACCTGGTTCTTAACCCTTAATACTTAGGTGATATGAACGTCTCAGAATTCGATATGGTGCTGGATATAAATGCTGAAGGAAGAATGTTTTGAAGGGTTAGAGACAACATAATGTTTTTCACAGAAACTATTATCTATAAAACTTTGAGAAGTTAGAGACAATATGTTGTTTTCATGGAAACTATTATCTTTAACTTAGAAGAAATGTAGAAGTAGTGGTTTTAAGTATAGGAGTGCTCTTTTAAGGAATTTTAACTTCATTCACATAAGTAAAAAAAGACCTGCAACTTCATTACTATACTTAAAGAAAAGAAAACATATGATGACACATAATAGAGAAGTTACAAAATCATACCCAACAATGTGTGGAAAACTTTTGATTCTTTCACTAATCAACAGTTTATCAAAAATAGAGTAGCCTAGTCTCCAAGTTCTTCAAAATTCGAATTCTCTCTCTCTATAATTTTCCTCTTTTTGTACATCATGTGATAGTTGATAGACACCAAAACTGTCAAACTGCTTAACTATCTCCTAACTCTCTAAAGTAAAAATAAGTACAAAATATTACATTGGAGGGTAAAAGACACCTCATTCTCAAGAAAATAAAATAACAGGAAGTAATAGAAATTGCAAAATTGATGATGGTTGCTCGATGTTCAGATCTGTAGCTTGACTGCTGATGAAGTTTCTATGTAGATGTTCTGATAATAGTTAAATTGTTTTAACACAACAAACTACATTTTCACAAAACTGCGTGCATGCACTCGGGCCCATGTATGTATAAAAATTGTTATGATTGGCTAAAACATAAAGAAAAACTTATGGCCCACATATATATTTGGAGTGCTCCAATTGGTGGAAACACAAAGAAACCCAACCTATCACCGTTCCTTTGGAATTTTGGTCATCCACCTCTAACTCTAGTTATTCTTCTAAAACAACAAAATTGGTTGATTTATACGAAATATGGCTTACCATGGAATTGAAAGGAATTTAACCTCTGGTTCATAAAATTATCATGTCCGCCTTTTCTACAGAACTTTGCCTTCCTGACGAAGCTGATAGGAAACAAAACTGTAGTTCAAGGATTTCTCGGGTTAGAAATTTATAGTACATTTCGTGCACTTTTCGACACGATATCTATCAGATCTCGTCACTTCTTGATGAGTGGCTGTTATTAATCAGGACTTCAGTGGATTAAACCACATTCTACAAACTGTTGCATCCATTTTCCAAATTAAATATCGTCCTCGTTGACCACAGGATTACCGTCGGATCTACATTCTTCAAGCGAACAATCGTGATCAACTGAGGTTTTAACTCAATTTTATAACTTCTCACATTTGA
The DNA here is from genome assembly GCA_031772625.1 of Pinus tabuliformis. Taxonomy (NCBI): domain Eukaryota; kingdom Viridiplantae; phylum Streptophyta; class Pinopsida; order Pinales; family Pinaceae; genus Pinus; species Pinus tabuliformis. Next base: position 186,514,418 of record CM062820.1, read on the forward strand.
CTTCAGAATAAACCTTGCCCTTGTTAACCATGTGACTACCGTTGGATCTGTTTCCTGTCGATCGGATAGCTGAGATCTTCTCCCAAGTTTCTCGCGTTCAAAAGCCGACAATAATATAAAACAACCCATTTCCTTTGGATTTCTACATTTTCCTTTATTTCCATTATAACATAATATTAATTTTTTATATTATTTTTGAAATAAATCTTAAAATAAAATTAAAATGACAATGGATGCTACAACATCTGGCTCCACCTAGGGATAGTGCTCTTTCCAGAGAAGCACTAAGAACCACAAATCAATGCCTTCACCTCGGGCATGGAGTCATATATTTCTTCGCCAATTTAAATTCTATGGAATTTGTACAATGAATTCACTCTAGTATCTACAATGACGGAATGCTTGTGTTTCAGAACTGGAAGTAATGATTGAGGTATAGCCCATTGATAGGCAGCTGTAAGGATTCACCATCAAGATTCTCCACAAAGAATGTATTATTTTCCCTTTCTTTTATGATTCTGAATGGGCAATACCAGAGAGGATCAAAATTCCCATGTTTACCCTTATCTTCTCTTCTAGTATCCCACCTTAATACCAGGTCTCCAACATTAAAATCAATCTCTTTGGCTTTTCTGTCAAAAATACCCTTCACCTTTGATTGATATGTAATCAAGTTGTCTCTTACCTTATCCCCACCTTCACTTAATTCCACTACCTTATGCATCCTTCTTATCAAAGCATTGGGTTCTTCTTTTGCCTCCTGAATCATTGCAATTACAGGCTTCACAATCTAACTTGGGAATAAAGTTTGAGTTCCATACACTAACTCAAAAGGTGATTTTCCTGTAGACCTTCTTGTAGTCACTTAAACATCCCATAGAGCAAACTTTAACTTTGAGTCACAGTCTTTCTGATTCTCTACAATGCTTTTCTTAAGTATCTTCATCAATATTTTGTTAGTGGATTCATCCAATCCATTTCCATATGGATGATAAGCTATTGAATGAGATAAAATAACATTATAATTCTGACAAAAAGCAATAAAATTACTTGAACTAAAGATGTGAGCATTGTCTGCTATAATTCTGACGGGGCATCCAAATCTGCTGAAAATATTTTCCTCTAAGAACTTCATCACCACCTGGTCATTTTCCCTTTTAGTAGGTATAGCTTCTACCCACTTGGTGAAATAATCAGTAGCTATAAGAACCCACTTGTACTGTCCACTTGAAGGTGGGTTAATTTCTCCAACAAAATCTAGTTGCCATTATCTGAATGGTCCTTCTATAAAGATTTGGATCAAAGGCAAGGGAGAAAACCTTTTCTTCTCAGCAAAAAGCTAACACTTCTGACAGCCTCTAACAAACTTATATGTATCACCAAATAGGGTGGGCCAATAAAACCCTTCTTGGAGGATTTTATGTGCAGTAGCCTTCCAGCTATAATGTCCACCGCATAATTTCTCATGATAATCTTTAACGGTCTCTGTAAATTCGTCCTCTGTTAAACGTAACAATAAAATTCCCACAAGATCCTTCCAATACAATCTGCCCTCAACAATCTCATATGGTTATGCTTTGATCTTTAATGCTCTATATTTTGAATTATTCAAATATTGATGACAAAAGAGAAAACATAAATAATGGACTATGTGTTTGTACCATTTTGAACATAAAAACTTACATCTGATCTTCATACTTGGATTTTATTTTCCTTCACCTTCTTCAACTATCTCCTCATTTGGAGGTGTTAGCAAGTTGATTCCCAATTCCTGAAAATTTGACTTTGTCAACATCTTTACCAATCCTTTCCCTTCCACCAGCTTTGTGGCCTTTATGTCCAGGTCATACTCTTGAATGTTGGCTATCCATTTCCGTATTTTTCCTTCCACATCACTCTAGACTAAGACATCCTTTACTACATTTGGCACATAAGGAATGATCTGTGAATATAACATATATGTCTTGAATGCCTTTAGGGCTTTTACCAAAGCATATAACTATTTTTCGAGCATATTATACTTTAGTTCAAGCATCTCTGAGAATCTTGCTAAAGAAGGCAACTGGCTGCTCCTTTTCTTCATCATTTTTCTGTAACAAAACAATAGCTATTGAATTAGGTGATGCAAATGAAAAAACTTGAAAAGGCTTCTAATAATTAGGGCTAATTAAAACTAGAGATGCTTGTAATGCTTCTTTAATCCTGGAGAATGACTCTCTGGCTTCCTTGGTCCAATGCACTTCATTTTCCTTCTTGAACATATTAATAATTTCTTTTACAATTTCAGCATAATTGGACACAAATCTCCTTAAAAAGTTCATTTTTCATAGAATTTTTTCAATGTCTTTCTTACTCTTGGGGAGGGTATTTTCTGCATAGCTTGCACCCTTACTGGATCTATCTTCCCTCCATCTCTAGAAATAATGTGCCCTAGTAGTTTTCCCTCTTCTAGAGCAAAAATAGACTTCTTAGGATTCAAGGAAAGCCCAAATTTTCTACATTTCTCAAAAGCCTTTTTAAGATGGTCCAGATGCTCCTCATTAGACTTAGAGAAAATAGTGATGTCGTCCAAGTATATCACCACAAACTTATCCCCTACAAATGAAATGTGCATAGTCCTCTGAAATGTTGCACCTGCATTCATCAACCCAAAGGGAATTCAAGCATACATAAAGGTTCCCCAAGGCATTGTGAATGCAGTCTTTTTCTGATCTTCTTTATCAACAACCATCTGGCTATACCCAGAGAACCAATCCAGCATGGGCATTCTGAATGATTTTCTTACCTTCTGCATCACATGATCCATTTTAGGTAATGGATAGTTATCTTTTAAGGAAGCATTATTGAGATTTCTAAAGTCCACACATAGCCTTATTTCTCCATTTTTCTTCCTGACTCACACTAAACTGGCCACCCAGTCAGAGTACCTAAGTGGAACTATTATCTTTGCATCAAGTAGATTTTTGACTTCTTTCTCACTCAATGGTAAAAGCATAGGGTTTATTTGCCTAAGTTTATTCTTAAATGGTTTAATCCCCCTTTCAAGGGAATCTTGTGCTGAATAATACTTACATCATATTTTTTGAGATACTCATAGGACCAAGCAAAACATCAATATAATCCCTTAAAAGCTTAAGATATCTATCCTTATAATTAAGTGGAACTCAATTAAATAATTTAACTAACATGGGCTCGTTCTGGGTTCCAATATTGTAATCTTGAATCTGCTCATCCTGTGGAATTTTCCCTGAACTAACAGCCACATCATTGGAGTTAAAAGTTCTTTCAAGAGGGACAAGCCCCCTTTGCAGAGTATTATCTTTTAATTGAATAATTTTTTTGATTAACTATGGAATTTTTCAAACCACTTACTTCTGCACCTCCTGTTGCTTCATCTTCATCTTGATCAATCTTTTTGCCCTGAAAATATTCAATCATAGTCAAGAATTCCTTAATCTATTGATCATCCTCAAAAATCTACCAGTGTTTTATATTATCAGGAACAGAAGGCCTATGCCTTATTTCAACCTCATATCTTAGCTTTGGATTAATAGGAGGCCTAAAAGTACTAGCAACCACAGCCAAAGAGTCTGTTAATCTGTTTCCATCTCATGGAATGAACTAAATGTTGAAAGCTTCAAAGCAATTCTCAACCAAATCCCACACTTCATTTCTATATTCCCTAAGCCTAGGGTGTTTTGTCTGACACTGGTTCTTTATTTTCTTTATAATCAGCTCTCAATCTCCCAAAATAGAAATTGACTGGACTCACATTTGTTTTGTTGTTTGCAGAGCAATGATCAAGGATTCATATTCTGCCACATTATTTGTTGCTTCGAACTCCAATTTAAAAGAAAAAGGGAACATATTACCTCTAGGTGTGATTAGAAGGAAACCAACACCTATTCCTTCTTTAGAATAGGCTCCATCAAAGAAGCACTTCCACACCCCTTAAGTTTGTAGCTCTGTATTTACATTTGTTGAAGTAAGCTTCCTCTAGTTATCTTCAGCCAACTCTCCATTGTTATGCAGCATAAAGCAAGCAAAGTCATCTTTCTCTTTGCTATATACAAGTGAATTACTCGCTTTTTTCTTTGTGATTGTTTTTACAAATCTGGTTTCTCTTTACAACCTCCTTTCTTCTCCACCAAAACTTGGTATGACAACATAACTAAAATCTAGTTTCAAAACACCACCCAATTTAGCCCCCCATGACCTAGATAGCAACATTTGAAACCTAGTAGGGATATCTACTACCACTACATCCATTACCAGGCTTCTAGTATGGATATGGGCTAGTGACACCACCATATCTTTAATGACCCCCAGACACTTGACTTTATCTGAATCGAAAGAATACAGGTCTCTATAAGGTTTAGTACCTTGTAGGTTTAGTTGTTTCATCACTAATAGCGGCATAAGGTTATGTGAAGCTCCTAAATCAAACATACAATTATGAAAGAGGAAATCATGAATCAATAAAGAAATTTAGAAAGGAGGTGTTGAAGAATCTACCTCCTCCTCATGTGGACCAAAAGCCACTACTGGTTTATCTTCTTGCAAATTCACAATGTCGTTTATATTTACATTCTCTTTTAGATTGGTAAACTCAGCAATATCTCTTTAATAAACTGGTGTTTTGACCAACTCTGTGAGGGACACTTGAATTTTGATTTTTTCCAATTCTTTAGTAAGACTAAACACATGAACATGTTTAGTATTCCTTTCATTTTGATCTTCACTCCTCTTCATCACTAAAACCTCTTGTGCAATGGAAACAAGTTTTTCTAAAGGAATTTTTTCACTTCTATCTGGAGAATACTCACCTTGAAGTATTGGAGTCTTGTTATTTGTATTCTTTTGTTTCTTTCCTTTATTCAATTGTTTTGCAGACTATGTTTCTTATGGAGTTTCCTTTTGTGGGGGAGTTGGAACTTGCTTCTCACCTTCATTTTCTTCAACTCTTGATATTTTCCTAGATCTCAAGTCATTCTTCTTATGTAATTCCACCTGCATAAAATTCAAAAACTACTTCGAATACTCATCAATTTCATTCTCATCATAAATGGCATATGTTTCAGCATATTCATATTCTTCTCCATCAACACCTAGTTCATTTTCATCTACTACATACAATGTGGAAGTCTAATCATTATGGTCCCTAAAATACTATAGTACTTCATCAGGATCTGCTTCTAAATACAGTGGTGCTTGAACATAATCTTGGTATTTTCTCTCCCTCTGCAAGATTTGTAGATGTTGTCTTCTATATTGAGGATTAAAGTTTATGTTCTATTGTGCTTGCCTTTGAGAATTATTACTATCCAATCCCAATTTTATCAGTTTACTAGACAAATTTTTAATTACATTATTCATATCCTCTATTGTTTGACTTTGAGAGAATTCCACTTTAGCCTTTCCCTTATCTTGGATAGGATGTGTCTCCGGTGCTTTACCTGCAGCCATTACATTTTCTTCTATTTCTAATGGATTAGTTTGGATCTGATCAAGGGTTGTGGATCTTCTCTCCCTCAATGTGAACCCAAAATCTAATTGAAAAGCCCCTACAAAGTTATTTTTGCACCAGCAAGAGGGGGCTTAATCTCTACTAGAAGACTATTTTACAATTTATTAAACCTTCTGATGAATTCAACAACACTGTCATCAGATTTCTTCTTAATAGCATTAACACTGTGAGTGAATACCCATGGTCTCTTTTCTCTCCCCATATCTGGGTGAACAGGTGCTCCATCTCTTCCCATGTAGGAATAGAGTTATTAGGAAGCCATTTAAACCATTTTCTTACTTCTCCATCCAAGGTTTGCACAAAATGTCTTAAAACAACATCCATATGTTCAACATTTAGATTTTCAGCAAAATTACAAAATAATGCTATATGATTCTTTGTTGTTTGTTCATCCTCCCCTGTGAAATGACGAAGAATATTCAAGTATCCTAGTGGAGTTTGATTCAATTCTTCTGGCAATTGAATAGGTGCACACCTATTCATCAATAATGTAGGTGCTATGATGTTTGCTCATGAACTTACTGAACCTTGAGTACTAGCAGATGTAGAACCTGACTGAGGAGTAAATGGAGAATGAAAAGGTGAGAAGGTAGTTATAGGTTTAGGTTGAATAACTATAACAGATACTGAGAAAGAAACAAAATCTAAAGATTGTTCCTGACAATTGGCTTCTTGAAATGAAGTAGATGTAAAAGGTGACTCTTGGTAAATAAAAGGTGAATTTTTGAATGAAAGATGTGCTGAACTGCTGCCAAGTGCAGATAGTGTAGGACTTGGTGTAAATGGAGTCTTAGGCCTTCCAACCGTCTTGGAAACTAGCCTCTCAAGGTTTGAAAGGGCCTAAACTTTCTGTTGTGATGTATGTGACCTCGTATGAGGCCTCCTTCAAGCTAGAGTTATTGCTTTATATTCAATATAGCCAAATATTTCCTCCTCACTGAACAACCAAAGCAAAATATTAAAATCCTAGGGAAAAGTGTTCTTGGCTTCTCTCCCCAGAAATGACGTCGATTAATGTTTTCCGTTAAGAAATCAATTTCTTAGATGTGAAGAAATTATGCTTAAGACATTAATGTTTATTATTATTGTCACTTATTTATATGATGTATCTTCAAATGAAGGACCTAAAAGACCTAGTCCTTAACCCTTAATACTTAGGTGATATGAAAGTCATAGAATGCCATATGATGCTAGATATAAATGATGAAGGAAGAATGTTTTGAAGGGTTAGAGACAATATGTTGTTTTTCACAGAAACTATTATCTGTAATGCATTGAGAAGTTAGAGACAATATGTTGTTTTCACAGAAACTATTATCTGTAACTTAGAAGAAATGTAGAAGTAGGGGTTTTAAGTATAGTAGCGCTCTTTTAAGGAATTTTAACTTCATTCACATAAGTAAACAAAGACCTGTAGCTTCATTACTATACTTGAAGAAAATAGGACATATGATGACACATAACAGAGAAATTACAAAATCATACCCAACAATGTGTGGAAAACTTCTGATTCTTTCATTAATCAACAGTTTATCAAAAATAGAGTAGCCTAGTCTGCAGGTTCTTCAGAATTCGAACTCTCCCTCTCTATAATTTTTCCTCTTTTTATACATCATGTGATAGTTGATAATCACCAAAAATATCAAACTGCTTAACTATATCCTAACTGTCTAAAGTAAAAATCATTACAGATTATTACATTTGAGGGTAAAAGCACCTCATTCTCAAGAAAATAAAATAACAGGAACTAATAGAAATTAGAAAAATGATGATGGTTGCTCATTGTTTGGATCTATAGCTTGACTGCTGATGAAATTTCTCTTTAGATGTTTTGATAATAGTTAAACTATTTTAACACAACAAACTACATTTTAACAAAACTTCGTCCATGGACATGGGCCCACATATGTATCAGAAATGTTCTAATTGGCTAAAACATAAAGAAACCCTTATGGCCCACATATATATTGGGAGTCCTCCAATTGGTAAAAACACAAAGAAACCCCACCAATCACCATTCCTTTGGAATTTTGGTCATTTGCCTCTAACTCTAGTTATTCTGCTAAAACAAAGGAATTGGTTGATTTACGCAAAGTATGGCTTACGACGGAACCGGAAAAAATTTAACCGATGGTTCATAAACTTATTGCGTCCACCTTTTACACAGACCTTTTCCTTCACCATGGACTTGATAGGAAACAAAACTGCAGTTCAAAGATTTCTCGGGTCTGAAATTTATAATAAATTTCATGCACTTTTCAACATGATATCTGTCGGAACACATTGCTTCTTGACGAGTGGTTGTGATTAATCCAGAATTCAATTAATTAAACCACATTCTATAAATCATCGCGTCCATTTTCCGAATTAAACATCATCTTCGTTAACTACAAAATTACCATCGGATCTACATTCTTCATGTGAACGACCCTCATCAACTAAGGTTTTAACTCGATTTTATAACGGCCCTGATTCTGAAGTAAACCTTGCCCTTATTAATCGTGGGACTACCATTAGATTTGTTGCCTGTCGATCGAACATCCCAAATCTTCTCCTAGGTTTCTTGCATTCAGAAGCCGATAATAATATAAAACAACCCATTTCCTTCAGATTTCCGCATTTTCCATTATTTCCGTTATAACATAGTATTTTATTTTTTTATTTTTTTTTTGCAATGGAGCTTAAAATAAAATTAAAATGACAATGAATGCTACAACAGTTTCCATCATGATGTCTAACAAGAGTTGAACCATTGACCTCTGATCGCTAAATTACACCATGCTACAACATACCGAAGACCTCGAATGAGATCTCCTCATCAATATTGTTTGTGGTTTCCTTCATGACGGTGAAGGCCTGGAATGAGATCTTTGTTGAGCATCATAAATGGGTAATTATATGGGATCATTTTACCTCCTAACCTAATCAAATCAACCATTCTCTTAGCTTATTGTATTATTTTCTGATTATATTTATGCTTATGCAGTGAGTTGGGTTAGTTATGATGCCATGTGGTCTAACATGTGTTTAATGCAGATTATTGATAAATTTTGAGGTCAAAGTGAAGGATCCAGTGGAAAAATGGCAACAATAACTCAAAGTGGACAAAGGGGAGGAATTATAGGAGGGAATCCCCCTCATTTATTACTCCTCGCTTCAAATTCCCCTTCATTCAGCTCGGAGTACAAGCAACGAAGTCATGCACTAGAAGGCAGTCAAGCAAATGGAGGATGACTAATGATTATCTCGATTTTTGGGACGCAAGCCTCACTGATTTTAAGGAAGCTATTGGTAGCTTCATTTGTATAAGTAGAGAGGCCTAGGGCCCCACTAGGGTCAGAATTTTGTTGAATTTTTGCTTATGTAAACTCTGCTCCAACTTCGAGCTAATTATGTTAGAAGTAGTGTCATGCAATCTTGTTATTGTTTTGATAATAAAGATGGAATCCTTTTTTAGCTAGCACTAAGTTACCTCAATGTAATAAAGATCTTGGGTTAGGGCCCAATCAAAGTAGCCAAGCTCCTCTTTACCTGTATTTGTATGTTTTATTTTAGTTTGTAGATTAGGTTGTTGTTAGATGTATTTCTTTTATGGTTAAGAATAGGTTGCTTTCGATGATTCACTAGTTTGCTTCCATTTGTCCTTTCTATAGCAGGTTAAGCAGTGATAAAGAGAAGATTAAAAAGGCTAGCAATAGTGCCTTGGCCTCTCTTCCTTCCTTTGGGACCATGATTTGAGGTAAAGACCCTCTTGCTACACCAAAAACACAAATTTTCCTCATTCATAGGACTTCTAGTGTTTACAACTTTTTAGTGGTTAATAGTCTAGTTTGTCCTTGCTTCAGAAATTCTTCATCATGCTCACTTCTTTATTTACAATATTCCTCTTTCATGCTTTCCTTTCTTGCAGCATTTCTCAGTATTTCCTTCCAAAGATCATAGTTTAGACTATTTTGATGCAAAAATATGTTTTCCTAGATGCACTTATTTCATTGCTTGCTTGATCTTATTTTTTGGCTATTAGTTGTTTATGTAGCAAATCTCTTCTAGCAGTAGGCCAGCCTATCAGCCATCCCATCCTCCATTTGATCATGCCCTACATGTCACCCAAGTCTCCCATCAATTCTACCTTAGTTTCCTTCATTTGCCATAGAATTTCTTCCTCTCCCCTCGAACAAATCCAATCATCTTTCTCTCTCCTGATGATTCTTGGTATACGCTAGGCACCCTAACACCTCATTCCAACCTTCATCCACCTCTTTCACCCAATCTCACACCCTCAAAATAGTGAAAACTACTCTCGGCCTCCTATTGTAGGCCTCTTGTAGAACGTTGTTTTTCCTCTTGTAGGCCTCATGTAGAACATTATTTTTCCTCCTATAGATTTCCTGTGTCCTCCTGTAGATTTTCCTGTATGCTTTCTTTTGAAGGCTAAGTGTGGGAAAAGCCTCCAAAAGGCCACCTAAGACCTCCTAGAACCCATCCACACCATCCTACATCCTCTCAAGTCGAAAACCACCCTTCAATGCCACCTATTTGTTGCCACATTCACGAACAATAAATTACATGCATGTCAAATTCACATAAAAATATATAAAAATCCAAAAAGATGTTTTCTACTCATTTACTTCTAGAAATAGCTTAGTTAGATGTTGATTACTTCCTTGAGTAGGTAATGGAATTCTTTTCATGGTTTTAATAGTGCTTTCTCCAAAAGATGGATTAGTTGGTTAATTTGGGTTTACTAGTTTTGCTTTACATTTCAGACTTCCTCCTTTCTACAGTTAGAGTAGTATCTATAGAGTAGTCTTTCTCTCCTTTCATCACATATATAGCTTCTTCTAAAATCCATAGAAGTTGGCTTGAGCTCCTAGTGATCCTGTGTCGGTTGACCAAGTGACAACCTCCAGTAAGAGCTAGTACTTGTGCATACAGCACTGTCACTTCCAAGTTTGTTATGAACTATCGGGTTGATAAGAGTAAACAAGGAAGCCTAGGAGTTGCAACATTATTGTTGCAATACTGGTTCTCACCATATTTTTTGCGTCGTTTCCAGGGAAGCGTCAGAGTATTCTGTGATTATTACTTTCTTCTATTTTCTATTGCAACATTCTCCTAATAGTTTATTTCAGCAAGAGTACACTAGTAATCTCCTTTCAATTCAAGTTCTGCATTTCCTTGCTTTCCTTCTCAAATTCTGCAAATTTCATTTCAGCAAGTTCATTTCAATTACTTGCTAGTTGTTTTGTTCAATCAATTTCAATTTTGCAGGTACTATCAGTGTGGGGAAAAAGAAACAAAAACCAACCTAAAAGATTCCTTTTCATGCCTCGTATGAATAGAGATAACTCAGGAAAAAATTTTCCCAACACCCCCACTGCTTCACACAGCCAACCTTGTCTCTTCTTTGTCAGCTATGATCAAGAAGAACCCTAAGGTGAACAATAAGACATATTTGAAGAACCTATAAGGGAAGAAGAAGAAGAAAGCATTCCTTTGGAGCCAATGGCTAAACACAGAAATTTTAGGGGGAATGGAGAGAGAATAGAAGCTACCTTTCCAATTTAGGAGACCAATGGGGACACCAAAATGAAGAATATAAGCCCTTCCGCCCTACCTCATTTCCATGGTCTGACTACAGAAGATCCTGACATCTTTTTGTTTGATTTTTCTCTTCTCTATTGAACCTATGACTATGCAGAAGATGAGCAAAAGTTGAAACTATTCCCTTCTACTCTCAAGGATGTAGCACTACGCTGGTTCATGGGATTACTTGGCAATAGCATCAGAACTTGGGCTCAGATGCAGCATGCCTTTAACAACAAGTATTGAGACTATTGTAGGTCAAAGGATACTAAAGAATAAATTTTTCGAATGACTATAGGAAGTGATGAGTCCCTGGAGGACTATGAAGAGAGGTTCTAGCTCAGTTACAAAAGGGTTGGGTGTACACTTGACCTTGAGTCTCTGAAGTTGGTCCTGCTCAGAGGAATTCAGGAAGATATTTTAGACACCCTCCATCTACTGGCTGGGGGAGACATCTACCAACTATCCTATGAGGACATAAAGACTATTTTTAGAAACCATTCTAGAGTAGCCAGAAAGAAAGGTAGGGGGAGTCAACCCATAGCCAGTACCTCTTCCTCTAACTCATCCATTAAAGGAGAAATTGGAAACATGCTGGAAGACTTCAAGAGTGAGATGCTGCAGACTCTTGCCATGCAAATGGATACCTTACATATCAAAAGGAAACAAGAGGAAGCAGAGAGGGCTTTGGCCATTTTTTTCCCTAGATGCACCAGGAGGCATCCTAGGAATGAATGCCCATTGAACTCTATAGAGGTTTGTTTAGTCTATGAAGAAAATCATTCTACAGACAAGTGCCCTTCCTTACCCAGACTTAAAGATGTATATTAAGGGGTTGAGGGAGTCATTGAACAACTCTATTACCTAAACTAGAGGAGACCGCATGGACATAGACCATATCAGCAGGGGATGTAAGGGACATCATGGTTTCCTTTACGCCCCCTAACACCCTAAAAAACACGCTTGATTCTGCTAAGAACTTAATATACCCAAAAAATCACAAAGGAGTATACTTGATTCCCTGCTCATGCAGAAAAGTTTATATAGGTGAAACGGGGAGATCCTTTGGCATAAGATTAAAAGAACACATCAATGATATTACAAGAAACAGGTCAGAAAAATCAGGTCTGGCAAAGCACGCATGTTCTTCCTCACACTATATCTGTATGGAACAAGCAAAATTAATTCACAAGGAAGACCATTATTTAAAAAGAAGGGTGAAAGAGGCAATTGAAATTGAGAAATCCTCCAACAACATGAATAGCGATGATGGACTAAAATTAAGTAGCACTTGGAAACCCTTATTAAAAAAAATTAAAAAAGCATCAAATTAAATCTATTAAAATAATAAATAAATAAATCTATCTAACTCCCTTTTAATAAAATTTTAATAAGTCAAAAAAAAATAATAATAATAAAAAAAAAATTCAATTCAATTCAATTCAAACTAATACATAACAAGGAACTTATTTATATAACATAGAATATAATTAATAAAAAAGTAAAAAATAAAAATAAAAATAATAATAATAATAATAATAATAATAATAAATAAATAAAAATAAAAGAAAATAAATTAATAATAATAACAATAATAATAATTAATTAAAATAATAATAAATAAATATAAACCAAATAAATACATTGAAATATAATCAATCATTAATTAAACCTGTCACTTAAAATAATAATAATAATAATATTATTATTATTATTAAACAAATATATAAATAAAATTAATTAATTAAACAACTAAATATATAACTATGTATATATATATATATATATATATATATATATATATATATATATATATATATATATATATATATATATATATATATATATATATATATATATATCAATTAGGCCGACATTAAATAAAAAAAGAGGAGACATCAAATATTTTTTAAAATAACTATTAATAGCTCCATAATTTCACGCTCTCTCCTCTCAAAATACAAATCTCATTGCCCTGATGATGGACTCACCAAGCTAGTCCGAAACGTTGGTTTCATAAATTGTTCACAGGTTTTTCCACAAACATAAAAAAGAAACCCCAACCAAGTCACTGCCATACCTCCTTGGGGCCCCGCTGCTCATCCTTCCTAGTCCACACCTCCTCCTTGGTCCTTCACATCTCCATATCATGCCCAACCAGCCACCCATTTGTTTCAATCCTATGCTTAGCTGCGGCCTCAGTGGAATGCATCTCATCAGGGGTGGAGGCCCCAATACAACTCTCCTCCCACTCTTTTGCCTCCACTACTTGCGCAACCTCAACCGTTACCTCCTGCTCCACCAAAGCAACCCAAAGCGCCTGCCCATCCAAATCTGAACCTAAACAATAGACAGGCTCAGCAAGTGTACAGTGGGGATCCATCATGCCCAACTTATGTTGTGGAGATTCAGGAAATTAACTTGTCATCTGGGAAAGTTCTCCCAGATAGCCAGCCTCCGCCCAGGGAGGTGGAGGAAGATAAAGAGGAAAGCGAACCTAAAGCAAATCCACCCTTTCTTGAGAGACTATTTAGGACAGTCAAGCCTACCCCAGAAGAAACTGAACTTCTAGGAGAATTGAAACATTTATGTGTGAGGATACCACTTCTCCAAACCATAAAAGATGTGCCTATCTACAATAGGTTGATCAAAGAGAAGTGCTTTAGAAATCTAAGAAGGCGCAAGAGAGATGCCCCAACCATCAATGTCATAGGGAAACTGTCAGACCTGATGTTGGGTTAGGCAATATTTCCAAAATATCTGGACCCTAGAAGCCCAGTAGTTGATGTCCACATCAATGGCACCATGATCCCACACACCTTGATTGATCTAGGAGCTACCATTAATATGAAGACAAAGGACACAATTCTCAAGCTCAACCTCCAGGGCTCCTTGAGGAAGACCACAACCGTGCTACAGCTTGCAGACCACTCCACCATGACCCTTGAGGGGATTGTGGAAGATGTGATGGTATCCACTGATTCTTGGGAGTACCCTACTGATTTCTTAGTTCTCTAGCCAAAGGCACTTCTCGCTGGGTATCCTCTCATTCAGGGAAGACCCTGGTTGGGTACCGTTGATGCCTACATCACCTGTCAAGCTGGGAACATGACCATAAACAATGGGCACATGTCGAAATAGTTAATCCTATATCCTCCTTCCCAACCCTTTCCAGAACGTGATCTACCTCTCTGGTTGGAGGAGGAAGATGAGGATGAAGTCTATTCTACACTGCTTTGTGCATTATAAATCGCCATAGGGGGGAACCACAAGATGAGGATGATACGATTGAAAATCTGATTTAGAATCCACCTCCCGGTGTATCACCATTAGAGGACATAGTAAGAGAAACCCAAAACAGCCCCTCAACTGATCTATATACACCAAACTCAACTCCCCTCCGTGTTAATAATATAGAGTTTAGCCTAGAAAGAACCTTAAAAATCAATCCATCCCTATCCACTTCCTAGGAGAAGGAACTGTGTAGCCTGCTGAGAAAACACCTAGATGCCTATGCATGGAGTTATAAAGAGATGAAGGGAGTGCACCCTTCAGTATAAACTCATCATATATACATCAAGGAGGATTGCAAACTATAAGATATTGTTAACGAAGGAGGATGAATTCAAGGAGGATGAATCCAGCACTTAAAGATATTGTTAACGAAGAACTACAGAAATTGCTTGATGTAGGATTCATCTATCACATCTCTGACAGTGAATGGGTCTCTCCTTTGGTGCTAGTGCCGAAGAAAAATGGTAAGTGGAGAATCTGTGTCAACTATCGAGAATTGAATAAATCCACTAAAAAGGACCATTTTCCTCTACCTTTCATAGATCAAGTGTTAGACGGTTTGGCAGGGAAAAAGTTTTTCTCTTTCCTTGGGATACCTTTACATATTGGGTCCTTCCTTTTGGTTTGTGTAACACTCCAGCCAGTTTCCAAAGAGTGGTACTGAGTATATTTTCTAAATTGGTTCATGATGCAGTAGAAATATACATGGATGATTTTACACCTTATGGTTCTGACTTTCAGGAAGATTTTTCTAACTTAGGAAAGGTTTTGGATAAGTGTATTGAGATGAACCTGTCCCTCAGTCTAGAAAAATGTGAATTCTTGATGACTGAAGGGACTGTGCTAGGTCATGCAATATCTCAGTAAGGACAACAGGTGGACCCCAACAAAATTTCCATCATCCAAAGGGTCCCACCTACTCAAAAAGTGAGAGATGTCAGAAGTTTCCTAGGCTTAGCTGGGTATTACCGGAGATTCATTAAAGATTTTAGCATGTTAACCTCTTCTTTGTTTGGCCTCTTAGCTAAAGATGTCGAGTTCATATGGTTTAAAAACTATTAAGAAGCCCTAGATACATTGAAGAGCAAGCTCGTGACTGTCTAATTCTGAGAGGCCCAAACTAGGCCCTACCTTTCCACATTCACACAGATGCGTTGAACAAAGCAATAGGAGCAGCCTTGGGACAAATTGATGAAAAGTTTCCTTATGCCATATACTTTATAAGCAAAAACTTGTCAAAGGTAGAGTTAAACTATACAATGACCGAGAAGGAACTCTTAGCTATTGTGCATTCCTTAAACAAATTCAAACATTATATCACAGGCTATCAAACCTTTGTACACACTGATCATGCTGTAATTAGATATTTAATGAACAAACCAGATGTAAATGCTTGCATTATTATATGGTTTCTTTTACTGCAGTAGTTTTATTTTATCATTATTGATAAGCTTGGTAAAGAAAATGTTGTTGCTGACTTTTTGTCTAGAGTAAATTTGCCTGCAGGTGAAGAAGGAATGGTGGATGACCAAATTCTAGATGAAAAATATGTTTTCTATCTCAATACTCTCCCCATGGTTTGCCGATATAGCAAAATACTTGGTTTCAACACAGTTCCCACCACACCTGTCCTCGAAAGAGAAGAGCAAGATAGTAAGGAAAAGC
Organism: Pinus tabuliformis; assembly: GCA_031772625.1. Lineage (NCBI taxonomy): Eukaryota > Viridiplantae > Streptophyta > Pinopsida > Pinales > Pinaceae > Pinus > Pinus tabuliformis. The sequence goes on from CM062820.1 coordinate 186,530,490, forward strand.
ACCCCTTTCACCTGGATTGGGGGTAATATCTTCAAACTTGGCCCAAATCAGATCTTGGGAAGATGTGTCAGGGAGGGGGAAGTCTTTGACATCCTCCTGACCTGTCATGATGGGCCTTGTGGAGGTGATTTTGCAGCAAAAGGAACTGCCTTCAAGATATTGCAAGTAGATTAATATTGGCCCACTCTTCATCAGGATGTGAGGAGATATACCAGCCAGTATGATCAGTGTAAAAGGATGGGGAAACCTACTCCAAAGGATGAGATGTCCATGCAACCTCAAGTGACCTTTGAGCCATTTGAGAAGCAGGGCATGGACTTTGTGGGTCCTATCAGCCCTCCTTCAAAGCAGAAACAATACATGATTGTGTGCACCAATTACTTGACAATGTGGGCAGAGACAAAAGCAATCAAAGCAGCAACAAAGGAAAAAGTAGTTGAGTTTTTCAGAGAGAACATATTCTACAAGTTCGGGTATCCAAGAGAGTTGGTCATAGATCAAGGTAGTTAGATTAATTTGAATTTGATTGAAGACCTACTCACACATCATAGAATCAAGCACAAGACTTTGACCCCTTACCATCGACAAGCCAATGGGCAGGTGGAGGTCACTAACCGAGCATTGGAAGGAATCTTGACAAAGGTAGTGAGCAACAACAGAAAAGACTGGGCAGACAGATTAGTTGAGGCCACTTGGGCCTACAACACAACATGGAAGACCACCACAGGGTTCACACCCTATGAGCTGGTCTATGGGAAGAAGGCTTTGCTGTCAATAGAATTTGAATTCAATACCCTAAGGATGGCAGCTCAGCTCGACTTAGATCTCAGCCATGCACAGAAAGAAAGATTACTTCAGCTCAATGGATTGGATGAACACAGAGTGCAGGCCCTTCTCCATAGAGAGGTAGTTTATATTCAGAGAAATATATGCCATGACAAAAATATCAAAGAGAAGAAATTCCAAGAGCGATATTGGGCAATACTCTATGATTCAAGATACAAAGATTTCAAGGGCAAGCTAAGGACAATATGGCTGGGACCCTACTCTGTGGAGAAATGTAATGACAATGGTTCAGTTCTGATCAGAGCCATTGATGATGAAGCCATCCCCATGCTTGTCAATGGACACTGGTTGAAAGTCTACAAGAAACCCCTCTACAAGCAAGAGTTCATTGAAGATTTGAATAAGATAGTGATGGTAGTGGAGTATGTCTTAGCCTCCACTTCACCCACTCACTGAAGAAAAAGGAAAAAATAAAAAATAAGGACTCAAGTGAAAACCTCCATGAGCTGCTTGAGTCGCATCATTGGGTTGAAAACCTCTTTTGAGGCGGCATAGTGATGTCAAAAAAAGAAGAGAGAAAAATAATATCCCTGCGTGAAAGCCTCCCTTGGAGGTGCCTATGGCAGGCAATTAGGGTGAAAACTTCACTGAGGCACCCTAGTTGTTTTCAAAAAAAAAAAAAAAAGAGAAAAATAAATAAATTTTCATTTGCATTGTAAGTTTGCAGGAGGACTACAGGAAGCAGCATAAGGTGCTAAGGAAGCCCTTAAACCAACACCATCACCTATCCTATGTTCCCAAACCTTTCTCCATCATTCTTGGAATTTCTTTCACCTCAATGTGCTTCTTTTTCAAGAACTGTGTTTTCTACACGAGGCTCGTGTAGGAATTACAGAGAGCCAGAAATGGGTATAAAAGGCAGTTTGAGGGACAGGGAAGCTTCATAAAGAACCTATAAACCCTCCCACAGTCTTAAAACCTTGTTGCAATCATTTCTGAGTTTGCATCACACCCCAAAGTATCGTTATTCTTCCTGTCCAAGAGAAACACAGAAAAAACACCTTTTCAGGAAAAAAAAAAACAAAAAAATAAGAAAGGAAACAACACCATTGACCTCACTTGAAGCCTACCTATTACCCCTCCATCTCTATCTACATCTATGGCATCATCCTCATAGCTCCAATCATAGAAAGAAGTTGATGTTTCAAGGGGAGAAGCAGCTGGAGGAGCTCCTGTAGGAATTCCTGTAGCAGTTGATCCCATTAAAATCCATTATTAGCAGCAAGAGAGTGTAAACATGAAGGTTGAAGAAGACACCTGAAGGTCAGATCCAGCTAGAGAATAACCTACACAAGACACAACCACACATCAGCAAGCAGATGGCATGCATCAAAAGAAACAAAGTCATGCAACAGAGAGAGAGCCACAACACCTCACAACAAATACATTCGGATCTTAGGTAAGTAACTAACCCGCTCCTCTATTTGCATTTGCGTAATTAGAAGGCATGCAAAAGTAACGAGATGGTTGAAGTTGAATGAGGGAAAGCTGGCCAGTTAACTTGGCCACCTTCATCTAGTGTACTCCACTCATCCCAATATGTCACCCACACGTGCACACAATCAACTCAAGAAAGATGTCAAGGATAGGTAGTGGAGGAATTGTGAACTGCGATGCAATCATGATGGATGATTACGAGAAAGGCCCGTGATGACAAGGTAGGTGGGGACCAATGGTCCGAATATAGCCAACGTCTACTTTTCCAGCTCACCCACCATCACTGGAAATTCCATAAAGGGCAATAAGTACTCCTCTCCGAGCACTCTCACCACCTTATCCTTCATTCTCTCCTCGAAGCTCAGCTACAATAGTTTCTTTGTGCCCTCACAGCCTCATAACCATTGTTCTCCATTGATCTCTCCCATATTCCCTCTCTCATCATTTTGTACAGAAGCACTTACAGGTTCTACAGGAGCACCTACAGGAATTCTACAGGAGGGACAACAGGCTTCTACAGGAGGGGTAGTGAGTTGTTTGAAGGGAGAAAACATAGGTTTTAGCATGATTTTCAATCTGAGGAGGTAGGTTCCATACATGCCCCCATTGAATATAAATATATGCAAGTAGTGTTTTCAATTTGAGGAGAAGATAAACCCTTTAGGAGGAGGAAATACATAAAATAATTTCTGCTTATTTAAAAAAAAAACAGAGTGTCCTTTGTTTCTATTTTTCTCAAAAATTGTTGTCTCCATTTCCGCATATTCTTTCCTGAAATAATATAAACAAAATGCCAGGATGATTTGTGAGGAAGGATCCCAGCAACACCTCCAGGCTCCATGCACATCCCCAAGTAGTGGACATCTTCACAAGGGAAAATTGGATGAACTTTTTTGAGAAATTTTGAGGGTTTGATGAGGATATTGCCAAAGAATTTGCCCACTCTTTGGTCCCTCACTCAAGAACACATGCCACTATCACCTCTAGAGGTCTTTCCATGGATATAACCCCTGAATTTATCAGTAGAGTCACTACCCTTCCTCTTGGGCTGCCTTGGAGTAAGGATGAGAAACCAATTGGCCAAGTTGCTAAGAAAAACTTTTTCCAAAACAATGAAATCCCTGTAGAGGATAAAAATTGCATTAGAAGGGTTATCACACCATATCCTTGGGATGAGGTTAGCTATCAAATAATCAAATATATTTCCTATAAGGGGAGGTACAACATTTTCTATGGTTACCACTTTAGAATCCTTCATGAACTAAGGTATGGCATGGACACTCTAGCTCCTCAGAAGCTCAACATCCCCTACTTCCTCATGTAGTCCCTCATTGACTCCAGCACTAAGGTTCAAGCAGGAAATTCAGAGCAATTAGTTGACCATGGGTTAATTAAAAGTTTAGTGGAAGAAGCTCTCCATACATTTACACTCCCTATAGCATGGGAAATCTTTCGAAACATGACAACTGAGGATGACATAAAGACCCTAACCTATGATATCAGTCCTACTAACAATGAGGAGGAAGAGCAACAAGGGGGAGAAGGTGAAGCAACTGCTGACTTAGCAGAACAAGAAAGGAAGGAGGAAGAAATTAAGATAGAGGAGGAGAAAGCTGAAGAAACAGAGTAGGAAGAAACAGAGACAGAAAAAGAGATAGAAGGAGGAGAGAAAGAGGCAAAAAGGACAGAACAAGGAGAAGTGCCCCCTGAGACTCTAGAAAGAGAGACAACAACTGCTCTCACTACCCTCAGTACACCAATCAAGCCAAAACAAAAGAGAAAAAGGTAGGCCTCCATGTATTTCAGGGCTAGGAAGAGCACAAGAATCAAAACAGGGAAAACAAAGCCCTCTTCAAAAGTGCCAATTATAATTGAAGATTCACCCTCTGTCTAGGGAAAAGAATCCCACTCTAAGGCACCAATCACATGTGAAAGCGGGACTCCTAGCTCTCCCGCATGGAAAGAAAAGGTAGAACTACAGGACCCAAAAACAGTCCTACAGGAGGCTTAGACAGTTCTACAGGAGACTCTGTCAAAACTACAGGAGATCGAAAAGCTTGAGAAAGAAATGGAAGGACAGCCACAGGTAAAGGAGGAAGAAATAGAGCTATAAGAACTTTATCCCTAGCCTAGTCTTGACTCCTACTACAATCTACTTGAGGGAGGAAGAATAATTGCACAAAAATTTGCAATTCTACTATTCTTTGAATTAGAGAAAGAGAGAATAATAACACATAGGTGGATGAAAATTGCCAAATCCAAAGAAGTTGAGGATATTGGCCATATGGAGAACAAACTCAGAGAAATGGGCAAAGAGTTGAGTGTTATCAAACACAGGGAAGCAATTACAAGAAGCCACCTTGAAACTGAAAATGAATTGCTAAGGAGGCAGATGCAAGAGAAAGAGACCCAACTGGCATGTATGGCTAGCTTATCCATGGAGGCGTTTCAATATAAAACACCAGCAAAATCCTATGGCCTATATCTCAAGGAACAATGGCTGTAATTTCAGATAAAGACTTTCGCACAAAGAGGCACAATGCCTTTCCAAGATTACAAGCAGTTTATGGACCTTTGTGACCAAAGCACATCATAGGATAAGGAGAAGATGGCAGAATTCTACCTACATAACATGGCCCTCACAGACATGAATGTGTGGGACCCCAATGCCAGGCTAGGGGACTTGCAACTAATGGCCATGGCATCATGGATGAACCATGAAGAGTTGAGGGCAGTAGAAGTAAGAAGGTTGATGATAAAAGAGTACAATGAGCCATTAATGATCAGAGATGTACCATCAGATCCCATGGATCTCATCAGCACACATAACCTGCTTGCCAATAATCCTTATATTTCCCCTAGATATATAAGTGATCAAGCACAAGCCATTGCACACTTTGAGGATATGCAAAGGTTACTTGGGGATCAATGTGTGCATGCATGCATGAGGAGATGGAACACCTTACCACACAGTCCGTAGATCAGGGAATATCATTCCCCCATGAGGATTAAGGAGGCATTAAGAAGAGTGCCAATGTATAAGTGCTCCATGCAGAGGCTGATGGTCAATTGGATTGGCATCAAACTGAATCCTCCACTGCTGTTAGGCATGCTGGAAGGCAGAAGAGAAGAAGAAGAGGAGGATCAGTCGGAAGAGATAGAAAGGAATGCAGGATTCTATGACAAGGAGGAGGAGACCACATCAGAAGCTTGGGATGCTAGGGAGGCCACCAGGGCCATAAAAGATGAGGAGATGGACTAAGTTGCTCAGAGGACGAGCAACACCTTTAGTAGGGGGTGATGATGAGCCTCATAAATGGGTAATTATATGGGCTCATTTTACTGCCTAACCTAGTCAAATCAACCATTCTCTTAGCTTATTATATGATTTTCTGATTATATTTATGCTTATGGAGTGAGTTCGGTTAGTTATGATGCCATGTGGTCTAACATGTGTTTAATGTATATTATTGATGAATTTTGAGGTCAAAGTCAAGGATCCAGTGGACAAATGGCAGCAATAACTCAAAGTGGACAAAGGAGAAGACTTATAGGAGGGAATCCTCCTCATTTATTACTCCTCACTTTGAATTCCCCTTCATTCAGCTCGGAGTACAAGCAGCCAAGTCATGCACTAGAAGGAAGCCAAGCAAGTGGAGGATGATTGATGATTATCTTGAGTTTTGGGAGCCAAGCCTCCCTGATTTACAACCCAGGAGTTGCAGCATTATTGTTACAATATTGGTGCTCATCAATCTCCTCAACAATATCATTTGTCATGTCCATCATGACGTTTAACGAGATTTGAACCCTCGACCTCTAATCATTGAATTACACTACACCACAACTTATTGAAGGCCTAGAAGTAGATCTCCTCAACAATATCATTTGTTGTGTCCATCATGACATCTAACAAGAGTCAAACCTACAAGCTCTGATCGTTGAATTACACTACGCCACAGTGTACCGAACGCTGAATTAATTCTTGATTTTTATTCCTAATCTTACTTAGGTTATATTTGGTCGACTTCGTTATAAGAATAATGTTTCCCTTATTTTATTTTAATTATTTTCTTTATCCTCAATTTATGGAGTGGATTAAAATCCAATTATTTATTTATATATATTTATTTACTTACTCTTAGTCATGTCTGAATTATTTTTCTAGGATTTTAATTTATATGTTTTTATATATATTTGATTATTTAAATTATAACTAAAAGATTAAAAACTTGTTTCTTTAATTTTAATTAGTTTAAGATTAAATTAAAATAATATCAATTTTTATCTATATTCATTTATCTCTATTATTTAAAATAAGATTAAATTAAAAAAAGGGTTTTCATAGTAAAGGTGCTTTGGAAGGGAGAGGAGGAGATCAAGTGGGGTCTGGGATGGGGCGACGAGGGTTTCTGACGCATTAGGGTTAGAGGTAGCGCAACTGCAAGTAGATCAGCATCGAAGACCAGGGCAGGGAGGTGCTCCTCCTGAGATCGACTAGAGTAGCGACGACAAAGAAGATCAGAAGGCAGATAACAAAATAGGAAGGAGCTGAAGGCGTCATGGCAGGGGAAACAGGGAGGGGAGAGATCCCCTCCTACAAAAATGTCACGGCAGGGGAATCAAGCGGAAATGGAATACAAAGCGGCCCAAGGAAAAATAACAGAGATCCACCGGTAATGGGAACCCGATGGCAAGCAGGATTAGGTGGCAGATGTCTTCCCAGAGCACTGAAAAAACCCAGGTTCGTAATTCCGAATAACAAACTTGAAGAATATAGAAGCTATATGAGAGACCATGCTTTAATATGTAAGTTTGTAGGGTTTTGGCCATCCGAAAAGGACCTGTTGAAATGGATACAACAAAGATGGAAACCAAAGGGGCATATAGATTTGAAACTGGGAGCAAAGGGTTTTTTCACAGTTATCTTCTCAAATCTAGATGACAAGGAAAGAATCTTCGAGGGAGGACCGTATTTCATGAATAATACTGGTTTATTCATGCGGCATTGGGAGGACTGCTATAATCCAGACAAAGAAAGAATGCTAGCAGCACCCATCTGGATAAGACTGTTTGGACTACCAATAGAGTTCTGGGACCCTGAGATCCTAGAAGGAATAGGGAATACAATCAGAACATTTGTTAAAGTAGCAGAGGCCACAGAAAGAGGGAGATACACATCCTATGCAAGGATATGTGTTCACATGAACATAACAAAACCACTACCGGAGTACATAGAGCTAGAATACCACGACGAAGTTTGGCAGCAACCGGTGGATTACGAACACATCCCATTCCGCTGTAGAAGATGCCATGAATATGGCCACCTCTTCAAACAATGCCCCTTGAATGCTGCAGAGGAATCAACAGAGAAAAAAGAAGAAGAGAGGAAGGGGGTGGAAGCAACTAAAGAAACGGAAGAGGGTTTTAAGGAAATACCCATAAGAAGAAGACCCGGAAAAGGGTCGCCCATGATGCAACAACCTGCCAAAACAACGCCAGTAGAAAGCCAAAATAAGTTCAAAGCCCTTCAGGGAGAATAAGGGGAGATGGAAATGGAAGAAAGTGATGAAGAACCTATGGAACAATTAAAAGAGACAAAAGAGCCAGTCTCAACCCAGATAAACATGGCACAAGAAGGGACAGAGGAAAACATGGAAATGCCCATTGAGAAATCTCAGATGGAGGTTGATCCAGAAAAAGACAGTGGAAGTGATGGAACACTTTCTGCAATTCAACTGGAACAAATAGGAATGGAAGGAGCTCAGAGGATCGGAATGGGCAGTACTGGCAAAGGCGGTAGGAAAAGAGGTAGGCGGCCAATGAGTGAAACCATTCAAGTGGTAGGTGAGCTGCTGGTAAATTCAGGAAGAGTCATACCTCTTTCGGACGTATTTCAACAACCACCCAAAAAAATTTTAAATGATAATAACAAGCTAGAATATCAGAGGTCTTAATAGCAAAGGAAAACAGAGATATCTGGAAGATAGGTTGAAGAAAGATAAACCTAGTATAATGATAATTCAAGAAACCAAGATCAGCTCCCAGAAGATGGAAGAAATAATGAGAAGACTTAATATTAAGTATGAGATAATGGGGCAGGATGCGGCAGGCACTGCAGGTGGGTTGGCAGTCCTTTGGAACCTGGAGGAAGTGCAATTCAAAAACTGGATTAGCCTTCCTTGAATCCTCTCAGGAACTTTTAGAATGATAGGATCATCGGAATGGATTCTCCTTACAGGCGTTTATGGCCTGCATTTATCAAGCGAGCGCAAAAATTTCCTTCAAAACATGAACACAATTCGAAGGATCTCCCCAGAGATACCATGGATTGCAGGGGGAGACTTTAATATGATTAAAACCACTGGAGAAAAGCGAGGAGGATCAAAAAGACCGGACCAAGACATGGAGGCGTTTGGTGAAATGATAACGGAGCAAAGACTGGTAGATATTCCCACAATAAATGGGATCCATACATGGAACAATAGAAGAGGGGGCAGAAATCAAATAGCATCGAGACTAGATAGATTATTAATATCAGAGCAGATCATAAATAGAGATGTATTTGTAGGAACAATGATCCTTGCTGCCATGGGCTCAAATCACTGGCCCATCAAATTGGAAATTGACATCAAATTGAGCCCAAAAAAACGCCCCTTCAGTTTTAAAGCGTTCTAGCTCAAGAATCAGCAGTTCATGCCAATGGTGGAGGAATGGTGGACTCAGAGCCAAAAAAATGAATGAAGCAAGATGCAAACCTTCCAATTAAAGCTAAAAGAGCTTAGAGGAAAAATTAAAAAATGGAACAAAGAGGATTTTGGGAATATATTCATGGAGAAGCAACACCTAGAGCAAAAAATGGTAGAGCTGCGACAAAAAATTATAGCAGAAGGCCGAAGTCAGGAAAGTAGAAGAGAAGAAGGAATAGCGATTAGCCAACTAGAGGAATGGAAAAAACAGGAAGAAATATTATGGAAACAAAAGTATCATATAAATTGGCTTCATGAAGGAGAAAAGAGCACAAAGTTCTTCCACCAAGCCATGATTCAAAATAGACAAAGGAGTAGAATTTTCTCAATCAAAAATGAAGAAGGGCAACATATAACTCAGCATGAGGAAATGGAACAGGTTCTCGATGGATACTTTAAAGAAATCCTGACCGAACCCCAAGAGGACAGAGAAGAAGCTATAGGAAGGGTCTGCAATGAAATCCCAAAAATGATTACAAGGGACCAAAACATGGCCCTGATGAGGGCAGCAACCTTGGAGGAAGTGGAGGATATAGTGAAAGGAATGAAAAAAAATAAAGCCCTAGGACCAGATGGATTTACAGCTGAATTTTACCAAGCAGGCTGGCACTTCCTTGGACAAGACATCTTGGAGGTGGTAGAGGAATCTCGTAGGCACCAGAAGGTATGGCCGGGTCTAAACTCAACTCTTTTAACCCTTATTCCTAAGTCTGCTAACTCAGAAAATACCCAAGGTTTCCATCCTATTGCCCTTTGTAATGTAATATATAAAATTATTGCTACGTTAATGGCTAAGAGACTGAAACCAATTTTCCCCAGCATAATCTCCCCGGAACAAACTGGGTTTGTGGAAGGGAGACAAATTCTAGATGGTTTGGTGGTATCTTAGGAAGTGATTCATTCTCTGAAACAAAAAAAGGAGATGGGAATGATGATAAAATTGGACCTCTCAAAAGCTTATGACCGTCTAAATTGGAATTACCTCAAAACAATCCTTATGGCATTTGGATTTTGCAACGGATGGGTAAACTAGATTTATAATATGATATCAAACCTCAACTTCTCTATCCTTTTGAACGGATTAGCAACATCTACCTTCAATGCCACAAGAGGACTGAGACAGGGGGATCCCTTATCTCCTTTCTTGTTTATATTGGCGGCGGAAGGACTAGGACGATACTTTAAAAAAGAACTGAGGGAGGGGAAAATCAAAGGAATGAGGCCATGGGGAAACAACTTACCTATTACTCATCAACATTTTGTTGACGACATCATGCTTTTTTGTGTTGTCTCTCTAAGAGAAGTAAAGAGAGTAAAGCGGATTCTGGACCTCTTTATGAAAGCATCGGGCATGGAAATTAACAAGGATAAATCTTGCACATTTCGTTTCAAGTCCACCTGACCAGAACTTTGGGCTTCTGCTCTAGCGAATTACGTACAAAATACTTGGGAAACCAATTAGCTTTAAACCCTCTAAGGATAGAAAACTGTGGAAAAACTCAACAATAGACTAGAAAACTAGTCCTTTCGATAGTTGAACATAGCGGGTAGACTAGTGCTCCTGAAATCAATTCTCCAAGCAATTCCCATTTATCCTCTCTCGGCGATGGCGGTCCCCAAGGGAGTATGTATAAAAATGAGGGAGATTTTCAGAAAATTTATCTGGGGTGGGCGTAAACAACAAAGGAAATGGGCCCTAGTATCATGGAAAGGCCTGTCAAAACAAAAAGGTAAAGGGGGATTAGGTCTCAGGGACCTGGGCATCTTGAACCAAGTTCTAGGGGAGAAGTTGTGGTGGAGGTGGATGAGGGGTGGTAGAGATCTATAGAAAAGGATATGGACCAAAAAATACAATATTCCCACAACTACTGAAGGCATTCTTAGACTGGTGGAAGTCCCAAGGGGCTCCACAATGTGGGACCTGGCCAGTCAGAATAGAGATATCATAGGTAGACACGCCTTTTGGGAAATTAGGAACAGAAGCATTGCCAAATTTTGGGAGGAGGCCTGGCAGCAAAGAGAAAGAATGGTAGAGATACAAACCCTATAGAATACATATTAGAAGGTTGTAACGGAAGGATTAAAATACGTCAAGGGATATTGGAAAGAAGAGGGGCAAGATGAGACTTGGCGAACTTGGAGGAAACTAGAAGAATGGGACAGAAACATAGATCATGAGCAGAAAGAGATACTAGTAAAAGAAATGGAATCAAGAAGGATCAAAATTAGAACGGGTCCAGATATACTTAGATGGGGACGATCCACAAAAGGAACCTTCATAGTGAAAGAAGCCTACTATCTAACCACACGGTAGGAACAAGAAGAAAATGCTCTAGAATGGAAGAAAATATGGAGGAACAAGTGGTGGCTGAAGGTAACTCTGTTCGCTCGGTTAGTAGGAAAAGGAAGAATCCTGACATGGGATCAGATATAGAAGTGGGGGTTCCAGGGACCACCTAGATGTAGCCTATGCAAACAAGGCAATGAAACAATCGGAAGCAATTAGGAACCTTTTTGGAAAGTCAAATAGGGATCCCCTAGATATTAAACAAACCATCTTCCAATGGGGGAAAGGCCAATTCTCAAGCCCGGTGGTGAGGAGAGCCTGGAGTCTAGCAATGGGATTTAATATATGGCTTATATGGAAAGAGAGAAATCAAAGAATCTTTCAGGATAAAGACAGTCCTCCAGAGATGATTTGGAAAAGAACGCAAAAACTGATAAGGGAAACTATTCTAGCAGAGACCTGGGAGGAAGAAGACTGGAAAACGATCCCAGATGAAGGACGAATCTTAGCCAGCCTAAATCTGGATTATAACATGGTGTATCCCCAAAAGAAAAGAAATCAGAAAATTCAGAACCAGAGCCCAACAAAGTTCAAATACCCCCGCGAAAACTTCATAAAACTAAATTTTGATGGGGCTTCTAAAGGAAACCCAGGGCCAGCAGGATTCGGAGGTATCTTCAGAGATAATGAAGGACACACTAGATGGGTTTATGCTGACCGAGGGGGCATAATGACTAATAATGAAGCTGAACTGATGGCAGTCTACCAAGGCATCAGAATAGTAGTAAGAAACAGATATACAAACTTGGAAATCGAAGGAGACTCACAAATAGTAGTGGAAATGTTAAGGAATCTAAATAATGGGAAGGACTGGGAACAGGTACAAAAGAGCTGGAGGATGGTAGGATTAATTCAGGACCTGGCAGTTATAATGAAATGCATTGACTATAAAATTATTAATCACGTTAGGAGGGACGAAAACAAAGCAGCAGAGTTCCTAGCTAACTGGGGATGCAACGAGCAGGAGGGGAAGGTAGACAGTATATGGCCAACCCTTATGAACAAGCCACGATGGGAGACTCTCAACTCAATCATTAATCAGGATAATCATGAAATCATAGTTCTATGATAAGGAATGCCGATGGTCCCTGATCGGGGTGAAAAAGGCGGTGGCGTGTGAGATTATTATGAAGGCAGAAAGGTGGTATGACAGGCCACCTCGCATTAACATAATAACACAGGATGACAGGATGGTTTGCAGGCAATACATAATTCCGAGGAGCAATGGTGACAAAGTAATGAAAGGAAAAGGTGGGGAGAAAGGTGGCGATCATTTGATGGAACGCAGGATAGTTGGCACAGGTCTAAGAAGGGGAGGAGAGGGCGAACATGGAGAATGCATGCGGCAGAGGGAGGAGGCACAGAAGGGTAGAGATGGGCAGACAGATCATGAAACTTGGCATGAAAAGGGGCATGTAGGAGAGAAATTGTCCTTTGTTCTCTGTGATAGTACTGATAAGAGTAAGGAAATGGGAGGCGGTTCAAGAGTTGTAGAAGGCAGGTGAAAGGAGAGAGACCGGTCACCCATCCACTGTAATACCAGGCAAAAGATAGAGAAGGGAAGCATGAGAAAGGCAGAAACTGAATTGCGTAAGGAAGGGCGCTGGATAGAGCAGGACAAGAGTATGCACGATCCCCGGGAGGTAAATGAACAGAAGCAGCCGGGTATGGAAAGGAAGATGGGATGGGAGGAAGAGAAAACTCCAGAATAGGGTCACCACATTCAGATGAGGAAAGGCGGAATGAGGAAGGTTAGGCATCCAGAGGAAAAGCAACATGAGGAGGAAATGAACCTGGGGAAGAAAAATAAGGGGCCTGGAGGTGAAGGATTCTCTGGAACGTCCTCCTTCGTAGCAGGTAAGGGAAGCAAGGCAACGGTTGAAAATAAAGCAGGCCGTCCTGGTCGGGGTAGGGGACGCAGGGGTAGAGAGAGAGGCTGCCAAGCTGGAAGCCAGGAATAGAGCAACCCACCACCAGTTGGCAAGAGACGAGGCAGGAAAATGTTGAAGCATAAGGTGCAGGCGGCGGAAGAAGCGTACAGTAAAGAAACCAACGCTGACATTCGAAGGATAATACAAGAATTAGAGGCAACAACCATGCAGGAGGATTCGGACCCCGAAATGGAAGATTGGGAATACCTACTTCCGGACCCAGGAAACACGAGGAGCCGCCTGTCTTTATATAAATAGGCCCTACATGTTTATTGGGTGATGAAGAGATTACTGGCTAAAGCAATGGAGCAGGTGGCTATGGAGATGGCAGAGATGGCCCAAGGCATTCCAAATTTGAAAAAAGAAATGAAGAACCTACAGATAACTCTACTCATGCAGGATAGCAAGCTTGAGGAGATTCAACAACAGTTGAAGAAGATAGTTCCTGAGATAAAAGAAGAAGACAATCCGCCTGGAAATATGGTAGACTAATCCTTCTAGCTATGTTTAAGGTTTTCTTTGCTAGATCTCTGAGAGCAAGCTCTCCTTTTTCTGTTCATAGATCTTTATGTCGATAGGAAACAAGATTAGTTTTTTTGGCTGTATAGTGCATTTGGCATGGATAAGCAGACTTAGTGTTTTTTGTTACTGGCTGGCTTATAAAAACTTAAGATGGCCAACAGACTCGGTTTCCCTTCGGGGCGGGTTGAGGTCATCAAATGAATGTACTTGTTTTAATCCGAGTTAATAGAAAATGAAAGGTCCTACTCTAGCTTACAAAAAAAAATTAAGATTAATTAATTCTTTATTTTATAATTTTATATATTATAATTTTATTTATCTTAATTTTATGTATTCCAACAATCATTTAGGAGGTCATATTTAATTAATTTTCTTATTAGATTATTGTCTCCTTTATCCCCAGCCTCAATCTATGGAGTATGGAATAATGCTTTAATTTATATTTGTAGATATTTGTTTATTTTTAGTCTGGTCAAATTTCATTACTTTTCTAGGATTTTAATTTATTTACTTATATATATTTAATTATTTAAATTATAACAAAAGGTCAACAGTTTTTTTTTAATTAGTTCAAGCTTAAATAAATAAAAATAATATCATTTTTTTTGTACATTTAACTCAATTATTTAAATTAAGATTAAATTAATTTTTCCTCTATTTTTTACCCAGTCAAATGTAGTAGTTTCTTTTTAGTCATTTCCTTATAGCCGATTTGATTCTTCATCTTGTCTTGATGATGAACCACATTGGCTGGTTTGAAACACATCAACCAAACCTTTCTAATATGATTTCTACTGAAATTGCTTCAAATTGTTAATATTGCTTAATTTTCATGTATTTGAAGGATATTGCCAATTGCATTTAGTGTTCAAGCTAGCATAATAGAATGAAGAATGATTAAGCTCCTAGGAGCACAAGAGGCCATGATTATGTGACATGAATGATGAGAAATGTTATTTGAATATGCCAAAACAGATCAAATAATATGCAAACAAATCAAAAGGTTAGGCCTCCTTACTCACCTATAATGTTGTGGTCCTCCTATTAAATATAACAAAGGTATTCACATCTCCACACATACAATATATATGAAAAGGAAAGAAGAAAAATGAGGGAAAATATAAATCTAACTAGGATATAAAATATGTCTTTGGTATTTGGTAGAAGGATATCAATCTCACACCTCAGAGATATAATTGAAACATTTCTTTGAGGTGATAATTTAAGGAGATGATTAAACAAAGTGCGAAGAAAGTATGATTCTCAACACTCAAATAAGCATGTGAGTGCAAAATCCCATCATACGGTTGAATATAATAATTTCATTGCTTACATGATTTGGAAATATAATGCAACTCATTTTTATAGGTTGGGGATCTATGAAAACCATCATAGAGTATTTGGCTACGATAGACCATCAAACCTTTATCTCTTGTGTGAGTGACATGCACGACATGAATGATTGTCTAGTCTTGTCCCTCCTATGTAGCCATTCATCAAAAAAATATACTTCCCCGATGGGATAGAAGTGAAAATTGATAGTTAGAAAGGTAGAAATAATGGAATCAAATGTAATATTATTTCGATAAATAATAGAACCAAAAATAGGCTCATGAACACAATAAATATCTATTGGAGGTTCTACGATGAAAGCAATAATGAGTACAAAAGTTGCATCCAATAGGATATGGATCATGAAGATGTTGAACCAATCAATGTAAAGATGGGTTTCATTGCTAGTGATCTAGTCACATAAAAGACCTTATAAATTTACGCTTTGGGATACCCCAGGGATTCAATAAGTAATCCAAAATAAGAAGATTTGTCACTAACGTGATTGGTTCCTTATCAAAAACCATTATGCTTAGCTCGAAAATTTTAATAAATCTATAGTGATATCCTTTCACATCCTTAAATTATAGCACCCCAAGACTGTTGACACCTAATCCTTGTGATTGGGTGAATTTATGTAAGTAGATAAATAGGAAATATGAACAGTCATTGAGAGACGAACTAAATAGTCTCTCCCTCATGTATATATGAAGACCTACCTAATGGAATAGAACACAAGAATCATTTTTGCCTTATGGAGTTACTGCCTGGTCTGACATGGTATCAGAGCCAGCTCCCAAAATAGTTGTAACTCCACTATCTACTGCTCTTTGTCCACTGTCTACTGTGCCCTCTGTCCTCTCTGTCTACTGTGCAGTGTGTTCATAGTCTGTTCACTATTCTTACTGCCTAAATTCAAAAAGCGTTGAGAGAGGGACGACTTCTGGAATATTTTTTGAAGACGTTTCAGTGGAATAGCTCTTGCTACATTTTGTTCTAGTTTCAAAGGACGGTTCTCTTGCTGCGTGGCCCCAAGAGCCATCGTGAGGCTGTCATCGATGTTGCAGTAAATCGCAGTGAAATTTTCCTACCTGGAAATGTTTTAGCGATTTAAAAGTTCATATGAGATTAGTAGCGATTGTGAAGAATGTTGCTCCACTGATTTGAAGGCTGCTCCGGTGGAGAATGCTGCTCCTATTTTGAAGAATGCTGGTATACATATATGTTGAGTGTTTTTTGGCTATACATTGTTTTTGGCATATGCGTTGAATACTGTGTGATGGTTCATGGTTACACCGCCCATAATACCCAACTCCATTCCCATTCACATTTTTTTTCGCATATTATTTGTGGGTTAATATAGTTGGTATTAATACAGTTTTGTTGTTAATACAATTACAGTGTTGTTAATACGCATATAGTTTTTCAATGAGGGTCTGCTGTAATGGTTTGATTTGAGGTCAATCCAATGCATAAGGGACTGATGTAATCATGGTTAGTCGTGAAAGGGGAGATGCTTGATGGGTTATTGCCTGAAAGCCTCCGTATTTTCTGCTGCTCCTGCGCGTTGAGCTCCTAAAAAAATTGGTTCATATTTTTATGATTGTATCAGAGCAGAGGCATTAAGGTTAAGTCTTGGAATGGTGTTGGTTCGTATGCATTGAAAGGAGTAATAGTTTATCTTTGTGTGCTGAATGTTGAGACTGTGAAGGTGTTTGATTAGCCTTGGTATCACTAAACGAAAAAAAAGGGCATTGGGCATGATAATATATTGGAAAGAAACAATTTTGCTCAAGATTTTTTCCTTATTTTATTAGTCATTCTGGGTTTAAGGAATACAATATATTGATAATGGTGCAGTGAGCAGTTCCTTTTTGTCAAGGGCATGGATTCCTGATATGTTGTACGAAATAAGGTTGAAAATACAAATGGTGATATTCTATATGGATAAAATATAGTTTTTCTCTTTGCCAACAGAAGTATTTTTTACAGTACACTGATTTTTTTCTTACTAGCAGAAGTATTTCTCTATCGCTAGAAATAATATTTTTACAGAATGCATTCAATCATATCCATGGTGGGAATAGTTCTCACTGACAAGGAGAACTATCCTGAATTGGCCTGGATGATCAAACATACCCTCATTTTCAATGAGTTGTGGAAAGGAGTGTTTGTTGGAGACGGAGACAATGAACCAGTACAACCTACCTCAGACAAAGAGCTCGTCATTTGGGAAAACAAGAATAGCAAAGCTTATGCATTAATCGAAGCATCTGTAAAGGAAGAGGTGAGTTGCCATATTTTGTCATATTCAACTACCTTTGAAACCTTACAAAAGCTGAAAGAACTCTATGACTCACATTATGCACTTGAATTTGTTCAACTAATGATTAAACTCTTCACTCTTGAACTGCAAAATAATGATCCTCTTGCTGTTGCATCTCAAGTAAATTCTATAATGCATGATATCAAATCCACTAAGGTTGAATTGGATATTCCTCTTATTTCTTTTCTCAAGGAACTTTATCCTACTTACACCAATTATCTTAAATCATTGCAAGCAAATGGAAATCTGAAAGATATAACCTTTGACTCTCATGTGAAAAAGTTTACTGAAAGAGAGAAAGCTTTTTGAAAGAAGATAGCCCCTGAATCTTCTGAAGAGGTTGTGTGCCTTGCTCATAAAGAAAATCATCCTGCTCAAGATTATACAAGAGGAAGAGGTGGTTGAAGAGGAAGAGGAAGATATTTCAGAGGCCGGGGGGGTAGACATTCTCAAGGAGAAAAGGAAATTTTGCACTGCATACGCTGCAAAAGAAATGGATCATATGATTCCTCTAAATGCAAGGTACCATGGGAGAAAATTGAGCAGAAAAGAAACCAACAAAAAGGTAAAACTGATGATACAGACAAAGGTAAAGCACCTAAATCTGCTCACTATGTTGTGGCACAATGTAACATTGAAGTAAACGAAGATTTATTTAATGCTTCACTTTCTTATTGGAAAAATGATTGGTTGCCTGATTCAGGAGCAACCTGCCACTTAACTCATAGAAAATATTTTTTTGAAGATTTCACTGACAAAGTTGATGGAGCAGTATACTTTGCAGACCAATCAGAAATCAAGCCATCATGGCTTGGCACATTCAGGCTTAAACTGCCTGGTCTTCCAAACTTTCTTCTGCATCATTTTCTATATCTCCCACAGCTAAAGAGAAACTTGTTGTCCTTTTTCCACATTCGCCGGCAACGTCACTCCATTCATATGTTTGATGGAAAGATTGAGGTAAGAAAAGCATCTAACCACTCACTTGTCATGAGGGGAATAGAAGAAGAAAGGCTTCTCAAGCTGCAAGGAACCTCTGCTCATGTGCAACATTTCTCATACAATTCTCATCATGAAGAAGGTACACTTCCATCAAGTTTATTATGGCATGCTATATTTGGACATTTGAACTATGACAACCTCCGCTTGTTGAAGAAAAATGGTGTTGTTGGTTTTCCTACAATTCCTAGGAAACTTAAGTAATGTGATGCTTGCATTCTAAGAAATCATAGCAAACAGTCTTTTCATGATTCACATTCAAGAGCACATAGAAAATGTGAACTCATTCATTCTGATTTATGTGGTCCAATGCCTGTTCCTTCTGCAAATGGAAATAAATATATCATGACATTTACTGATGACTACACCAGAATGTCTTGGGTTTATTTATTGAAGAACAAATCTGATGCTTTTTAAACATTCAAGAATTTTCATAAATGGATTGAAAATTATGTACAATCTCATATTAGGTCTATTTGCATTGATAATGGAAAATAATACACATCAAATGAATTTGAAAACTATCTTCACCAACATGGGATCAAACATCAAACAATTGTGCCTTACAATCCCCAAAAGAATGGTGTAGCTGAAAAAATGAATAGGACAATCTTAAATATGGTACGATCCATGCTCTTCTTCAAAAATGTAAAGATAATGTTTTGGGCTGATGCTATTATATGTGCTACATATATAAAGAATAGATGTCAATCTAATGCTATTAGAAACAAGACTCCTTATGAAATGTGGTATGGACATCTTCCTTCGGTAAAGCATCTCAGGGTCTTTGGTTCCACATGTTATGCCTTGATACCAAAGGTACATAGAAACAAACTCTATGTTAGAAGTCATAAGTGTATCTTCCTGGGGTATTCAAACACCTCCAAATCATACCACCTCTATGATGAAGTAAATAAGAAGTTTGATGTACCTAGAGATGTAATTTTCCTTGAATCATCCAAAACTGACAATGTTGTTGAGTGGCAACTTGATCACTTGGATAGATTCACAAAAATTGAAATCATTTCAGGAATTTGATAATCAAATTTTGCATCTTGAAGGGGGGATTCCTATACTAGATCAACATGTGGAATCTTCTTCTGAAGAACACTCTCCCCTGCATGAAACTCCGACAACGAATGATGCTTTAAGTGATGTAATTGATATAATTAGGAGACTCAATCTTGATTCAGTCCCAACTCAAACAATGAAGCAGCCTGGACCATCTGAGAAAGGTCCCCCAAAGTGGCTAACAAAGACACTTGAAAGTGTTCATCTTGATGAAATTGGAAAGATAAGAACCAGAAATTCAAACCGGAAAAATGGAGGTGATGTAGATGACTCTAATTCACCTGTTGATATGGATGTTTCTTCTGATTCTGAATTGAACTTGTCTACATATTTTGAACCAACTTCCTTCAAAGAATCTGCTTCTCATGATGAATGGAAATAATTGATGCAAAAGAAGTATGATGCCCTCATAAAAAACAACACTTGGAAGTTGGTTGATCCTCCATTAGGAACCAAACCAATTGGCTGCAAGTGGGTCTACAGGAACAAGTAATAAAGTCGATGGCTCACTTGACAAGCACAAAGATAGGCCTGTGGAAAAAGGTTTTGCACAGAAGGAAGGGGTTGATTATAAGGAGACTTTTGCCCCCACACCAAAATGGGCTACCATTCGGACACTCTTTGCACTAGCAGCTCAGAACGGTTGGAAAGTCCATCAAATGGATGTAAAAACAACTTTCTTGAATGGATATCTAAAATAGAATGTTTTTATGTCCCGGGCTGAAGGATTTGCTGTGAAAGGACATGAACATAAAGTATGCAAATTTTTGAAGTCCTTGTATGGCCTCAAACAAGCACCGCGAGCCTGTTATGAAAAACTAACTGAGCAATCTTCTAAAACTCAATTTCAAACATTTTGATCTTGATGATGCAACTTTATTTTTCAAGAAAGTTGGGAAAACAGTTATAGATCTTGTGGTATATGTAGATGATCTTTTGATGACAGGGAAAAATGAAAGCTACATTGCATCCATAAAGAAGGAATTGGGGAAAAGTTTTGAAATGATTGATTTGGGCTATGTTCATTACTATCTTGGCATTGAAGTAACCCAACATCCAGAGTCCATATTTCTTTCTCAAAAGAAATACATTGGAGATCTGTTGAATGGGTTTTGCATGACAGAGTGCAATCCTCTTACTACTCCAATGGAACAAAACTTAAAGCTCACATCTATTGAAGGAAAAGAATTTGAGGATGCAACAAAGTATAGATAGCTTGTACGAAGTCTCAACTACCTAACTACTACCAGACCAGACATTTTGTTTGCTATTGGAATCCTCTTTGGGTTTATGCAAAAGCCTTGTGAGGGACATTGGTTTGCTGCAAAAAGAGTTCTAAGGTACTTGGAGGGAACTCAAGACTTTGGAATCAAGTATACACAAGTGGACGACTTCAGCGTAATTGGATACTCTGATTCAGACTTCGATGGAGACAAAGAAACTGGGGTATCAACTTTAGGATATGATATGAGTCTTGGATTAGGATCTGCCTCTTGGAGATCACGCAAACAATCAGTTCCAGCAGATTCCACAACAGAAGTAGAATACATGGCAACAGTTGAAGCAAAAAAAGAAATTGTGTGGCTCAGGAAAATTCTTGGCGATTTGTAGGTAAAACAAGTACAATCAACTCCACTCATGATTGACAATACGTCTGTAATAAAGTTGGCCAAGAACCCAAAGTTCCATGATCGAATGAAGCACATCAATACTAAATATCATCTGATTCGACATCATGTTAAGGCCAAAACAATCCATCTCCATCATTGTTCCACAAATGAGCAAATTGTAGACATCTTCACCAAAGTGCTTGGAAGAGAAATGCTTGAACGATTCAGAATGATGCTGGGACTCACCAACGTCCCTTCAGATTAGGAGGGGAATGTTGGCAGCTAATCCTTATGATTGGGTGAATTTATGTAAATAGATAAATAGGAAATATGAACAGTCATCGGGAGATGAACTGAACAATCTCTCCCTCATGTATATAATGAAGACCTACCTGATGGAATAGAACACACGAATCATTTTTTCCTTATGGAGTTACTGCCTGGTCTAACAAAGAAATCTACTTTCCATCATGTATGAGAGTTCAAGTAAATCCATATATATCATAAATCAGGGTATATAGTATACTATATGAACAATATATACTATTTTTTTTTATCATATTAGGCCAAAAATGACCCAGCAGGTATCAAATTATCATCATGAAAGAGAAAAGTAATAGAAAAATATATTGCCAATGCAAGAAAGTGCTTGCAATACTTCAAACAAAACTAAGGCATGGATGTTAACATACCAAGATTCTAAGAATTCCAAAACCATTTTCTCATTAGATTGGCGAGCCTTACATTGATGAAAACAACCCCTAATTCTCTTGATATTTCCTTTTCCAGTAATGGTTTCCTCATTCTAAAAGGGCCATACACCAAAACACCTTTTGGAAGGTTGTAATGGATGAATAACCAGCTCAAAAAGTTCCTATTTAACCTATTCTAACCATCCAATTGAGTCAAAGGTTACATCAATATCATATCTATTTATAACATCACAAGTTATCATGACATGTGAGTGAAAGGAATCCCAATCCAAAAAACATGGTTCTAAGAATCAAACTAGAATAAAAAGAACGTTACGATGATTACAAAAACACCATATGTGTAATAACATTGGGATGTGTAGCAAAACAAGTATTGATAAGTCTACATGGAGATAAAAAAAGGTTCAACGTTAGAAATGTCTCTCATCCATACATAGCATGCAAAATTGGAATGGGAGAAACAATTTGAATTCACACATTTACCAACATGAAAAGTTTTTCATAATGAAAATTATAGCTAAAATCCCATCAAAGCACATTTGTAGAAGTAATACATAGTGGTGTGATCAAGCACTTGCAAGGTATATATTAAAATTTATGGGGCCAAAAGTTTTAGTTTAGACACAAATTTTGAAAATTTTGAATTTGTTAGAAATTTCGTCCATGGAGAATAAATTTTTAAGTTTTGGGAGGTGGGGGTTGGGATTTGGAATATTATTCACAAAGTCCACAATAGAAAACATGAGAGAACAATTTCAAGAGGGTAAATGATTCATATATTCATGGTTTGGTCCATGGGGATATGTTTCATTAGAAAATTAATATGGTGATGTGGAAGACCACATTAAGTGTAGTTGGGGAAATATTTTGACAGAAGAGTACCCCTTCAAATGAATAGGAAGGAAGTGCATGTGAATATTGTTTCATCTTCTGAGGGCCCCCATGCCCATGGAAATAGGCCAGTTGTGGTGCTCAAAATATTCATACCAATTGCAATGCTTCCAGAGTATAGGGGAGGGGCTTTCAAGTAGAAAAGGTTTGGGACTTGGAATTTTGAAAAAAAGCTTAATGAAATAAAGGTTAATGATCCAAAGGTAGGAATAATAAGTGAAAAAAATTCATAGCAATGACATTGGAACTATAAATAGAGACAAAAAGGTAAATGACTAATTATTTCAAAGTTTGAAATCAAAAACAATGTATGAGAAGAAATAAACCAAAATGTTGTGGCATGAATATTGGGCAAATGTGCAAGATAAACAATGATTCATCAGTATAGGATTTGAGGTAAAATCCAATATTTGTTTGGTCCAGGATTTGAAATAAAAGTTCACATTTTTAAAGTATAAATAAATATTAATAATTTCTGTGTACATACTTGAATTCAGTTTTCAATGATTGGTGTAATAAACATAGAATTGACCATTAAAAATTATGCATCTTATTTGGTTTTGAGTGGGAACAATAATATTCAAATATTGACAAATACCTCACAATGGTTTCTGATGAATACCTCATAAGGATTTGTAAGTATCTGAGGCTGAAGAAATCAGTTTTTTATTTTCTCCTTTCATTTTTTCATCTTTGCTGATGCGTTCTTGTTATGATCAAGATGCTTGAGCCCTGAAAATAGAACCAGAAAACTTATGAAAATGTTGTTGGTGTATAATATCAATTACTTTGCAAACGAAACCTGTTTGTGTGCCATGTTGGCAAACTAGTGGTAATAGTCGATGCAATAAAATATGAATAGACACATGACATAATCTCAAATGTAGTTGAGGCATATATTTTTCTTGGAAACAAAGTAAATTAATATATCTTCAAAGTAGGGAATTTCTCTTTGGTTTTGTGTTTGAAGAGGATCAAGAGTAATTTTCAAATTTTCCACACAATTAAGGTATTACTCTTGAACTGATAGTTGATTAACAACTTTATCAGTTCGCTTTATTGGGTATTTGAGGTAAAGGGATCTTTGGTTTGGTGCTTGAAGAAGATAAAGGCTAATTTTTAAATTTTCTACACAACTAAGGTATTACTCTTGAATTGATAGTTGATTAGAAACTTTACTAGTTTAGTTTTATGGTTAGCTGGGGTAAAGGCCTTTCTAGAAGACATTATTTTTTGGGCTTTTAGGAGTCAAGAATGGTTATCACAGTTAATGTGGGGAAGAAATTGTAGATACATTTATAATTTATTTTTTATTTTTTTATAATTATTAAAGAGTAAAGAAGGTATAATATATTTATAGGTGGTGTTGTTTTTTTTACAATGTTAAATTAGGTGTTAATCTAATATTGAGGAAGATGGTTTATTTTTATGATTCTCCATAATGTATTCTTAACTTTTCAGGTATTCTTCATAATGTACTTGACTTAGTTATAATCCTTTGAACATAATTCCTTCCGAATGTGGTAAAAGGAAATAACCTTGAAGGTTCTAATCAACTCCATTACTCTAATGAATTATTGATCCAATAAATAAATGTTCAAGGAAGTATAACATTTAAACCAATTTATTAAAGTCTTTGAATCCCTTATCACTTGTAAATTCAGATTGTTGAAGTGAGACAACTAAAATTACTCACATAAATAACTAATTTGTATTATTTTAGTACTTTTTAAGTAGTTGTATTTTTGTTCCTAAACTAAATTAGTCATTGACATTAGTCATTTCTAGTTGCATTACTTATTATATAGTCATATATATATATATTTTTTTCTCAATCTATCTACTTCTATTATTATACAAAAAGATTCAAAATGTTACAGCAAGGCCATGGCCTTGAAAATCTTGCCATGAGATTGACAATTAGCACAGCTGAACACCTTCCAAAAATGGTGGACTTCCATCTGTTACATCTTCTCCTAAGACTCTAAGTCTTGCAAAACAGACAAGCTGAAACAAACAACTATTGCACTGTTGGGCAGCGCTGAACATGGACAAATAGACATAGATCCATACCATCGACACAGAGACATATAGACACATACTATGACCAGACACAGGCAGAATTGCAAGTTCCAAAAACAGAGTAATGTGCCTACTTCTTAGGCTGCCGAGAGCAGAGAGCCATCCAAGATCAGTCGTCATCCATAGTGTAGGGTTCCTCCACTACCCTACACCCAAATTTCAAAGAGTCGTCCGAGTCTGAGCGAAGAACCACCGAGCCGGTTGGGACGCCCGGAGCAGGCTCGCTTGGACCATCAGGGGTGGCTTGAGTCGCCAAGGAGGAACTACCCGTGACCGGGCATTGAGTGTCAATTGGAGGCGCTGTCCCTGGTTCTGGCGGTATTTCTTGATGAGCTGCTGCCTGGCCGCTGAGATTTGCACAATTTTCTATAGTGGCTGAGACCAAGAAAGTGGAACTGGTAAGAGTGCAGGGGATTCGATAGCGGACTGTTGGATGCGCCGCATGCCCACAGTCAACCAGCCTTCCACACCCATGACCTCTGCCTCTTCCAGCTCGGGAAACGTAAGGGCGACTTTGCTCAGGTGCCAACTCGACCGAGGAGGAGGGAGAGATGGGGGCAGACCTCTGTGAGGTGGTGGGCCCACGGGAGCCTTCGCATCTGCTACCCATTCTTGGATGCTCTCTCGGCATTGCAGTATACAATGGATTAACCAGCACACAAATGCATGGAGGGGAGTAACTAACCAACACGTGAGCACGATGAACTGGAGCTAAAGTCCTGTGAGACACTCTCGAGCCTGAGACGGAGACGGACTTGGGCACAGAGAGTGAATGCCCCTGAGCTACCAACAGTGCCTCAGACGGGTGTGAAGTGGCAGCAGAGGGATGCGAAGAGGCCGCCGAGGAATGCCAAGAAACTGCAGAGGAATGCGAGGAGGTCACTGGAGCACAGACATTATGAAGCGCCATTGCACAATTTACCAGGAGGTAGATGGAGGAATAAACGAACCACATTAATAACCCTGCATGAGACCAGCTCACTTGATCTGCATGGTTCCTCGTGGCGTGCATGGGCTGACACCTACCCATGTGAAGTGCCACCTTCGTACCCCTACGCTGATCGAACACCCACATCTGGGAGAGAGAGATCTTTCTGCACCAAAGAAGCGCAATCGTGTTTGAGTTGTTCATCAGCTGCCATTTCAAGAGGTCCAGAGAAGTAGGGAAGTTACTGAGTGGTGCCCTGGTTGGCCAGTCTATCTGCAACTTGATTCGCTATTCTTCTAACATGCTGAAAGGTTATGCTTTGGGGATTCCTTAGCTTTTCCTCCAGTGATTCCAATCTACTGAGCAATCTCCAGCTGGATGCTATTTTGACTGCTGTAGTACCGGCTTGTATTCTGTTGGCTGCGTCTATTAGGATGGATGAGTCTCCTTCAACCTCTAGAGGGAAGAAGTGCTTTTGTTCTGCAATGCAGATCCCTTGCCAAAGTCCTTCCAGCTCAGCTGCATTGTTAGTGTCCTTGCCAATCGATCCATAATATATATGCAATATAGCTCCCGTATGGCTTCTGAAGATTCCTCCAAATCCCGTCGGCCCAGGATTACCTTTGGCTGCCCCATCAAAGTTCAGCTTGTAAGAGTTGATTGCTGGAGGGGACCAGGATAGCGGAGAGGTTGTGCGCGTTGGAGGACGAGCTGTAACATTTGCTAAAAAGGAGAGGTCTAGATTCCAGTCCTTCAGAACGATGCATTCCTGCGGAGAGTCTGGCAAATCTGTGTCATACCAGGTTCTGATAGCTAGATTTTCATGGAGATTTTGTTTTAGGAGGAGCCACATAGCCTCTATTGGCCGGTGAGTGTTGTTGAAGATTCTGTAGTTTCTTTCCTTCCAGAGAATCCAATAAAGAAAGCCTGGTATTAGACTCCATAGAGAGTTAAGAAGCTGGCTTTTAAAAGGGTTCTTGGTCCATTTCCTTATGGTTTCTGTAACATCCTCCATCCGAGCTTTCGATCTCCTGTTGCATTTTTCAACTCTCTCGCAAAGTTGCGTTGCTAGCAAACAGGTTTCCATTAGGTGTCTGATTGTTTTAGAGTGGAGATTGCAGTTTGGGCATCTTGATGGACCAATGAATCCACGCTTTTGCAAATTGTCCCAAGTGAGTATGTGCCTTTTGCTTAAGAGCCATAAAAAAGTAGAGACTTTAGGCCAAACTCCTGGTTGCCAGACTTGTTCCCAGATTTGGTCCTTGTCTGTCTGGATAGCTGAGTAGCGCAATTGGTGAGCTTCTTTGGTGGTGAATGTTCCTTTTGGCGTATGTCCCCATATTAGTTTGTCCTGTTGGTTGGAGAGTCGAATTCTTTTGTAGTTGAGTTCTTGATCTATGTCAGTGTGCGTTTCTCCTTGCCAGTCAATCTGCCAGAGGCTAGTGGGTTTCCAGATTTGGAAGTCATGGTGCGTGGGCTGTTTCCAGAATTGATGGACAAATGTGAGGTTCGCCTGCTGCATGTGGGTTTGCCATAGTGACTTTTGGAATAAAGTTGCCAGTTTCGGGAGTTGATGCCATGAATCGTCCCAAAACCTTGTCGTTGTGCCTGAGTCAATTTGCCAAAAACTATGCTCTTGTATGAAAGCACTGTGGAGATTTGCAGCATTCCATATTAGTGACCCCTGGGTAGTGGTACTGATTCTGATAATATCATTACATTGGCTGCCTGGGGCATATTTTTCTTTCAGAGTCTTGCCCATGGTGAGTATGGCTTGGAGATCCAGTTCCACCATATTCTAGCTCCCATTGTGTTGTTACTTTGGAGAGGATCTCTTAAGCCCAGGCCACCTTCAGATTTGATTTTGCATACTTCTTTCCAGTTGACAAGAGCCCATTTTCTTTTCAGGCCCGAGGAGCCCCATAGGAAGTTGCGCTGAAGGTTGTGGATTGCTTTGAGAACCCATTTTGGTGCGGCCATGATGGAAAAAAGATACAAAGGCATTGCCTGGAGAACCGATTTGATCAAGACAAGTCTTCCGGCCATGTTTAGAGAGCGGAAAGTCCAAGACGAAAGCCTTGATTCTAATTTGTCTAGGAGAGTCCTCCAAGAAGCATGCTTGATGGCGGAGTCAGCTAAAGGAGCCCCCAGATATTTAGAAGGAAGCTTGGCAATGGTGAATCCCAGAATACGAGCAATATTATTTTGAGTAGAAGGGGGAGTATTGAAAAAGAAGAGCTGGGATTTAGAAGCATTAATAGAGGTGCCAGAGGCGTCAGAGAAGAGGGAGAGCAGGGATTTAAAGACAGAGGCCTCTTGAGAGGATGGATGACCAAATAACATTGTGTCGTCTACAAACTGTTGATGGGAAAGAGGATTAAGTCCATGGAGGGAAATTCCTTTTAGAGCCTGAGTGGAGACAGCAGATTTGAGCAGTCTGCTGAGTCCTTCTGCCATAAGGACAAAGAGGAATGGGGAAAGAGGATCCCCCTGCCTGGTACCATGGGAGTGGTGGAAAGGCAGGGAGGGGAAACCATTCAGCAAGACAGAGATGCTGGGAGAGGAAATTAGATTCATAATCCATCTGGTCCAAGTTGAATTGAAACCAAACGCTAATAACATCTTGTGAATGTAATTCCAACTGAGTTTATCAAAGGCTTTAGAGAGATCCAGCTTTAGAATCACACCTAGTTTTTTTTGAAGCTTTAGAGAGTGAATAACCTCATTCGATAGAATTATACCGTCCATGATCTGCCGCCCTTCTACATAACCCGTCTGCTCAGGAGAGATGAGTAAAGGAAGGAGAGGTTTGAGCCTGTTCGTTATTACTTTTGAGATTAGCTTATAGATGACATTGCATAGCGCTATTGGCCGGTATTTATCAAGCTTATTTGGTTCTTCACCTTTAGGTACCAGCGCTAAGAAGGTTGCATTGAGGGAAGGAAGAATCCAATGCGTAATTGTTGATTCCTCTACCAGTTCCCATACCTCTGTCTTGATGAGCTCCCAAAACTCATGGAAGAAATTGGCCGTGAAGCCGTCAGGCCCAGGTGCCTTGCCATCTTTAAGTTGGGCCATTTCTTCTTCAACCTCCCTGAGTGAAGTGGGCTGGAGCATTTTGTTGTTGTGGTCCTCCGTTATGATTCTTGGACTGTGCTGCATGATTGCTCTAATTGCCTGATCTCTGTTACCTATGGGCTCCCTGAGAATGTCCTGAAAATAATCTTTGAACTCCTTCTCCATATCTTTGTGTGCTTCTAATCTTGTCCCTTGTTGATTGTTTATAAATGCAATGTTATTATGCATTCTCCTTTGGATGGCAGTTTTGTGGAAGAATTTGGTATTCTTCTCCCCCTCCTTGAGCCACCTAATTCTGGATTTTTGACACCAGAGAATTTCCTCTTGTTGTCTGCGAGCTTCTATTTGGTTCCAGAGGATCTGCTCCTGATGTGTCTACTCCTCTGTCCTACCTTCCAGGATGAGAGTTTGTTGAAGCTCGTTCATTTGCTGTTCCAACCTCTTGTGATTCTCCTGGATGTTGCCAAATCGTGTTCGATTCCAGCCTTTGAGGATTTGTTTTAAATTTTTAAATTTTTGTTGGAATTGATACATTTTGGCACCCTTTGGCAGGATGAAAGATTGCCATGCTTTACTTACCACTGTCTTAAAGTTCGGATTTGTGAGCCAGAAGGCTTCAAATCGGAAAGGTCTATTGCTGCGTGTACCTGGCCACGACCATTGTAGCATTATAGGCCAATGATCAGATCCTCCTTGGGGTATGATAGAAGCGTGGAAGTCCCCTCCCAGATGTATTGCATTATCCGAAATGAGGAACCTACCGAGCCTAGAGGCTATATGATGTATGCCCTTGTGCTTATTGGTCCAAGTGAAGACTCCATTCGAGGTTGGAATATCCATGAGTTGATTGTTGTGAATGAATTCTCTCAGGCCATTGCTGTCACTTTCTAGCCTGATTCTGCCTCCTTTTTTCTCCTCCATTGATTTTATGATATTGAAGTTGCCACCACCTATCTAGAGGGGGAACCGCCTATTTTCATTGAGAATAGTAAGAGTTTCCAGAAGATCTAGTTTTTGCTGAAGTATCTGCGGAAAATACACATTTGAGAGATGCCCATGGATGTTGGTACCAATGAGATGGAATGATGCTTGGATGAGATGATGGGTGGCATGAAAATCATATAGAGTGAGGATCTGCGGATTCCACAAAATGGCTAATCCCCCTGAAGCCCCAGAGGAATCGACTGAAACTGAGCAGCTGCCTACCCAGATTTTGTTACAAATTCTTTCAATAGCGGTGTTGTTGCTTTTTGTTTCTTGAAGAAAAACTATTGATGGTTTTTCTTGTTGAATCAAGTTTTTTATCATACAGTGTTTTGAGGGGCTATTAAGTCCTCTCACATTCCAGGAGATGAGCTTCATGGACAATGTGGTTTGGGTTTATAGAACTTTGTCAACTTAGGGAATCTTCCTGATTCCATAAGAAATTTCTCCTACTATGATAGTCCTTTAAAGGTCTATCTTGCGCCCCCTCTTCTTAGTTTCTTTGAGAATTTTTTTTCCGTCCCAAGGGCTTCATGCTTGTATACCAAGAATTTTGTTGTGCTGCGCCTTGGTTAAGACTCCTTCAAGCCTGTCGATTTGCCAAGGGGGTATTGAGTTATATTCTTTCTGTTTGCAAGCCGTTTCAAGTTTGAAGATATCTAGACCATCTAGGCTGACATGCTCCGGATCTTCCTCCATGATGATAGGGGAACTCTGGTCTTCCACATCTATGGCTTCCTTTAGACTGAGAGCAAGAGCTGCATCTAGATCCATAGCCGAGGGCTACTGGTTGAAATCTAGAATAGATTTCCCCTGGGAAGAGGGGAAAGGGCCGAGGTTCGAAACCATTTTATTATCCAACAGGGGGCTGGTTGAAGGGCAAGAAGCGACTGGAATGGAGGACTGCATGTGGGCAGAGGGAGAGTGGGAGGAGGAGGGCAAGGAGGTGTTCTCCTGAGGTACCGAGCTTGGTTTTTCCTGAGGATCAGGAGAGGAAAGCGAGATGAATCTGTTCTGGGTAACTATTTTGATGGAGATGTCAGGGATAGCCTGGTTTTTCTTGGCATGCCTACGGTGGTTTGGAACTTTAGTGAATCCTTCCGAGTCTTTATTGGATTCATTGGTTGAATATTTGGACTGTGAGTTCAAAGGGCAATCTCTGAAGAGATGGCCATGTTCATGGCATTTACTGCAATGAAATGGGATATGCTCGTAATCTAAAGGCTGAGTCCATTCAAAATCATCGTGAAAGAGACTTACCGAGTCGGCTAGAGCTTTGGTCAGGTGCATCTGGACACAGATCCGGGCATACGAGGTGTATTTGCGGGTTTTTGTTTCCTCTGCAACTTTGATGAAGGTCCCTAGTTTGTTGCCAATATCTGCTAGCGTATCTTCTTTCCAATATTCCACTGGGAGGGAATACATACGTATCCATACTGGAGCCCAGCTGAAATCTTCTTTGTCAGGATTGAACCTTGGCTTCCATTCCGTGAGGTAAAGTCCTGAAGAGTTGAAGAAGTACGGGCCTCCTTCAAATATGCACGATTTGTCTTCCACACAATGGAAAATGGCTGTGAAGAAGCCTTTCGGTCCAAGCTACAGGGTAACCTATCCTTTGGGCTTCCATTTTGAAGCTATCCATCCCTACAGCGCCTTTTCAGTGGGCCAAAACCCAAGAAACTTTCCTATTAGTGCATGATCCTGCATGTACTGGATCTCACCGTTAATGTGATGACTTGGAAGATCGACTTTGATTCTTTCTGCCGCCTTCGGGATGCAGGTAGTTGAGGTCGCCTTTGGCTGTGATGAAGAGGCTTTTTGTTGCGCATCTTTTTTTTTGTCAACCGCATCGCTTTGTGCAGATGGGATCGCTTTGCCATTTGTCCTTTGTCCTCCGTGATTTGTTTCAGGGAAACCGCCAGGAGGGGTCAGAGGAATAGCATTCTGTTCGGTGTCAGAGGCTGGAGTTGAAAAAGGAGGGGGGGAGGATCCCACCCCTCCTACAGGCACAGCCATTGAAGGCCGTCAGAAGGAGCCCGACGGAGCGAGCTCGGAGGATCAGGGGAGTGCAACAGTTAGGGTTAACAGAGTGCTTGCGGGCGGGGCGTTTTTCGTGAGAGCTAAAAGCATATCTATATTACTCCTTGGGTTTATAATATTAATAATCCCTCATATAGTCATATATTTTAACTTGAGACTAAATTGGTCATTTATTTTAGTTGTTTTCAGTTGTTTCACTTAAGATTTCATTTTTGGTAGTATTTCACTTGGAAAAGTTTTGGTGGCTAACGTTTTTAGTCACATGGTCACTAATTTCATCATTTTCTACTAGTCGAGGGACATTCTTTTGTATCATTACTTTCTTCACATATAACACGGGTTTCTACACTTTCTAAATCACGAGGGCATTCTCTCATAACATGTTTGTTTCTACATTTGGGACAAAAGATTGACAATGTACCATTTTCAACATTTTACTTGTTTTACACTTTTAGGGTATTTATTTATTCACTAAGTCTTCTCAAAATTATTGTTTTAAATTTGTCAAGAAAATTACCTAATTTGGCCCTACTTATAGTCCCAATTGTAGATTTATTAATCCTAGACATGAGACGATCTCTTGGACTTTTCCAAGTTCTTGCCTTACCTCTTGAAATGTGTATGCACAACTCACAAATGTCTCTAAAACATAACTGCAAAATATCTCCCTTACCCATCAAATTGAGGAGATCAGTCCACTCATCTCCGATGGATTTTAATAAGAGAGCTTTCAAAGTTTCTTCATCTAGTTCATGTGTTTTAGGCATTTTAACATTATAAGAAAATATTTGAATTAAATATTCAATATTTTCATCTTAATTTTGCATCATTTTAAAGAGCTCATCATTAAGATTATGGGGCATACAATAATCCTTATATTTCCTTAAGAATGTAGTTTTCATTTCTTCCCATGTTCTTACAGAGTCTGCTCCTAAGCCTATGAACCATTTTAATGGTAAATCCTTAATAGTTGTTGGAAACAATTTCAACTTTTGAGGGTCAAGCAGATAATCATAAGATCTACACAAGAGTTCAAACTCAAACAGAAATGTTTGAGGATCCTCACTTCTTAATCCATGAAAGTTTGGAAGGATGGAGGTCGAGACGTTTTTCATTGTAGCTGTTATATCTTCATCGACGATAGGAAATGCAAACGGTTCTAGATTTCCACTACCTCCTCCTCTCTCTCTTCCTCCACCTCTCCCACTTCCTCCACTTTTATTTCCTCCTCTTCCACCTCCAATCCTAGGTTGTTCACCTTTAACATTATGTATCTCCCCTTCACCTTCTTCAACCATTGTATATTCTTGAGAACTATTATAAGCATGGAAAATTTTAGGGGCTCATATTTGCAGGTGGTCTAATTTTCCATGATTTTTCCAAAAAACGGATTCACCAATTTCCATTTTTTCCAAAAATAATTCACCCAAATTTTACAATATGATATTATTTTACCTTAAAAATTGCCAACGTTATATAGAGAATATATATAAAATCATAATGAATTTCAATAATTTTACAAATATATCAATAAACACTTTATATTTTTCATATGAGGGAGTAGTGAGATTTGCCAATGTATTTAAACTTGAAGATAATTTTCCATCCTTAAAATTTTCCCTGAATATAAGGTTCCAAAATTGGATTTTCTGGTTCTTCTTCTAGCTCTTCTAGTTCTAGTTATTCTATCAATGGTAAGTTAAAATAGGTTTCTTCCTCCTCTTCTTCACTAGGGATCTCTAATTCTTGTCCTAGAAGTCTTTCTTTGGTTGAAGATAGGAAAACTACTCCTTCTATTGGGGATGTAGGATCTTCTCCTTCTATTACTTCTTTGGTTGATGAGGTTGGTGAATTTCTAGGTTGGATTTCAGATCTAAGTACCTCGGATAGTTTATGTTTTCCTGCAAATGATGGAATATGAGTTTCAGTGGGTCGTATGGCACAACGAGGTCATGGTGGGGTGAGTAATGTTGTTGGAATTTATTTCTACCTATAAATATACCTCTAGAATCTCTTTCCCTATGCATATCAATTTTTTCTTCATTAATAAAAAGAAACACTCCTATTTAAACTTCCCCAACAACAACACCAAAATATTTGGTAATTTAATTAACTTTAAATTACTTGCATAAATTATCGACTAGAGCTACTAAGATCATGAAGTGTAAGTGCATTTTATGGGCTAGAAGTCATTGATTATTTACACCTCTAAATTAATCTAAGTTATTGAAATATAGATTCTAAATTAAGTTATTGGAATGCACATGAGTAGAGAAATTTCTCCTAGAAAATAAAATGATCACACTCTTTTATCAACTGCTTCAAAAGAAACTTGCATAACTCTACATAGAAGTAAATCAATCGCATACTTATGAGAATTCTAATTATGAAATCTACACAAATCATGAAAATCTCATAATTATAAATCAATCTCACACTTGTAAAATGAAATTTAACACGTAAAATCACACACACTCTCTCTTTGTTGTATGTTTGAATTATGATTTGAAAGAAACTCAATTCTCTAAAGGAATCAAATCATCTATCATACTAACACACTCTTGCATGAAAATTCAAAAAGAATTGCAAATATATTCTTACTTGCTCAAAATCATAAATCATTCTTGCTTGAAATAAAACTTATAATCGAATCCTCTATTTTTAAGAATTACAATTTCAATCACAATCTAAACTCTCATTGTTGTTATCATTACTCATTACACTCAATTCATGAGCTATTGAATCAATAAAAGAAATAAGTTAACAATATAATCACACTATTTCTATTTAACTCAAAAATCAACAAAGGAAAATGATAAGGAAATTCTACAGGATGCATCCAGAAAATAAACTTACGAAATGTTATAAGGAAATTCACTTAAAATCATAAAATAACCTTACTACTTAAGAGGGACCTCCACAAACAGATGGTCATGAGATCCAATTGAGAAAGCAACCACGCACAAAAATAAAAAGGATTCTTTACAACTAAAATGAAAACAGAGTTTTAATTCTCACTGTCATATAAAAAGATCACCATTTTTTGCTTTCTTACGAAGTCTTTTTATAAATCCCATAGCATTAAATTTTTAGAGACTCATTCCTAGCTTTGCTTAATAAAATAATAAAATTAGCTATGAAAGATATCGTAATGAAATTAGATAACGATTTTCTATTAACTAATAAAATCGTTAGGCATATGTATCGTTCCTCTGTCGCTTGTGTAGCTGACAGAGACGACTTTTGCCTTTGACAACGTAATTGGAAGCTTCCTTGGTCGATCTGGTTCATGAAGGTAGGAAGGAATCGTCGAGTGCATTTATTGTTATCTTCCCATATATTTCTCAATGTAGCTAGAACCTTAGAACCTGTGAAATAATGGACTTAGCTGCAGAATTAGACATTAGTTGTAGAATCATCCCAATCTGGTAGCTCAAACAAATATCAGACTAATAATAAAGAACATTATTAAGTTATGAAATACAAGACTTCGTATACCTTCCACGCCATGGATTCTATGATTTGTTTCCCATTGAGAGATTATGATAATAAACAAGGAGTAAAACAGGTTGAAAAGGGGTGTCAAAATGAAGAAATTATGAGGCTCAACATGCAGTATGTGTTTTGGTTGTAGTGAAAGAATGTTTTAGTAATTTTAGATTTTTACGTACGTTTGCTTCTTAATAGCACATACAAAAATTTGTTTCTAGGTAGTTGCATATATATTCTAAGATATGTTTTTGAGTATGTTGAGATTTGTATGCAGGTATTGCACAAGATAAGCGCATATTTACACTAGTCTTCTTAATAATATTCTTGTATATATTCTAAAGTTATATTTGGTGCGGGTTTGCAGTGTTGTTTGATGATGAGTTATGTTATATTTGCTATTTTTTTCAATGATGTCTTGATCTGGATGGTTTATATCTGTTGCGGTTTTGCTATGCATTGATCTGGTCTAGTTATAGTGGTTGATTTATTGTTTAGTGGGATGATGTTACAACGATTTCATGATTGTATTTCAAATTCAGTACTCAATTTTGTTTGGGTTTATTGTTGATGTGGGTCTAGTGTGAAAATATGATGAATGGTGGCCTACAGGTTTTTTGATGTTTTGAGTTAGGTGGATCCAAAAACAAATATTATGAAACATGGTCCAAAAAGGGTGTTAAGGATTGGAGCCATTAGTGGTGAAGTCATAGCTTCCTTCTAGTGGTAGCTTGTAAACTTTTTCAGGGGGTAAGTGCTCCCTTCCAGCAGGAGCGGGTAAATGACATTAGGGGATTCTAGCTCTCTTCTAGTGGGTGATGGAAAATGCATGGAGGTTGTAGCCTCCTGCAAGTGGGTCTATGTATGATGGTAAGAGTCTACACTAGGACAAGATGTAATGAATTTTCCCTTTATAATAAAAGAAGAAGACAAAGGCAATGTAAACGATGGTTTTCTCCGACATTGGGTTTCCACCTAAAATCCTGATCTTCTATTTGTGTTTCTTATTTGTTGTGTTTTATCTATTCTTTACTATATTCTGGATAGTGAATGAATTAATAATGCAATGGTTAAGATAACTCACTCATGAAAGATATGTCAAATTATGTATAAGAGATATACATTTTTCACATTCACTAGAATTAGGTATATACGTTTGTTGCATGAATAAAAGTAGCGTACAAAATTCAGAACATGGAATTGAAGGTTTAATGTGAATTGAAAATGTTGGTTTAAGCCCTCCCCCCCACCCCTCTCTAAGTGTTTTTCCTGACACACCAATCATACTAGAGTTATCTAAAAAGTAATTTCTATCATTCTTACAGTGTAATGAATGTTAAGTATAAATGACACAATGGACACAATTATGTGGCATGTTTCTACTTATTCCATTTTTTCGCAAGTATTCTAAGGTTTACCCCCTTCCTCATCTCTTGTGTTTCCATAGGACCAAAATCCTTACATTCAATCCCCTATCGATACATCCAAAAAAAACTCACTCGTTATTATTATTCAAGTCTTGGTTACGATTTCCTCCATATGTATGTTCAAAATTTGTGATTGGCACTATCAATTGATGTGGGACCGTCTAGTCTAAATAACTGTGATAATCCATGTGAATCAATGACTGTAATGGATTGCAGGGGGCATTCCCCTATGATATGGGTAGGAAGGGGATTCTCACTCTTGATTCCATTTCAATATTTCATTATATTTTTTGATAACAAGGATTTTGTGTAGTAGATCGATAGTTATTGTGCGGGGGGGTACGCAGTGATTTTAGCCATGATGGGGGTCTACACACATAGTTTCCTCTATCTAGTACTTATCTTGGACCTTGCGTGCCAATATGCTTGTGTTTGCACGACAAAATGTCAATGCTCAAACTCAATGTCTCTCACGACTATCATGTTAGCTTACTAATCGTACCACACTTATATGATTAAGCCTTAGATATAAGATTCCTTAGCTTTGAAATTTTAAATTGCACTCAAATACTTTATTTCCCGTTATGACGAATCTAGTGCTTCACTGGCGTTAGTATTATACATATAAATATGTATATAGTATATCAATTTTGGCCGGGGTAGTGGGGGTTTCATTATCATTGACCCCTGATAATTGTTGATTCTCTAGTGGTATTCTCAATGTCAATGAATTACACTGATCTTGGTTAATATAACTTAGTCCTCCATATAGACAACTCCAAAAGTATAGAGAAAAGAACAGACTTAGAACAAAAGAACTCATGTATTAAACATGCCATTAACCAAAAAAATACATAGGGTTTCTATTGTATTTGTATATTGTTTATTTACATGGAAGTGGTATTACAGAAACTTAAGGAATCCCTCGAACATTGGATCTCTCTATCGTATAACTTCCATCCTTAAAAAATGTCACTTCGATACAAAATGGGTTGTAACTAACAACCTTTTAAGATTATGAGGGATTTTTCAGCGTAAATCACATGATATTTCATTTGTTGACACATTTCGAACCAACCAGTGTGGTTCATCGTTAGGACAAGTTGAAGAATCCGATCTAGGTTACATGTTAAATAGACAGAGAAGAACATCCAACGGCTATAAGATAATTACATTTGTATATAATTCTAGAAATAAGAGGCCACATCATACTATAGAATATTTAGATCTATCTTCTAAGGGAACTCTTGCAAAAATAAAAAATTCCTAAGATGAAAATATCATATATCAAATATATTCTCCATACAAGAAGAAAAGGAAAATTATGTGCAATTATCCTCACTCAAACTCCCGCAAAATAAAAAATATTTCATCGAATCCTAACCATGAGGACTTCAACAATTATGCAATGCTTCTAGATTTCAAAAAAATAATCCAAGTTGCATCTTCAATTGGAATACCCTCGCACTTGATTAGATACTCATAATAATCTTTCTCACTGGTTCTCTTTGGAGTTCTTTGATCAAGGATCTTTTCCATCTGCAAATTTTTGGGTGTTGGTGATTTTTTTTTCTACAAAATCTCTCGTTTCTCCTCTCCATCCTCTACTTCAGGTTTCGTATAGGGGTACGGGTCTATAATATTAAAAATATTTTAGATTTCCCTATTAGTTGGCAATTCAATCTCATAAGCATTAATTGAAAAAATCCCCAATATTTTAGAAGGTCCTATATTTTTTAACTTCAATTTTTTTGTATCCATTTTTTTGAAATATATCATTTCTTAAATGGGCTAGCACCATATCTCCAACCTCAAAAAATTACTTTTGTTTCTCTCAGATATTCCGTTTTCTTGTACTTTAGGATGTTGTCCCTTAGATTATTCATTTAGATTTCCCATTGCGATAACAAATTCCTCTACATCAACAATTCTCAATTCAACTTTTCCTAAGTTCCTAGATTCAATAATTCCTCGAGGGTGCATACCATATACAATTTAAAATAAGCCCGTCCCAATGCTTTTTTTAGGTGAATCATTGTAGAAATATCCATCTTATGGAAGAACTTGATCCCACTACTTGTTGTGCTAATTTACAAATCATCTCAACAAATTTTCCAAGATTTTGTTTACTTCTTCAACCTTTCCATATATTTGAGGATGATAGGTTGAGCTAAATGAAATATTGGTTCCAATATTTTTCCATAATGTCATCCAAACATGTCAAACAAATTTATTCTCCCTATATGGGAATATACTTGTTGGTTACCTTTTGATTTTATCCAGCCTCTAAGGTCTATTATGAAGATGGGGTTATGAAATCCTCTATTTTCCAATGTCATCCAAGATAGAGACAAATGGCAACATCATATTCAACTCATCTAGCTATTTCTTATGATATAAATTTCATATGAATCTAACTCTCGGATTAAAAGTTATGTCCTTCGGAAGATTGACCAATTATATATAACCACATTACCATTGAGATGCCAGATGGCATCCACATGGCTCCTATATAGCTCGCGTGGTTCCACCACATCAACATAATGCAAGGTACACATGATAATTACAACAACATGTGGAATCAACGTGTAGTCCATGTGGCACTGCCATGTCATCTCATTTACTACGACCCACCAGGTCTACTGTCAATGTGTTTTTTGGCACTATCACATTATATTTGGCCTATAGGAAATTTGGAGTTTCAACCTTGGAACACCTTTCCTAACATACAAACCCACTAGATCCATGTATTCACCATGTCTTGTGTGTAATCCACCCTTCAATCCATCCCATCACGTGGTATCTATGCTATGGAGTATATAGGCCTAAGAAGAGGTTTGCATCATCACCACATTTGGATCTCCATATCCCCTAATTGCATGTAAATTTTCTATAGTCCTAGTGGCATCTCAACCTTCCCATATATTCCTATCCTTCTCCATATCCAGATTCCCTAGATCCACAATGTAGCTACACATTCACATGAAAATATGTTCCTCATATAAGAGAACCACCATACACGAGGCCCATCTCAGTTCACTAGGTATGAAATACACTCAATCACAAGATCCAACGTAGATGAAATTTGATCCATATGTAAAGTAGTTGTGCCTTTTCCACTGAGATGTTGGGATAACGAGATCGACAAGGTACTTGACAAGAGATCTAGGCTAGTTAAAATCCATCCCATATGTAAAATAAATATGCCCTATCTACCTATATGTTTATAGCATTAGCTTACTTCAACAAATAGAGAGACAAGGAAAAACTAGAAATTTGGGAAATTTCATTATGGTTCTGGGTGTTAGGCAAAATTCCAAATTCTTCTAAATGAGATGGCTAGGGCCTGATCAATAGCCTCCAACAAGTGAAACAAGCATGAAACTCATGTTTTAAGGATTGTTTTGTGCATTTTCTTAGCATGGTCGATTATGAGTGAATAATTTGAAGTTATCATCCAAGAAACAAAAATAAGGAAATATTGCAAAGATGCATAATTTTCAACCATTTTAATAAGATATGAAATTTACCTTCTTGTTTTGCAGTTATTTAGCTACAAGTACACAAATAATTGATAATTCATTAAAAGGGTAGCATCCCCAAGGTGGTACTAGCCATTGAAAGCATATTATCCAAAATAGCCAACAATAAGTGTAATAACAGCTTTCAACATCGACACATGAATATCTGTCATAATAGAAAAATTCATTTAAGAACAAGGATATCATAACCTAAAGCACAAATATGAACAATTTTATACTTATATGAGTTAATTGAGAAGGTTGGAAATTGAATGTCGGACTTCAACTGTCCACCCAACCATAGGCCAAAATTATTTCAATCTCTCTTATCGTTGACCGCCGCTGAGCGAGATCTAGTTTTTGAGTGGATATTTTCTCAAGGGAAATTCACAACAAGTCTTGATGAAACTCTCAGGAGAAGGAGTCCACTATTCAAGTCATTTATCAACTTCCCTCTAAAAGTAAGAACCACAATTACCCTCTTACTCTCTAATATCGATTATATGGATTCACCAAAGGAATGGCTTAGGTATTTTTATGTTCCAAGAGATTGAATAGACTCTCTAGGTTATTTATGAATCGTGCATTCAAGGAAAGCACTTCAAGAGTCTATAGGCTATTGTCTAGGTGGTTTATCATATCTTCCAAATAAGCACTAGAATGGTTTAGCTTATCATATCATCTGCTTTATCAACCTTTCAACAAGAATCCAAGCCATTTATCAGATTATTCAATAAGCACTAAGTGGTTTAATGCTCCACTAAGTCTGTCACTGGTTAATTAAGATTAGACACACATTACAGTACTTTCTTACCCCGACACAAGGGTAGACTTCCAATTCTGAAAGCACTAGCATAATTAAATTCTAGTCTAATACAACCTTTAAAATAACTATTTTAGTAGCTCCTCCTCTATAAGGTCTCTTTCTAAGTTGTTCCTCTACCAAAAGTGACTCTCTTTTCCCCAAGTATTACAGGAATTCCTTCTCACTTCTGTCTTTCTATTCACATGTTATGCACATATTCTCTCCTCTTTTATTGTTTTGTTTCATTTTCATGTTTTTATGTTGAGCTCTATAATTCATCTCAACCACTTCATTCTTTTCTTGATAGATAAGGAGTGGACAAAGATGTTGTTGTCTCCCCCCCCATGATTCCTACTCAATAAATTTGTTTTCTATCAGCATAGCAAATTAGTGGTCAAGGTGGTAAGTAAAGGAGTTAATGAGGTTGGGTCTAGTATATTATTAGCACATAACAAGAAACATCCCCCACACAAGAGATATGACTCTGTGTTCCTCTATTCATTTCATCCAACAATTAAATTTTTGGACAAGTTTACATTAAAATAAATTTACACAGTGATATTTTCATATATGGGGTGCAACAAAAAGTACCATGACATGTGATTATCTTCACAAGGGCACATGGACATCGGGTGGTTATTATGTGTAGGTTATCGAAACTATAATAATTCACAAAATATGTCTTTCGGACTTGATGATTTGGATTGGATCATTGTATTTTTTTTCATCCATATTGATGTTTAAGAGTGGAAAAAATGGAGGAATCAAGTCACATGACCATTTTTACTAATGGGACCCAGTTTGGCAAGTTGGGGTCTTAAAAATTTTAGGTGAATCTTGGGGCATCATATGAATTGTTTTGGGGACAAATATTTTCCACCTTAGCCCCATGCCCTTTTCCTATTCTACAAACAAAAACCTTTACAACAACACAATAATAGCCTCAATTAAAGTGAGTATGCAGAAGTTACACCACTCGAAAGTTGACCTTCCTATTTTTTTCACCATAATTCGAGAGGCTGCCATGTTAGATGCATTACTCATGGAAAAGATTTTTCCATGTGATCATGATGAAAAGGAATTTAAAAGAGTCAATGTTGTAACTATACTTAAGAGTTGAAGGAGTCAAACCTAACCACTAATTGGTGTTGGGCCACTAGTTTGTCATTATTATTATCACTCTTTAATGCTTATTTCATCCATTTCTACCATTCTTTATCACGTCATTTAACATACTTTGTCATATAATTCCATTTTATAATTATTTATGCTCTTATGGATAAATATTATTTCTTCTCCTTTATTTTTAATAAATTGATGATTATTATGAATGATTTTACAAATGATGGTCTATTTATAAATTTTTTGTAACATCACTCACCATTTTAGCCTCCAAGATATTTTCAAAATTGCAGATTTGAACTCGAGCTCATCATTAAACATTCCAACTCAGAAATTCGTTGCAATAAGAATTGAAAGTTTTTCATTGGATGCTTCTGGAAAATGGAGAAGAATATGGAAAATCCAAAACATGGGTTTTGTTCAGAACGGACTGAATTATATTTAAAATGAATCGTTTTCCCAAATTCAGTTCGTATTAAGAGAAATGGAAGGTTCTTTGAAGATGATTTTCTCATACTCATTATTGTGGTTGTTTTCCAAATTATCTCAGTGGCAATATCAAATTCGACCTGTTCCTGTTGAATTTTGATGGAAAGATATTTCAGATATGATCTTGTTGATCAATTTGTTGTGAACAATCCAATTTTGTTGCGGGAATTATTTTGTAATCATCTCTGTTGTAACTTCTCCTTTCTCTCTGTGTGTTTAAATGAAAACAGAGATCAAACAAGGGGATAATTAGAGATAATTAGAGCTGGGATAGGATATTATAGGAGGAGAGGCGATAATGGAGAGATTTAGCTTTTCGCTTGGGACCTCAATTCAAATTTCAATATAGAGAATGTGATTCTGAAGGATAGATCGTATTCTAATGAGGAATGAATTTAATGATTAACATATAATTTGCATTGCTAGTCATTCAGATATTATGAAGTAGCTCGACAGTAGTCGTTGGTGGCTAGGGCCCAGTCTCTAGTGGATCTTATTTCTATTCTCTGTTTGATACATTTCCATTTCCTGTAAGGTTATTCTATTTTATATCTTTACATTTCTTGCGAGTTTATTCTATTTGATATCTTCTGATTTCTTGTGAGTTTATATTGTAGTTAGTTTACTTTCCTTTATTCTGATCTCATGTACTTCGCAACTTTGTCATTTGATTTCATTTATTCTCACTATAGATTGAATTAATTATCTATTAAGACATTGATTCCCATTGATTACGATAACAGTATGATTAGTATAGAATCAACTGAAAGAGATTTGTTAATGCTACTAAACTCTCGGTTGATGTTATTTTTATTTGCATTGCTTATAAAAGAACAGAGTGTGATTAATGTAGATCCAGTTGAAAGAGCTCAGTTACTGCTACAATTCTCTCAGTTGATGTTATTCCCATTTGAATTGCTTGCTTAAGATTGGATTATGGTTTTGCTTGAGATTAAGTCCTGATGCTTAAATGTATTATTTCCCTTAAAAGTTACAAGCTTGAAATTTATGGTTTGATCTGTTTAATCTTGTATTGTATTTAATAGATTATCTTAAATCATTACTCTCTGCATTTATAGCTTGCACATATTGTGTACACTCTTGAAACAAAAAGACTTACCTAGGTTGATAATTAATGTGAGGCAATTAGGAGTTTTAAAAGACACCTTTTAGCACCCAAAATTTTTGCGCCGTTGTCGGGGAGAGTGTTTCCATTTCACAGAGGGTGATATATGTTTTATATTTGCTGCTGGGAAAGAATTGGGTATTAAAAATAGAAGGTAAGAACCTATGTAACGAGCAAGTAAAGTGCTTACTCCTTTGCCCGCTTTTCAGCACAATTGCATAGAAGTTGAAGTAGGTGTTTGATGTTTGTCTGCTATGAAATAATTGGGTATTAAAAATGGAAGGTAAGAACCTACATAATGAGCAATTAAAGTGCTTGCTCCTCTGCCCGCTTTTCAGCAGAATTGTGTAGGAATTGAAGTAGGA
Organism: Pinus tabuliformis; assembly: GCA_031772625.1. Classification (NCBI taxonomy): domain Eukaryota; kingdom Viridiplantae; phylum Streptophyta; class Pinopsida; order Pinales; family Pinaceae; genus Pinus; species Pinus tabuliformis. The sequence goes on from CM062820.1 coordinate 186,574,720, forward strand.
ATTTTAAAGGTAGAAGTTTGGAGAAAAATCTCATAATTCCACTAGAGTGGTGATGTAAGCACCACCCATTTCACTAACCAATTGATGGGAACATTTGAAGGAGGAGGTTCAAAGAAACACATGAAGAACATCTTCTATTACGATAAGAAATGGCTCACATTGCAACTTTTGAATTCCCTATGAAAGATCTAGGAGGAGTGACACAAATGCACATAATTCCCCGATCTTCTCTACAAATTTTCAAGGTTTGACAAATGAAGATCCAGATAAATTCTTATTTGAGTTCGAAATACTTTGTAGATAGTATGATTATAGTACTAATGATCAAAGGTTGAAAGTGTTTCCTCTTACTCTAAAAGTAGCAGCTCTCTGATGGTTCATGACCTTAGGTGGGAACTCCATCCAAGCATGGGAGGACATGAAGAACATATTCTTGAAGAAGTACCAAGACTAACACAATTCCAATGAAGATATTTTCGATATAATACAAGGAGAAGATGAAATCTTGGAGGACTGTGTGGAGCGACTTCGATACAACCTTCAAAAATCAAAGCATAAGTATTTGGAAAAAGAGATCTTAAAAACACTCCTACCCAAACGAATGAAAGATTAATTTTTAGAACTATTAAAACTGATAGGAAAAGATGATGTTTTTTCAGTTGTCATATGATGATGTTTGTGAATTGTGCATAAGGTATTCAAGAGGAATCTCCAAGGCTAGTAAGAATTCAAGAGAATTTTCTTCTTTCTTTTCCAAATCTGCTACAAGAACAGGAGACATAAGAGCTGAAATCAATGTTTTATTTGAAAATTTTAAGGTTCATTTTATTAGCTCTCTAAATTCAAAATTGGATGTTTTTCAAGTTTAGAAAAATCAAGAAATTGAAGAAGTGTTTTTCCCTCATTACTGAAAGGAGCATCTCATAGATAGTTGTTCTTCCTTATCTAGGATGGAAGTAGCATATCAAAGAGATGAGGAAGTTGCAACAAGGTCAAAACGATGGAAATCATGGCCTACAGGTATGGTTCAAAACATTTCCTCTCCATCTTCTTACTTTCATAATCCATTATGGAATATTCATGTGTTAGGGTAGCCATGTCAATCTAAATATAACCCCCAAAAATCTTATCTACAAGTTTGGCATGGTTCATCTTATGATTGCATGACTATTCTCCCTCATCTTGTAGCACAAACACATCCTCCATATTCTTCACCAACTCTTCCACAACATCTTTCTTTCCTATCAAAATCATCCACACAATCCAATCAACTACATCATCGAAATGCTCCATTCCCTACACAATTTCTAGCTCAACTCATTCCACACCCTCACCATAATAAACCAGTGCAACATGCTTATAGTGTCGAATGAAAACATTTACCCACCCTTCCCACCCATTATATCTCACATGCACCATTGGAGAAAACTTATGCTCAGATTCAAAATGTTTCAAATCCAAAAATTGTAAAGGTTATGGAAGAAAATGAGGTTTCTTCTAGTTTTCATCAACAAGCCATTTTAAAAGCTCAAGAACTTCATGATATGATGGCTATGGGAAATCAAGAAAGCAAAGGATATATTGAAGATTGGTTTCACTCCATCATTTGTTTGCACCATCACTCCATATTTCAACAATTTTTGGCTCTTTTCAAGGGAAGTTCGCTTCTCATACCCTAATATTTATTAACATGCATTTTTCAAATTTGGGTATATACACACTTGAGGCCTTATTTAAAAAATGGAACCACTGGAAGTACTCTTACACATAATCATATTCATTTTTAAAATCCAAATAGGTTAGTGTAGAAAATAAAATAAATAAAGAAATAAAATAAATACATTTGTTTTAATGTATAAATAGTTGCTTTTGTTACAACACGTTGTGGAAATCAACATCGGTGATAGATAATTTAAATTATTTGTCTATGTAAATGAATTATAATGGAAATAATAGTTCTAAAAACACTCATATTCATTTTTATCACCAATTTGGAAAAAATGCTTGAATATCATAGATTTTGGCTTCTGGGCTTGATAAAATTTCTGAAAAAACAGTCGGGACAATCATGTTTTGAGGGACCAAAAGGGGATATTTTTAAAACCTATTTCTATCCTAAGTATCCATTGATGTATACTTTCCAATTCAATTTGAATAACTCAATTTAGATTTGAAACGAAAAATGTATAACCAAAACATTAACTGGGTGTCTAGTAGGCAGCTCAGGAACATAGTTGGGACAATCAGTTTTTGGAGGCCTCAATAACTATATTTTGAAAACCTATTTTCAAAATATATTTCACTATGAATATAGTTTAGAAGCCAATTTGAATCACTCATTTTTGATATCGTATGAGAAATTTATGACCAAAATATTGACTGTCTATCGTAAATCAACACTCTTAAAACTTTATTTTTCTAGTTGTTCACTTGTGTATTTGACCCATCAATTCTTCTTGTCTTCAAAGCCTATTTCTATCGGAGATAAATAAATGAACCTACTTTCATTTCCAATTTTAAACATTAGAATTAGTCATAAAACGAAAGATATATGCTTAAAATATCCACTGTTGGTCTAAGATAGGTAATCGAAAATGGCTCTGTTATGCAGGTTGTTCTAAGTAAAATTGACATATCATATTATGGAATATTCAAAATCTATTTCTATTGGTGATAAAACTTTGAATTATCTCTGATTTGGCTTTTTAATCACTCGATTCAGACCAAAAATAAAGGAGTTGTGATTAAAACATTGTTGATTAGTATGGTCGACCACTGCTCTCCCGCAGGTGACAAATAAATTTTACTTTGTTATTTTTTTCGTTGATTTGTTTTATAGAGTAACTACATTTTAGTTCTTTGCATAATTCTTGGATTAGGGGAGCTCTATCATGTATCTTTCTGTTAGGCCCCTACACTACGAGTGTAACCCCTTATTGCTATTAGTACGACCCCCTTATTATATTGATGTACCCATGTAGTGCCCATATTGTTACTCTTGTGCCCCATAGAATCCCACTATTGTTATTATTGTGCCCTTACATTATATTGATGTACCCATGCAATGCCGATATTGTTACTCTTGTGCCCCATGGAAGCCCACTATTGTTATTATTGTGACCTTACATTATTATTGTTATGTCGGCTCTGATTATGTTATGTCCCCTTAGACTCCTATATATAGAAAGGAGGTATTTTCATTTGTATCATCCAAGAATTGTTCATTTATGTAATGTAAAGGAGGTTGTCCCCTCGAAGAGGCTGAATTCTAACGCGTTTATCTATCTTTTCTATCTTTTCTTGAGCTGGTTTCATAACATTTGGTATCAGAGCTTTGGATTCTAGGGTTTCGCTGCTCCAAATAGGTCATCATGGAATTTTCGCTATAACTTTTTTTCTGTGATGTTTCAGAAGTCAAAACAAAAACCCATTTGAAAAGAAGTTGTGCTGAATCTTGGGTCCGAATTTCAGAACTTTTCGCACGATATTTGCGGAGATATGGTCTGAGGAAGTTGGTCTTTTTGTAGACACCTGAATTACATTCAAAACAGGTGACCTGGGGAAAATCATCATAACTTTCTCTCTGGGGATCGGATTGAAATTTCATAAGAAGGTACAGAAAGAGAATAGACTGTAGTTTCTTGTATGTATTGTTAAGATCCGAAGGTCAAAACAGTGACTCGTGGCACGTCGTACAAGTTCGCTCTACTGAACTAGTCTATAATCAAGTCACTGTGGGAGATTTCGCATAACTCTTCCTTGGAGAATCCAATTTGGGTGAGACTTGTGGAATTGGAAAAAGGACATGGAGGGATACTGTAGGTCACAAATTCAAAACTATATGATTGAGAAGTATAGAGATACATTAGAGGCAATATCGAGCTCCTACAAAGTGAAAAAAGGCGTGTAGATTTTCTTAAATTTTTGCTTAAGGTTGGTTTGAAAATTTATTTTTAAGGAATTCAAAGGGCATAATAGAGCATTATTATCGGTAACTGATGCCCCGAGGAAATAAAATGCAAACACCTAGTAAGGAATCTAAAAGCTCTAGCATGACTCATGAAGAAGAAGAAGAAATGCTATATGATATATCAAAATTACAAGAACAAGTGCAACGAGTGTCACTTGCACAAAAAGCAACAGAATCTAAAATGGATGGTTTAAGGAAAGATGTAGAAGCTAAGATGGATGGTTTAAAGAAAGGTTTAGAAGCTAAGATGGATGGCATGGAAGCTAAGGTGAATGGCATGGACGCTAAAATTGATGGCATGGATGATAAGATGGAAGAATTGAAGATAAATATGAAAAGTTGCTATAAGAAATGGTCACTAAGGGTGAAAGGGTACTAAAGGAAACTCATGATGAGAACAAAAGAATTGTTAATCATGATTCCATAGACTCTAATGTTGGATTAAAGACTCACCATGTTCCAAAAATCGATATGAGGAAGTTTGATGGCAAGGATCCCACCACATGGATATTACAGATGGAGCAATTCTTCGATCTCAATAATGTGCAAAACACACAAAAGGTATGCATGGCAACTTTGTATTTGGAACCAAATTAGTTTGTATGGTATCAATGGCTTTGCTCTCGTAAACAAATTATCACTTGGGCAATTTTTATGAAAGAATTGATAGCACATTATGAGGATACAAAAAGCAACACTTTTTTTAGCCAACTGATAAGTCTCAAACAAAAGGGTTCAATAATTGAGAACATTGAGGAGTTCCAAAAATTGAACATAAGGGTAAAAGATATTCCAGAGGAGCATAGGATTGATGTGTTCATAGGGTCTTTAAAGGATAATATCCAACATGATGTTCGCCTTTGGGAACCTGATTCATTAGAGAAGGCATTCAGGTTAGCAAGAAAAATGGAAAGCAAAATTATCGAAACCAGGAAGCATACCACTCACAACTATAAAGACGGAAGTGTTGTTGCCCCTAGTCTTCCACAACCTATAGGGTTGACACCACAACAACTGGAAGAAAAAAGAGCAAAAGGGCTTTGTTACAGTTGTGATAGCAAGTACACTAAAGGTCATAAGTGTGCTGAGAAGAAATTATTCTACATAGATTGTGAAGAGGAAAAATAAAAGGAGCAAGAAAGGTCAAAAGAAGAGGATATACTCCAGGAACAAAGCAAAGATGAAGAACAAATAAATCCGACTATATCTTGTAATGCATTGGCAAGAATTACCACTCCTCAAACCATCAAAATACAAGGACAAATCAAGAAGAAAAAGGTAATAGTGTTGATTGATTTAGGAAGCACCCACAATTTTATTCATTGTAAGGTAGCAAAAGAATTGAATTGCTTCTTATATCTAGCGCCAGAGTGTCAAGTGATTATTGCAAATGGAGGAACAATAAATTGCTCTAGAAAGTGCCATAATATCAAGCTATCCATGGGAGAATATGTATTGACTAGCCCAATGCTTTCCATTCCAATGGGAGGTGCTGATGTTGTACTAGGAGTCCAATGGCTACAATCCTTGGGTACAATAGCTTTTAATTTTCAAGAACTTTTCATCAAATTTTATACGGAAGGAAAGGAAGTTGAATTAAGGGGTATTGCAGGGAAACTAGGAAAGATAATCAGCTCTAATGGTATGACAAAGCTTCTAAAAAAGTAGCAAAGAGGTGTAATTGCACAATTATGTTCACTAGATGTTTCCACATCGGAATAATCTATTTCTCCAGATCTCCAAAAAGTCATGGACAATCATTCCAAGTATTTGAGACTCCTAAAGGTCTCCCACCTATGCATGATCATGATCATGCTATTCATCTAATTCTAGGAAGTGTTCCTCCAAACACCATGATTTAATATTTTATTGCAGGTAGACACTCCGTTATTGCAGGTCTTAGGAGAATAAAGAGGGTCTATTTATGAACAAGTGATTCTTCAAAAAATTTTAATGAAACAAGGGAATTTCATCCAATTCATTACCTAATGGATTCATAACAAAAGAAATGAAGAATTGATTTCCATTTGAAGATTCATGTCACTACTGCCAAGACATTTTTCCAAGAGATCATTTTTTTTCATTGACAGATTGATATTCCCTTAGGTGTTGCTTCCTTCAAATTGAATTTCTGCTCCATTGGCGATTGAACAATGAGGACCCCACCATGCAAGTTTCAGTCGCAGAAGACAATCCTTCGGCAACTTAATTTTTGTAAAAAGTTATTTCTTTACTATAAATGTGATTGTTTTATGTGTTTTTCTCTATTTGTTTGTTGCTGTAAATATGATTGCTTTTCTTTGTTTTTGTGTAAATATGATTGCTTTTCTCTGTTTTTCTGTAAATACAATTGCTTTTCCCTATTTTTTTCTATTGCTTTTATTTATTTTTCATGATTTCCCTTCTATTTTTTAGAGTAGTAAGGATGATTTCCTGTCTGTGTTTTTTCTCTCCTTGTTTTCTTTTGTTGTTCCCTACAACAAACAATTGTTGTTTCCTCTACGGAACATCACATTTTGTGTTTTGATTTGTTGTTCCCTACAGGGAACAACACTTTCCCCTATGTGTTTTTGTTGTTCCCTACAAGGAACAGCTATTGTTCCCTCCGGCGAACAACACTTTCTGCGAGTATTTTTTTGTTGTTCCCTTCACTTTTACTGTATGTTTTCCTTTGATGTTCCCTCTAGGGAAAAACACGTTTTTCTGAGAATGATTTTGATATTCCCTTTAGGGAATAACTGTTGTTCCCTTTACTTTCTCTATATGTTTTCCTTTGATGTTCCCTCCAGGGAGCAACATGTTTTTCTGAGTATGATTTTGTTGTTCCCTCTAGGGAATAGCTGTTGTTCCCTAAAGGGAACAACATCTGTTCCATCTAGGGAAGAGCTGCTATTCCCTAAAGGGAACAACACTTTTTTGAGTGTTTTTGTTATTCCCTCTAGGGAACAGCTGTTGTTCTGTAAAGGGAACAACACTTTTTCGAGTGTTTTTGTTGTTCCCTCGAGGGAACAACTATTGTTCCCTAAACGGAACAAAACTTTTTCGAGTGTTTTTTTGTTGTTCTCTCCTGGGAACAACACTTTTCCTGAATGATTTTTGTTGTTCCCCTTAGGGAATAGTTGTTGTTCCCTAAGAGGAACACCAATTTTTTGAGTGTTTTCTGTTGTTGCCTTAAGGGAACAGCTGTTGTTCCCTCAAGGGAAAAACACTGTTTTAGAGTTCTTTTTTCCCCTCAAAGTGAACAACACTTTTAGAGTTTGTTGTTCCCTCAAAGGAACAACATTTTTTTGTAGTGTTTTTTGTTGTTCCCTAAAGGGAACAACACTTTTTCTCGAGTGCTTTTTGTTGTTCCCTCAAGGGAACATCACTTTTTTGGAGTGTTTTTTCTTGTTCCCTCAAGGGAATGACACTTTTTTTCGAGTGTTTTTTGTTGTTCCCTCAAGGGAACAACACTTATAGAGTTTGTTGTTCCCTCAAGGGAACATCACTTTCTGGAGTGTTTTTGTTGTTCCCTCTAGGGAACAACACTTTTAGAGTTTTTTCTGTTCCCTCCAGGGAACAATACTTTTAGAGCTGTTGTTCCCACATTTTTTTTAGTATTTTTTGAGTTTTTGCTATTCCCTCTAGGGAACAACACTTTTAGAGTTTTGTTGTTCCCTCTAGGGAAGAGCACTTTTTTGAGCGTTTTTGAGTTTTTGTTGTTCCCTCTAGGGAACAACACTTTTAGAGTGTTTTTGTTGTTCCCTCTTCAGAACAACATTTTTGCTTCTTGTAAAGTTTTGTGTGTTGTGAATAGAACCTCCTTCCTCTTGCTGGATTATTCCTAGCTCATCCCAGCCCATTTTTCTGATTCCCTTTCATGGCATGAAGTGCGCTACATTTATGAGGACAAGAATTATGGATTCTATTGAAGCTAGTAAATATCATGAACGTTATGATCTTTAACACGATAACTTCTGGATCAGAGATTCTTTATAAGAAAAGGGGCACAGTTATTTATATACTACTTTACTGCATCGTTTTTTATTGTACATGATACTGATTGATCATCTTAATACCATGCTAGTCTGACCCTTCCTGGTTATAATCTTCTCTGTCTGTAATAAATGAGATTATGGGTATATTTTTTTTCTATTGACATGTTCAACTTCTTCTACCATCCCTACTCTTAAGGAGTACTGAGCCTCCCTTTATTTATCATAAAAATGTGTAATAACAACAAAATTTTATTTGTAGATGGATGATAGGGGGTCTCATTAAGAGCCAACCTACCATGTTCATAAGGCTATAAGAAAGTGACATTCCCACTATGGCCACCAAACTAGGGTTATGATCCATTGGATAGCCAAAATATCCTTGGAACAGGAGGTCTCATCACGAGCCGACCTGATCACTTTTGCTACATCCGAGTGAATGACAATGTAGTTATCTGGTTACCACGCCAGCACATTGATCTCTTCTGTAGAGCAACACTGGAACTCTCCATTTGTAAATTGTGGATCCTAGCTCATATGGATTAAATAGAAACCCTGCCAAGGCTATGGATGCCTGCTGGCAGTAGAGGCTCTACTTATTGTATTGAAGTTATATCTTATGGTAAATTATTACTATAATACTCTCTTCTTATTCTCTCTTTTTATCGGAGAAGTTATTTCCTTAATTTTTCCTTGTTTTGAACCATTACGCATGACAAATTGTTTTCCGATCAATCACATCATTCTCAGCTGGAATACTATCAGCAAAGCATCTTTTTGGCATATTGCTGTCCTTTTATTTTTTGCATAACTTATCATCAATCCAAAGCATCCTATCTCTTATTCATAACTATCTCTATACAATCCGCTTTCATTATAACCATACCTCTTGCTCTCCTATCATCGATATGTGTACTCTGCTTCATTTACTGTCGTACTGTTTATTCCCTTGCCTTGTCATCAGAACAACACTTTTCATATGCTTTATGGTCATGAACGTCCTTTTCCAATTGGAGGGGGAAGGTATGCATTATGGGATAGCATGTGATATAATTACTACACTCTGCCATAACTTGTTGATTTGAAAAAATATTAGTATTGCATTTATACAAAAAAAAATTCTAATTGAAATTTTTGCATACGACTTATCTGTTGCTGTTCAAAACTAAAATTGTGGATTTAAGAAATTTGCATGCAAAATAGTGATTTGTTTATAAGAGAACAACAAGTATGGGAGGAAACTCTATTCGCAGCAAGGCCACATTATTGCAACTAACAGAAGAGGCTCGAGAAACTCGCGAACGCGAACAATTGCTCAGACATGATGTGCTTTCCTAGATTCCACCTTTTGCATCACCTTCAGCATCAACTGAACCTATGTCAGCTTCAACAAATGTCGGTCCATACATGTCATTTCACATGTTTTTTCAAAGGTAAAACTTGAGGTAAAATAACATACTTTTCTTATTTATTATGAATTTAGGAGAATTTCATGCAAAATCCATTGAGCATTATTTATCATCATTCATTCCACATCTTTATCACTTCCCATTTTTTAGAGATAGAATCTTTCAGTTTGGGGGAGTGTTCCTTTCATTTATTTATTTATTATGACCATGCCATTAATATTCTTTATCATCCATTGATATTCTTATTCATTCTCAACACCTCCCTTATTCCATGTTGTTTTACACCAAGCATAGATTTCAACAGATTGTAGCAACGACCTCAATTTGTTTTCTAGCATTGCATGAGGGCATGCTAACTCTCCAGCTTGCGGGAGTAATTGCAACACATGATGAATATGTTCTACCTTCTTTCTCATTTAAGGCATACAATTTCATTTTTATATGGTGGAGAAATTGATTTGGGTATATTTTTAAAACTATGAACTGAATTCTTGTAATTTTTGGACAGCAAAGAGGTACCACTAAAATACACAAACCTAGAAAATTTCAAGTTAAATTAGTTTGTAAAATTTCAAAAATCATGCATTGTCACCTACAGCCATTCTGCTTATATCTCATGATCTGTGCATCAAAACAATCTGATTTTTTAGCTTTTGAGAAAATGGTTAACAAAGTTTGTTGCTACTTATATCATATTTTGTTGCAACTTCATATATATATATATATATATATATATATATATATATATATATATATATATATATATATATATATATATATATATATATATATATATATATATATATATATATATATATATATATATATATATATATATATATATATATATATATAGTTCAATATCAATGTAAAAATTGTTACGCCTTCATCAACATTGCTAAAATTGAATATTCATTATTTGAGGAAAAAGTCATTTGTTCCATCCATTTCATGAGTTGGGATGAACAATTTTTGTATTATTGCTTGGTTTATACAGAGGCTTTGGGTTGCATGAGGACATGCAATATATTCAGTTTGGGCATATGTTGGGACGCTAGTTTTTCATTATTATTATCACTCTTTAATGCCTATTTCATCCATTTCTACCATTCTTTATGGCGTCATTTATCATACTTTATTGTATAATTCCATTTTATAATTATTTATACTCTTATGGATAAATATTATTTGTTCTCCTTTATTTTTAATGAATTGATGGTTATTATGCATGATTTTACCAATGATGGTTTATTAGTAAATTTGTTGTAACATCACTCACCATTTTAGCCTCCAAGATATTTTCGAGATTGCAGATTTGATCTCCAGCTCATGATTAAATATTCCAACTCAGAAATTTGTTGGAATAAGAAGTGACAGTTTTGCATTGAATGTTTCAGGCAAAAGGGGAAGAATCTGGAAAATCCGAAACATGGGTTTTGTTTAGAACGGACCGAATTAGTTTAGGAATGGGTAGTTTTCCCAAATTTGGTTAGTATTAAGAGAAACAGAAGCTTCTATGAAGAAGATTTTCTCAGATTTGCTGTTGAATCTATTTTCGAAATTATCTCAGTGGCAATACAAAATTCTACCTGTTCCTATTGAATGTTGACGGAAAGATATTTCATATATGATCTTGCTGATCAATTTGTTGTGAACAATCCAATTTTGTTATGGCAATCATTTTGTAATCATCTCTGTTGTAACATCTCCCTACTCTCTGCGTATTTAATTGAAAACAGAGATCAAAGAAGGGTATAATTAGAGATAATTAGAGGTAGGATAGGATAGGATAAGAGGAGAGGGGATAATGGAGAGATTTAGCTTTTTGCTTGGGACCACAAATGTAATTTCAATATACAGAATGTGATTCTGAAGGACACATCATATTGTAATGAGGATGAATTTAATGATTAATATATAATTTGTGTTGCTGGTCATTCGGATATTCTGAACTAGCTCAACAGTATTCGTTGGTGGCTAGGGTCTAGTCTCTGGTGGACCTTACTGCTATTCCCTGTTTGATACTTTTACATTTCCTATAAGGTTATTCTATTTTATATCCTTGCATTTCCTGCGAGTTTATTCTGTTTGATATCTTTTGATTTCTTGTTAGTTTACATTGCCATTAGTTTACTTTCTTTTATTCTGAACTCATGTACTTCGCAACTTTGTCATTTGATTTCATTTATGCTCACTGCAAATTGAATTAATTATCAGTTAAGACATTGATTCCCATTGAAACATATATGCATCATAGATATGAATAAGAATATGGAAAAAGGAACAAACAACTTTATTGATTGTAGAAGGAGGAGTTACACCCAACGCGGTTCGTGTTGGAAATAATATTGAGAGGGGAGGTGAATCAGTATTATCAGATCAGATAAAACTTTTCAATTTCATACTCAGATTCATACACGCAACTTCAGTTAAGGATATCAGCGTATATACGCGACTTCGTTAAGGGCAACTAGCATACATGCAGTAATCTTATGATTCAGTTAACTTATCTTCAGTAAATGCATCAGAACATTATTAACCATATTAACAGTAAACAGGTGCAGTATAACACAACAGATCATCACACATAAGGCACACACATGAACACCATGATATAAGGTAGAAACCCAATGTGGGTGAAAACCACCTGCTGCAATTTGTTTCTATCTTCCTTTAATAAGAAACTTCTTTTACAATGTACTGGTGCAGTCCTTTACCAGCACGCAGGCTACAACCTGCAGAGGGCTACAACCCTCATAGCTCTTGTACTAGCCGATCCATTTACTAGTACATAGGTGCCAACCCTATAGAAGGCTACAACCTTCACTCGTTTTCCAGCTGCTCCTGGAAGGGAGCTGCAACCCCCTGGCTCTTGTACTGGCTGATATGTTTACCAGTACGTAGGTGCCGGCCTACGATCTTCCCGGGACCATGTTTCATACATTTTCATACTGGATCCATAAGACAATCACCATTGTAGTACAACTTGCATCATCAATCACTGAAACACCCAATACTGAATCACTGAAACCCTGTCAACAACATCATAACAACAACCAGATCCAACTCCATCTTCAAATATCATACTTCACATTGTATACGCTACTTGGATGAACCCAACCTGCGTGTATACGCTCTTTTACCAAAACCAACCTGCGTACAGATCTGCAAATTCTAACTTATAACTCTGCAGCTATATCAAACATCAAAACATACCCAGATCATAACAATAAACATGCGTCAATAGATCTAGTCTATCCACAATGAAACCATATGAAGATAATCATTCCAAGCCTTGAGATCCCGTTGCATCGTTCATCATCCTCCACATGAGTGAAACCTTGGTTCAGATCACCAACCCATAACCAGCATTTGGATCTCACACTTCATCAGATATTCGTCACACACACCCTTTGGCCTAATGATCTTTCTCCTTATATAGCTTTAGGCCCTTCACAATACCACGGTCCAAAACCATAGTAACCCAATACCATCAACTCAATACTAGGGATCAACACGTCTGTCGAGACTCCATGGTCCAAAACCATAGGCACAACTTCCAAGGACTAACCGCCACGGACCAAAGGTACGTTTTCACATGTACGCGCTTTTACTAAAGCCAACCTGCGTGTATACGCTGATTTTCCTTAATGAACCTGCGTATATCTCTTTCTTGTCCTGCTGTACTAAGATCTGTCCTCTGATTAAGTTGCCATCACTTGTACCTGCTTCAGAGTGAGTTGCCATCAAGGACAACACTTGTATCATAATGCCAACAATCTCCCCCTTTGGACTTGATGGCAACCACCACACCAAGTCACTCTCCCCCTTTGACATCAAGGGCAAAGGGCAGACCAAGATATTCTCTTCTTTGGTATACCTTCTGCTGTCCATACTCCCCCTGAGTACATGCTGAAGTTTCTGATTTGGCTCCCCTTTGTATATGCCAAGTTGTAACAATCCATCGATGCTCCCCCTGAGTAGATGCAGGTTCTAAGTCCAGCAATTCATCCAAGACCATGACTATCATTCATCATATGTGATCTGTACCATAAGCATCAGCCTGCAATATCATTCCTTTGATCAAACAGCAAGATGTATCATTTAGCTTCATAGACTTTATCAACAACTTCTAACCATAATGCCAACAATGTAAAAGGCATGTGCTCCCCCTCAACCTGTGCCATCTATTTTTCTGTTAGATATGATCATGCATACATCAGTAATAAGCATCAAGATCTCATCATCATCAAGTTAGGATTAAAACACTTCTAACATCTTACAAGTATCAAAACATTTCCAGACATCCTCAGCAGACTATAATTGTTAACCAATAGAGCAAATATTGGACTGAATCATATCAGACCCCTTTTCTGAGCCTATCCCCACTGCTTTTCTTCAGACTGACCTATACGCTCTTTTGCATTGTGAAACTCGCGTGTATACGCGGCTTCCCTTCATTAAACTTGCGTATGAGAATTAGAACACTGAAGTTTTACACCTTCAGCTCCCCCTGAGTTTGTTATGTCTGTGCTGTGCTGAGTACACTGTGTTGTGCCACATATGTCTGACTGAGCTTCCTTCTTCTTCCATATCTTCAAGCATTTTGATGATTTCTTCTTATCATGAGCTTTGTTCCTGCAATCTTTTGCTTTATGTCCAAACTTGTTACATGCATAGCATCTTACATGTTTCATATTCCTCCTATAGCAATCAACAGCTTTGTGGCCAAACATATTGCAAGAAAAGCAATATCCATTAAAGTACCTTGAATGTGATGATCTTTCTGCATGATGGTCTTGAAACCTTCTTCTTCTACATATGGCTGCAACATGTCCAAGATTATGACATACATGGCATTCAACATTATTCATGGGAGGAGTAAAAGATTTTCTTTGAGGAGTCTCTTTCCTTGATTGTTGATGGAGTTGTCCTTTCATATCCTTGTTGAGCCTTTCAGATTTTGCATTAGAGATTCTTGTCTTACTTTGTGAACCAGATTCACCTTCAATAGACTCATGAAAACCAAGACCAGTTTTGATAGCAGGGGACCTTTGACTACTAAGAATATCATCCAAGATCTTAGTACTATCTTGAAATCGTAATAGTTTATCTTTTTCTTCTAATTTACTTTTCAAGATATTTACCTCAACTTGATGTTGTTCTTCTTTTTCCAGACATTGCTTCTTCAAGGTCTCTTCAGCTTTCCTTCCTTCATCCAACTGATGCCTTAGTTCGAGGATCTCATTTTCTTGCTCTTTATTCAGCGCTAGCAGCATTTGTCGAATTCTGGATGCACATTCCAACTGATCTTTTAATATGATGATTTCTTCTTTGAGGGCATTCTCCCTTTTGCTTGGTAGATCTTGCTGATCTATGATTTGATCTGATGCTTCATTTGCTTGTCCATCTTCAATCTGAGGTGATTCAGGATCTGAATACTTGCTTCCACTCAACGGTAGGTTGTCATTGTTCCTTTGAGCTGTCTTCTTCTTCTGACGTGCTTTCTTCCCCATTGTTCTACGAATCTCCTTCAAGCGATCAAGCTTCTCTGAAGGATCTGCTCTGATACCAATTGTTGGAAATAATACTGAGAGGGGGGGTGAATCAGTGTTATCAGATCAGATAAAACTTTTCAATTTCATACTCAGATTCATACACGCAGCTTCAGTTAAGGATATCAGCGTATATACGCGACTTCGTTAAGGGCAACTAGCGTACATGCAGTAATCTTATGATTCAGTTAACTTATCTTCAGTAAATGCATCAGAAAATTATTAACCATATTAACAGTAAACAGGTGCAGTATAACACAACAGATCATCACACATAAGGCACACACATGAACACCATGATATAAGGTGGAAACCCAATGTGGGTGAAAACCAGCTGCTACAATTTGTTTCTATCTTCCTTTAATAAGAAACTTCTTTTACAATGTACTGGTGCAGTCCTTTACCAGCACGCAGGCTACAACCTGCAGAGGGCTACAACCCTCATAGCTCTTGTACTAGCCGATCCATTTACTAGTACGTAGGTGCCAACCCTATAGAAGGCTACAACCTTCACTCGTTTTCCAGCTGCTCCTGGAAGGGAGCTGCAACCCCCTGGCTCTTGTACTGGCTGATATGTTTACCAGTACGTAGGTGCCGGCCTACGATCTTCCCGGGACCACGTTTCATACATTTTCATACTGGATCCATAAGACAATCACCATTGTAGTACAACTTGCATCATCAATCACTGAAACACCCAATACTGAATCACTGAAACCCTGTCAACAACATCATAACAACAACCAGATCCAACTCCATCTTCAAATATCATACTTCACATTGTATACGCTACTTGGATGAACCCAACCTGCGTGTATACGCTCTTTTACCAAAACCAACCTGCATACAGATCTGCAAATTCTAACTTATAACTCCGTAGCTATATCAGACATCAAAACATACCCAAATCATAACAATAAACATGCGTCAATAGATCTAGTCTATCCACAATCAAACCATATGAAGATAATCATTCCAAGCCTTGAGATCTCGTTGCATCGTTCATCATCCTCCACATGAGTGAAACCTTGGTTCAGATCACCAACCCATAACCAGCATTTGGATCTCACACTTCATCAGATATTCGTCACACACACCCTTTGGCCTAATGATCTTTCTCCTTATATAGCTTTAGGCCCTTCACAATACCACGGTCCAAAACCATAGTAACCCAATACCATCAACTCAATACTAGGGATCAACACGTCTGTCGAGACTCCATGGTCCAAAACCATAGGCACAACTTCCAAGGACTAACCGCCACGGACCAAAGGTACGTTTTCACATGTACGCGCTTTTACTGAAGCCAACCTGCGTGTATACGCTGATTTTCCTTAATGAACCTGCGTATATCTCTTTCTTGTCCTGCTGTACTAAGATCTGTCCTCTGATTAAGTTGCCATCACTTGTACCTGCTTCTGAGTGAGTTGCCATCAAGGACAACACTTGTATCATAATGCCAACAGTTCGATCACGTGTCACTCATCCAACTTAGTCCAAATCCTCATCACACCAATAGCACATCAATCCAGCAGCATAACATTACTTGAAAATAAACTAAAGTCTCAAACCAACAGTATTTATCTACAATCTTCAAACTCCATCCCTTGATCACTATGATGATTGGTCAATTTATAGTGAAATGCAAGTGGTTTTATCATAAATTGGGCATTGAATGGTTTTCCAAAATTGGAGTTAGCTTCCATGGACAAAGGAATGAGAGGATAAAGGGATAATTGACCCATAGCCTATCCAAAGTAGACCTCATAAGATGAGATAATAGTTGGGCATCCTTTTAGAATGCTCTAGAATCAAGGAATATTGCCAGAATCCTATGCCAATTTCGCTCATTCTCACTCAGTGCAGGTCAAAGTGGGCCTAAGTGCACTACAGTGTAGGCTTGAATGGGCCTACCTGCTCTTGAGCATAGTTACCCCTGGCCAAGGCCATGCTGGTGTCGAAAGGAGGCATTTCATCAAGGTTTCAAGTGAGGAAACTTTCATGGATGAAATAATTCAAATTGATGACTTGTCTAGGGAATGTAGCACTTGAATTAGGGTTTTATGAGACCTAATTTTACTGATATGATCGTCGGGAGTGATGTACCCAAATATACCTATAACATCTACCCCCTAAAGCATGAAGTCGAAAATGATAATGTCGAGTGATATGCTTTATGATGTGATGAGTAAGATTTGAAGCAGATGGTGACTTGCATCGATTACAATACATAATATCATGATATCTTTCAATTTTTCACGAATTGTTGAGGGAAGGCGTACCGATACTCAACATATAAACTTTTCATTACATGTACATAAATTAGAGAGTCGTTTACAGATATAGACCCATGATAGGATGACCATCTTTATAAAGCCATCGTACAGATGATTTAGTACTATCCTGAAATCGCAGCCCGGATGGATGAAACTAGATCTGGGGCCTTTTATCTCATCCAATCACTTGCTCAAGTACGAGTCTAACAATGTGAAAATTTGATCTGAAGTCGAACATGGGAAGGAAATGTCTGATTACCAGCCAATGGTGTATGTTGTTAATAGATGCGAGAAAAATCACTGATAATTATAATGATTCTCAATGTACTACAGTACATTTTGCATGGTGTGATTAGATGTTTGGATGTTGAACACCATACGAATTCTTTCAGTCGAAGGCCTATGATGTTAACTTGTCTCTAGAAGAGAGAAAATTGTCATTCATGTATGCAAGTCCCAAGGTACTGGAAGGGTGTTTCCATGTCAACTTCCTTGATAATGTGCTGATGTTAAGAAGAAGTGACTCGTCTCAAGAGGGCCTTGATGTATCCGCCATAAACAACATGAAACACATGTAATGATTTTGAAGAAAGAATGTGACTGTTGACACAATGTTCAGGAACGACAATCATGAAAATGAAGGTTTATGAGTGTTGCAAAGGATGATGTTTATTGAGTGACTTCTCTTGAACATATAGGTGACACTGAATGAATTGGCAGCATTGACCCAAAACCAAACTGATGGATGGTGTGATAGATCATAGGCATGATAACCATCAAGCAGATAACCCAACCAAATAGTCACAGAGATGAAGTGAAAGTGTCATGTCCAAGAGCGACTTTCTACCATAAAGCGATTTATCCCTTTTCACATTTTCCCCAATCATTTATGACTAGTAGCTCTTTATTTTTCAACAAGCTTGACGAGGATAACATAAGCTGGTAGTATAATTCCAACCTTGAGGTGAATCCATCGCTATGTGATGTTTTAACGAGCCTAGCAAAGGTGAAACTCAGTCTTTTCACGATGGAAAAGTTTGTCGTTATTTTATGTTTTAACAAGTTTAACAACAATGAGAACTTGTCTCTTTTCATATTTAGAGACTCTGAAAAGGGACAAAAAGAAAACTCCACAAGTTATTTTTTGTAATTTGTCTCTCGAGTTTGAAAAAAGCATAAAATAATACAGGAGAGAACCTATTGACCATGTTCGATCAACGTATTCCTTTTTCGTAAGTAATCTATTTAAGTCTGGAAAAGGGTTAAACTTATACTGAGTAGATGTCATTTCCAATCCATTTACGAGTTGAAAAGGACAAGTTCTTGGCATTATTTTCATGTTTAAAGAGTCAGAAAAGAGCTTAAAGAGGACTCCACTTAGAGGAACAAGTGGTGTCTAGGATAACAACTGGTTCCAGTGACGTTGGAACTTCTCAAAACATGTTGATTTATGTGAAGAGGTTGGCTTATAATACCACTCATTCCAACTATTCCTAACAATGTAAACTTTGAAACGAGAACTCATACTTTTACCTGTTTCGTAGAGACAGCAAAAAAGTGTCCTGATTTTGAGAGGGGGTGATGCAGAACAAACATATCCTTTTTAAAGCATAGTTTTTGGCACTTTAACTTTTTTTATGTACATTACATTTTAGAATGTTAGCGATTTTCATGCCGATTTAAAAAAGTTGCGATTCTGCATCATGCCCTTTTTTTAAAAGACCTATTTTTTTACTTTAAATTTTCTAATGTATGAAATGTAAATAATTATTTTCTAAATTTAACAATTTTCGAGACTTTAAATTTGTTAACGTATTAAGTGTGGATATTTTTTCAAAAGTTCCATTTTTTTACACTTTAAAAAAAATTATGTCAATTTTTTTTGACATAAAAAAACAAATATAAAAATATATATAAAAAAGACAAAAAAAACATTAAAAAAATGTAAAAAAAATAAAAAAAGATAACTCATAAAGAAGAAAAGAATTTAGAAAAAAATAAACAAAATATAAAAAAACTATAAAATTAATTAAGTAAAAATAGAAAAATTTACGAAAACAATAACAATAACTATATATATATATATATATATATATATATATATATATATATATATATATATATATATATATATATATAGATATAGATATAGATATAGATATAGATATAGATATAGATATAGATATAGATATAGATATAGATATAGATATAGATATAGATATAGATATAGATATAGATATAGATATAGATATAGATATATATTAAAAACATACTAGACTTAAAAAAAAAAAATTAACAAAAAAAATTAATAAAATACTAAAATTAAGATTAAAAACATTAAAAAAAAAAAAAAAAAAACCAAAATATACTCAAATAATAATAATAAAAAACACCGAAAAACAATGAAAATTTAAAAAGCATATATATTTTTTCAAATTAAAAAAAAAAAAAATCAAGAAATGCTTAAAATTAAAGAAAAAAAATATCTATTTTTCATTTAAAAAAGAACATTTGAATTTTTTATAAAACCATATATCTTTTATCAAAAAAAGTTAAAAAAACAAAAAAGACAAAAAAACAGATATATATTATTTCTAAAAACACATACATTTAATTTTTTGTTTTAAATAAATATTTTTTATTAAAAATATATATATATATATATATATGAGCATTTTTTTGAATTTTTTTTTCAAAACGAAACATTATATATTTTTTGAAATATATATTTCATATTTAAAACATTAATTTCTTTTATTAAATAAATATTTTCTGTTTATAAAAATTATAGTTGTTCTTTCTTAATATATATCTTTATTCAAAAATAGAAAAAGTCAGTTGAGTCCCCACTAGCCTGCTCGTGCGGCCGCGACGCCACAGGCGACCGGTGATGACTAACTTGAGCCCCTTTTTTTAAATAAAAATTTAATTTTAAAAGTTTATATATATATATATATATGTATGTATGTATGTATGTATGTATGTATGTGTATGTGTATGTGTATGTGTATGTGTATGTGTATGTGTATGTATATATATATATATATATATATATATATATATATATATATATATATATATATATATATATATATATATTTCTAAAATATATATTGTTGAAATATTTTAAGAAAATATTTTTGTAAATCAAAATTATATTTTTTTTTCTTAAATGTTTTTTTGTTTTAAATCAAATACATATATATTTTCTGTATTTTAGATGTTTTTTTTCAATTTTTTTTTTTTTATTTGAAAACATGTATGTTTTTTAAAATTTTAAATGGTTTTTTTTTTTTTTTTCAATATTTTTTTAGGTTTCTTTTAATGTTTTTAATGTTAATTTTGGTAGTTTTTATTTATTTTCTTGTTTTTTTCTTTTGTTAAATTTCTATTTTTATTTTAATCTAATTTGTTTTAATTTTTATTTTTTTCTTAGTTTTTGTATATGCGTTTTAAATTTTTCTAATTTTACTTTGTTAATTTTATAGGTTTTTAAAATTTTGTTTGTTTTTTTTTGCCCGAATTTTTTTTTATGGTTTACGAGATTAAAAAAAATGTAAATTTTTTTGAAAATATGTTTTTCTTATCATTTAATTCTTTATATTAAAAAAAAATAGTTTTTTAATTCTTACCTTTTATAGCTAATTTGTTTCGTTTTTTACATTTTTTTGATTTTTTTTTTTTATATGTTTGCTTCTTCTTTTTGTCTTCTTTGTATATTTGATTTTTTTTTTTAATATATATTTTTATTTACGTTTTGCTATTTTTTTTTTAACTTTTTATTTTTATTTTTTTCATTGTTTTAATTTTTAATTTTATGTTTTCATAAGTCTTTTGAAATTTTAATGTTTTTCGGAGTGATGATTAAATCTGTTACAGAATTCCCGGATTCGGGTGTTTGATTGTAGTACAGGTATGTGGGAAGCAGAATGGGTGGGTGCGTGGCTCATCTCCACCGCCTCTCAACCTCTCATGAAACAAGTCTTTATTTTCCCTGTGCTCAAAGTTAATGCTGCCTCAAGGTAGCCTATCCCTCCTCTCCGACGTGTTTACTTCTTAATCATGGCACCCTCAGCTCGCCTCATTTGCACTTCTTCTTTTTGCTCAAATCCCTCCTTTGTAGCTGCAAAGACTCGTTCTCGAATCTTCACGGGGATACGCTGGGCTCTGGCTCGATGGGTGGATTTCTGGCTGGGATTTCAGGTTTTTCATTGCCACACCTGCAAATTCGCTAGCTATTTGTTCTCTGCTCTCCCATTTTCCCATCTAAGTGTTGAAGCTTAGCTAGTTGTTATCCTTTTCTCCCTTCTTAGTTTAGCAGGTCGCCCGGATCTTCCTGTTCTTTCGGTAATGCCGAAACTTCGCCAGAGGATGAGCTATAGAAGAGGTAGCTCCCGGGGGCAAACGGGCCGCCAGGCCTCCTCCTCCACGACAGATTCCTCGACCTTTTGTTCGAACTTCCACATGGACCGGTATCTAGCTACAAGAAGCGGACGGGCAAGGGGTAGAGGAATGCAAATTTTGGCAGCGAGCTCTTTCAATTCTGCTACTAATTCTGCTCGGCTACAGTTTCCCTGCACTCATGGCAATTTCTCCTTCATGGCCATTGTTACCATAGAGCTTAGCGAGATTAATGTTGGTCAAGAAGCAGCTTCCCTTGGGGTGACTAAGGAAATGCACGCGGAAGACAGATTTGGCACCATTCAGATGTACTATGAACAGAGTAAGGCCTCAGGCTTAGGCAAAGGCATGGCATCCTAGATCATGAATGACCAGGCAGGCCCGAGTGTCCCTATCGGTGGAGGCTCTACAAGCAAAGAGGGCCACCCCTCTGAGGACAATGATGACTACAAATATGGATGCCGCATCATCGAAGAGCAGCCCTCCACTTCTCATGATGTTTAAACAGCGCTCCAGCTCAAAATGTCAGTTTCACCTACGAGAGGAGCACTCTGCTAGCTTATGGTTTTTGGTCTCGGATGCAGTCACAGGTACTTCTGAAGTTTATACTCAGTTCCAGTTCCAGGCAGTGCTTCAAAGTTCACTTGCAATGGTCTATTCATCCTATCATGGATGTTGTTTTGTCTCTGTCTGGTCTCTGTTTAAATTGTTGTTTTGTGCTTTTTGCTTTTTTGGTAATAGTCATGGTCAAGTTCCCTGCAATCCTTCAAGGTAACAATCAGCAGGGTATTTTTTGGTTTTTGATCAGCTATGCTATGTAATCATGCCGCTTCTTTGGGCTAGCTTCGCGAGGCCATGGCCTCGGTGTAAAAATATTTTGTATCAATAATAAGAGTAGAAAAATTCAGAAAATAAATAAATAAATAAATAAATAAAAATAAAAATAAAAATAAATAAATCTGTTACACAATTATTTCAAAATGTTGTAAGTTTACCCTAGAAAAAAAATGTTATTCTAGCATTAACACTTTTCGTTTTAAGGGTGTTTTTTGCATAATTTTTGCACATAAAAATTCGATTTTAGTGGCATTTTTTAAAAATGTTGAAAATTGACCATTAAAAAAAAGCCATCATTCCAATATCAACACTTTTCATTTTTAGGGTGTTTTTTACACCATTTTTGCACAAAAAATTCATTTTCATTGCCATTTTTAAAACATGTTCAAAATTGACCTTAAAAAAAACCATCATTTGAGTATACACACTTTTCATTTTTAGCATTGCTTTTCATGTTTTTTCAGGGTTTTTTGGCCATAGTTCCCATTTCAAAGTTTACATTGTTTCCTCAAAATGGGTAAAACAACCAAGTGAAAGCATATGGTCGGCCAAGCAAATAGTGACGATGGAAGGAGAAAAACCAAGGCTCATTTGACAGAAGAGGTTGATAGAATGGCAATCTTGAGGATTAAAATGGAGATGGGTTCATTTTTACACAAGCTTGAAATGAAAAACTATGCTTGGATTCAGTTTCATTTTTACACAAGGTGGGTTCATTTTTACACAAGCTTGAACCATGAAAAGCTATGCTTGAGATTGGTTTACATGCGCCCAGCATGATGACTCGATTCTAGGTGCATGCCCCCCAAGCTTCATTACATTCACCTATGTAGACTACTCGTGGCTATTAGGTGGATGAAATGAAGGTTCATTTATGAGATCAAGTGAAAGACTCGACTGGGATTGTATGAGATATAATCAATTATTTGAATTGGGACTTTCCTCCACAGGACCTTGGTTCATTTTTTAATGAGCTTGACACAAGACAAGGAACTCTACTAAATTCCTTGTTTCATCTTTTCAGGAGCTTGACACAAGACAAGGAACCATGCTCTAGGACCTGTTTCATTTTTTAATGAGGTGGACACAGTAAAAGAACTATCCTCATATTCCTTGTTTCATTTTTTAATGAGCTTGACAGAAGACAAGGAACCATGCTCATATTCCTTGTTTCATTTTTTAATGACATTGACACATGACTAGGAACTATCCTAATGATTCGTTGATCACGACACATAAGAGGTCATGACTTCCAAGATGTTCTCATTAGATGGGAGAACAATGCTCTGGAAGGGATACGTAGCAAGGATTCCGTTAGAGAGATATGGTTCCAATGCCCGTAATACATAATGCACAACATCACGGAATTGATCTTTAGTTGATGTAGGCATGGAATGGGTTGCCACATAATTGATCTATGGCGGGGAATATACCATTGGGAAAAAAGGACCATTTAGGGAATATGGTTGATTGGAAGCCATATTTGGACCGGGAAATGAAAGTTGGTCAACGGTGACAATTTTACCTTCATGCAGGTAACACATCACTTGAAAGAGTGTTGAAACAATAGCTCCCATGTCATAAACATAGTCATGCCCAAGAAGTAAATTGTAATATAAAGGGCCTTGAACTACCATCACATTGAGATAAACTATTTTTCCTCCCAAAGTATTAGGCAACTGAGGAAGGATGCCTAATGGTTGACTCATTCCTTTGCTAAAAGCCAACAAATTCTGGGTAATAGGCACAAGTGGCGGTGAACCAAGTGCCTACCAAGCAGTGGAGGAAAGGATACTCACAGATGCACTTTCATCTATAATAGTGCCAGATATAATCATATTATAAACATGTACTACGATCTAGAAAGGCACATCAAAAGGAAGACGACTTGCTGCGAGTCGATTCCAATAAAAGGAAGTGGCCAGACTACTTGGAGGGGGTACTATAAGAATGGGAGAATTACCCCCTTGAGTCACAAGAACGGGAGTATTTTCCTCCTATCTTGATGAAACAGGATGGTTGCCTCCAAGTTCATTGGAATCTAAAGAAATGAAAAGAACTTTTGTGGTATCATAGTGACTCTCTATGGGAAAGGTATGATTAACTGAAGGTGAAATTGGGTTAATTGTTTCCTCGACCTGTGATTGGCCATGTATAGACTCATGGGATTAACATTTAAAGAGAGTTGGTTCAACTGATTGTTGATTTAGGTCAGTCACTTCATCAACTAGTGAAGGATTAAGGAAGAGTCTCCTATAACTAGATGGGAGTCGTTGCGAAGAAGTAGGACGGTTATCTAAAAAATTTTGGGCTTCATCCAGATAGGGACAAAGTTGAATGGGGTGATTCCCTTCGCATAACCTACAGGGAAACTTAACTTTACCCTTCTTTCCATGAACTTTACTACCACTAGTTGATGGTGTGTCACCAGCATGATCTCCTGAAGTTGATGACACATGATGATGTGAATGAGAAGACCATTCTTCTAAGATCTGAGGAATACCAGAACGATTTCGAAGAAGATGGTCTCTCGTACAATGTTTGCAAGGATATCGAAGTTTGTGAGGCTTATCAGATGGTTTCTCATTAGAAGTTATATTCAAGGCAATGGTTGCTTGGTTTCCCCCTGCTGAATTTTCTTCTTCTTCTTCTTCTTATCCACCTGGTTACTAGTGTCAATACTTTCACAAGGCGAAGAGGAATAAGGGAAGGAAGAAACAACCGATGAAGAAGGTAAAGGGTTAACTTTATAATCAACTAAAGGTTGAGTTTGTCTAGTTGTAGGATTATTCAGTTGCGGGGCCAAGGAGGTTGAGAAAAACCATACTGGCAAGCCAATGGTAAGTCCCAGAAGGGAAAATGTAGACATATAAGGAGCACTAATATTTTCAAAAGGAGGAAGAGGACTAGAATTCCCATCAAAAGGAATTCCTTGATCAGTGGACTCTAGAGTTGTTGACATATTTCTCAACCTAAGATCAACTAAGGAGTGATGTGGATGATTTTATCCATGACTAGTTAATTTTATTTTCATCAAAATAACATAACAAAACAAAAAAGGAATAATCTAGTCAAAAGGATTACCAAGTAATTGTGAATTGCAATATATTGCCTCAGAAGAGCCAAGGACTTAACATATGTGCAGGTAATCTCCTCGAATGTTGTTTTCGACGTATCGTAGTATACATGGTGCCGACTCGATTACCTATGGATGGATAGTAACCGAATGTAGTCCTCGAAAATATACCTGAAAGTACGTGGAGTCCCAATCCGTGTTAGCACTGTCTAATGTGAAACCGCACAATGAAAGCATTCCTTTATACTTTTCGTACTATAACACGATGCTATATACCCAAAAGTATGTGGACAAGCTACGATATACTTATATATCTAGAATGAGGTATCACACCTAGAATGTATCGCAAACCATTAGCGACAGCTTCTATATTTAATGACGCCGGAACACGTCTCTAGCCTATACCTTTAAATGTTATGTTTTAGGTTACAATGCTTCATTAGGTTAATTAACGTAAATTTTAGTTGATCTTGTTTAAAATTTTCCCTTTCAGGTTCTCTGCGTGCTTTTTTTGAAACTCCTAGAATGGAACTAAGATGAGAAACATTCTTTTCATTTGATTTGAACAATGAAAATTGTAACTACAAGGGATAGAGCAATCATAATCTTTAAACAAAGAGCATAGAGCACATCTAACACAACTTTCCCTATATTATTCCTACAAGCACACACAAACTTCTAAATGCATTATGCATGTTTTTATTTTAATTCCTTTAATGTTTAGATGAACATAAGGAAACTAAATGCGGAAACGATCAACCAATGCTTTTCGCAAGAAATGAAGACTTTACGACAGTTTCTTTTTCAAAGAAATGAAGACTTTATGACAATTATTTTTTCAGAAAATACTAATCAATGTAAGCTAACTTTGACAGTGAATTGATAATGATAAAGGAATCTCTGAAGAAACACTAAAAATTCAAGGCCAAAGTAGGTCTAGGAGAAGAAATGCAAATTGATTTCCGAGCCATAGAAAACATTGATCTTTTAGAAAACAACATTAGAAGCAAATTTGGAAACAACCAAGCAAAAGATGGGTTTTTTAGCTTGACAGGGATCAGCACAGCCCTAAGTGGGAGACAGTGTGCTGCAGAGCACTGTCTCTAAGCTAAGGCTACTCCGCAGTGTACTATTTCAACACCAACACTGCGCTAATGCTAGAGAGTCCAATCACGAGACATTTAAGCACACTTTTTTGACCAAAAAATCTTCAAAATGACTGAAAAGAGATCAATGAAGTCAAGTAAAGTCTACTATGATGTAATATGATAAGGTTAAACTACCAAAACAATGGTCATTCCCTAGTGGATTCGCCAATTTGTTATATGGAATTTATACCTATGCATAAGTGCATCTTCCCTAAGTGGGTAGTTACACTTAGAACAACAGAAAGAATATGCATTAACATTTTCCTACAATAGATAGATGAGATGAACAAACCTACTTGTGATCTTTCACTTCCTTTGATCTCCTTTGAATTTCTCCCATCGCTCTCGCTCGAACAGAATTCACTCAATTGGTACTTGTCAACAGAAACAGAAGACGATAATGACTAAAGCATATGATCTATCTACTATAGACAAATGGAATCAACAACATTGAAACATATATGCATCCTAGATATGAATAAGAATATGGGAAAAGGAACAAACAACCTTATTGATTGTAGAAGGAGGAGTTAGACCCAATACGATTTGATCCAATGTCACTCATCCAGCTTAGTTCAAACCCTCATCATACCAATAGCACATCAATCAGCTGCATATCATTACTTGACAATAAATTCAAGTCTCAAACCAATAATATTTCTCTATAATCTGCAAACTCCAGTGCCTGATCACTACGATGAGTGGTCAATTTATAGGGAAATGCAAGTGGTTTTGTCATAAATTGGGCATTGAATGGTTTTCCAAAATTAGAGTTAGTTTCCATGGAGAAAGGGATGAAAGGATAGAGTGATAATTGATCCTTAGCCTATCCAAAGTCAACCTCATTCGATGAGATAAGAGCTGGGCATCCTTCTATAATGCTCTAGAATCAAGGAAAATTCCCAAAATCCTATGCCATTTTCACTGATTCTCGCCCAACACAGATGAAAGTGGGCGTAAGTACACTGTAGTGCAAGCTTGAGTGGGCCTACCTGCTCTGCGGCACAGTTACCCCTGACCAAGGCTATGCTAGTGTCCCAAGGAAGAATTTTAGCACACTCTCAAGGCAGGAAACTTTCATGGATGAAAGTATTCAATTTGATGACTTGTCTAGGGCATGTAGCAACAAAATTAGGGTTTTATGAGCCCTAATTGTACTGATCTAATCATCAAGACTGATGTGCCCAAATAGACCTTTCTATTTAGAGAGAGAGAGAGTAGACTGTCGTCACCTTCCAACTGTGTTTTCTCCTAAAAGGGTTTCCTAGGTTATATATCTTCTCAAATTTTAGTTTTTGATTTTTTATTTCATTTTTATCTATTTACAACATAATTAAAATTTGCATGTATACATAATAAGAAATAATTTAGATATCCATAAATGTAAGTAGAAATAAACCCTCATACTGGAGATTTCATATTTTTAAGTATAATTTATCATATTTATTGTGATGAACTATTAAGTGGAATATCCATGGAAACTTAAGTATCACTTGACACCCTAAAATATTTTTTAGTTTCTAGAAGGATCATTTATCCATTAGTTTATTTACAATTTGAAGATTTATATTTTCTGGGGTGTGACTTATGGTTATTTATGTCTAGTTGGTCATGTGCTGACTCTATTTATTTATATTATAACATATTTATCACCATGGGTAAGAAACCTCTTCACCAATCCATCGATAGTATTGACTTCCTACTAAAATAGAGGAACTAGAAGCCACGATGTCGTGGTGCTTGTCCAAATTGGACAATAATGACATTGTGGGTTCTTAAATTCATTCACCAAACATAGATGATTTTGATCATGTGAAGCTAGATGTCAATGATGAAATTCCTCCACCACATTTTTGGCCTTGCTTAGCTGGTATTTTTTACTTTCACTCATTCATGTGAATATATCATTTAATTATTAGTTCTATTTTTTCAACCATAGTCACATGATGTATGGAGTTAGTGGGTCATCCATCATGGGAGGAACGACCTCCACATTTCTAGTTGTGATAAGAGAAGTCATAATGATTTCCTCCTTGTTGTCATTTAGTAGAATGGTTACTCCTACATCTATGTATTTGAAATGTATCTTTTGTGTTTGGGGATTAAAATTGCTTACATAATTTCCCTCCACTAGTTTACCTAGATTTAGAATTATCACTATGTCATCATGGGTGTGTGTGAATAGAATTGTATTGTTCGGGGTAAGGCCATGGTTTTACTCAGAATTGTGTTCGCACTTTTTTCAAGTATTCACATAGGTAGTGTGGAAATACCATATGTATTTTTCATTCGAGTTAGAGTGTTAATGAGGAGTCTAGTCCTACCACAAATATTTTTACAAGTTCTAGGCATAGTAATATTGTGAGACTATGAGGTCCATCATATTCCTAGCAATATCCATCCACCAACATGAACTTTCCTTTCTTGGAAACTTTGAATCTACCTAATTTATCTATGTTGATGAAAAAAACATAAATAATGAGTTTTTATGGCTATAAATTCCCTTGAGGATATGATATAACATACCCAAGTTTTATGGTAAACATGGGAAATATGGTTTTACATATCTCATGACTTACACTTATGGAATTCTTAAAAAATATCAATAAATCATGGATAAAGGCTAAGACATTCCTAGTGAACCTTTATAAGAAGTGTGTTAAATGGTATATTGAGTTACTTGGTGCTTTATTTAGTGACTTTTCATCTTTAGCCATGTCGTTTTTTATGCATTTCCAACTACCCATATTGTATGAGACCATAACATAAATTTAGCATCATTCTATGAGATCATAACTTAAATTTTGACGTCATTGTTTCAAAATATCACCATGCATCGCATGGATCATATTTGAGAATGGATATAGTGGCAAAGGATTATCTAAGACAAGATTCTAGATCAATTAATATTGAATTGGTTCATCAAGTAACCACTACCACAGATTTCTTAGTATCAGTCTCATCCTTGGGAATAAGAAATGGCGATTGACAATATTATTAATTTGGTAACTCAATATGATAATATATAGCTAATGATGTCAATTTTCAAAGAAAGAAAAAAATGGATCATGTTTTGTTCCTTTTTTCTATACAAAGCCTCATGTATGGACGGTTTCTCAACTCACTTATATAAAAAATGTTGGTCTATTATAATATTTGACATATGTAGGATGGTGTATTATATTTTTTTGCATGAGAATATATAGTAAGGGATAAATTCAACCATCATTACTCTTGTTTCAAAAGAGGCAAAACCATCATCATTTTCTAAATTTTGGCCAACTACTTTATGAAATCTCTCTCACAATATTGTTTCTCAAAATAATTTCTTCTCACCTTAATCTTCTATTACCTAATTTGTTTTTGGCAAATAAGGGATGTTTTTTATGTAATAGGCATATTTTGGATAATGTTATCTTTGTATGGGAAGTTGTTATTTAGATAATAAGAGAATGCGACCAATGCCATTGAGAGAGTCAAGCAAACTTCTTGTTTATTGTCTTGCAAAAAAATGACTTCAAGTGGAATTTGATCCATTAGATAGTAGCATATATAGAAATTCCATGGATATCACCTCTTACAAATGGTTGACCAATCAGGTTTTTAGGGATTCTATAGTTTTGAGACTAGGTTCTCCTTCTCACCATTTCTTTATATTTTAATGGAAGAATTATTGAGAAAAAAAAACTAAATTCGAAGAGAAGAATGAAATATCATTTGAGCTTTAGACTTTAAATAACAGTAAAAAAATATTGACCATTCTCATTTTGGAGATGATACTCTACAATTGGGAGGTGCTTCTATTATCATTTCAAAAGATATAAATCCATTTTAGATTATTTTTTTATAATCTCTAGTGAATTAATTAATTGTGGAAAAAGTTTTATGTGGAATATAAGTGTATAAATCAATAACTTGTTATCAGTATTATGGAACTCCTTATGTTTTCTTCTTGGGGATATTTTAAATATTTAGGGATTCCCATCTCTCTAAAACCTTTCATCACCCCTATTGGTCTCCTTTGTTAGAAACATTTCATGTTAAGTTCTCGCAATGGCGAGCTCCATGGTTCAATCTCACTAAAAGGGTCATTATTAAAAAGTCTGTTCTCTCTTCTCTCAATATTTTCGATTTTATAACTCATTTAGACCCTCAAGGGGTTAAAGATTCAATGTTCAAAGAGATCAAAAAGTTATTATGGAAAGGAGGGAAGACTAACACTAAAATATGTCACTTAATTAATTCGAGTGTGGTGATAAGTATGAAACTCGTGGATTCTTAGCCATCAAATATCTTCCCCTTATGAATTTAGGGTTGGATAGAAATTTATTTTGGAGATGGTAACATGAAAAATTGAGTAGTGGAAATAAGCCTCACTAAAGATATATCTTTAGGGTAATATGAATACTTTCTTAGAAATGTCTTCTCTAGTCTAAAGTAAATTTTTTATATCTAGATACTAATCTTAGCTACCTAGATTCTTGGTTGTCATTTAAATTGTGATTGCCCTAGATTCTTGGAAATGGGTGCGATATGAATATATGGACAAGCTCTATTTTGGGAAAACCAGCTCTTAGGAACTTGTAAGGTTTATCTCTTCTTCAAAACTTGTTTTTTCTAACAAAATAAAGTCTCCATATTTGATATCTCCTCATGGTCAAATGAAGGAGAATGGATTGGCTGATGTTGGTGAGATGTTCCTCGAAATCTAGCTCTCGTTGTAGGGGAAATTGAAAAGGCTTTGTCTAGTTGTGTTCATTCCTTTATTTGAGTAAGTGATACAATAGAATTGAGTTCTAAGTTATCTTCAATAAATCAAGGCTATAATGTTCTCCTTTTTCCTTATGTAATCCATCCTAAAGTAGCAATGTGGTCTAGGATATGGAATGTTGATGGTATTCCTAAAGTGAATATTTTATCTTGGATTTTAGCTCATAAAAGAATCATTACAGTTCAAAACCTATACAAATGTGAAATAAGTTTCCCTTCTTGGTGTGCCTTCTGTAATGAGAATGGACAAAATTTAACTTAATTATTTTTGTAATGTAAATTCACAAAATAGTTCTGGGAATTTACTTTGAGAAACATTTCTCATAGGTTGGACTAGCCCTCCAATATTTCCCAATTTCTTAATTCCTATGGAAAATAATACATTGAACCTATCTCTAGAAAATATCATCCTAAAAGAATATGGTTGGCCTTTCATAAGTTTATTTTATGGAAAATTTGGCTTCCATGAAATATGGTGATCTTCAACATTCCATTTTTAGGCCCTAGGTAGTTGTCAGTCAAGCCTCTACTTTATTAGCAAAGAGTTTTAACTAAACTTCTTCATTCTCTCCCTCAATTACCCTTCATTCCATGTAGGAAGCTTGGTTAACGAACTTCAAAATTTAGGAACATGGTAGCTTTGATTATGTTTTTAGGATATTCTTCTTTAGCTATCTCAAAAGAAAACTCAATCTTACTCTTTGATGTGGCATCAAAAGGTAATCCATGGTTGGCACGAATGGGGGTTTTAATATTTTACCCTCTAGGAAAATTGAAAATTACACATTCATGGGGTCTTGGAGATGCTTCAAATAACCAAATAGAGACCTATAGTATATACCAAACTCTCCTTCACCATTCCACATTAAACCATCATCAAATTATTGTTGGAGTCTATTCTCACATCTTAATTTATCATATAAAGCTTACCTCTAGCCTGATTGATGCTAGGCTCTCCATTATTCTCCAAAATATCCAAATTTTATCATCCAATTTTTAAGATTATTTCATCTTTGATGTTCTTAGACACAACAATGTTGAATTTTCACAAACAAGTAAAATTTGGAGCATGTTTGAAACAAGGAAAATTTTTGATGAATCAACACTGTTATTCCTCCCCCATTCCTTAATTTAGAGTGTCAAAGGTTCTTCCTCTATGTCCATGTGCTCAAAGGCATGTCCAAGTGCTCAAGCTATCTTTTTCTTTTTTCCCAAAAGAAAATATGTAACTTTCATTATATAATATATTGAAAATTACATGTTGTAGATGCTTCAATGAAACACATCTCAAAAAGGGTGATCATTTGTAGATCACAATATTGTTACAAAACAAAAATAATATGATAGAATCAGTACATGTCCATAAAAAAAAACATCCATAAGCTATCCACATAATAATTACATCTTTATAATAAAAAATATGCACGCTGAGGATCATGTAGGAGTTGCATCCTATGGTTGATTGTAGGTAATAGGTGGATGAGCTCACACTATCTTTTTCATAATGAATATGGTGCATTATAATTCATTGAAGGATATATTTGCAGCTGCCACCAGACCTAGTGGCAAATCCCATAGTAGTTTTCCTTAGATGTACATTACGAACACTAGTTGCACATTTCATGTCTACTCATTTTGTTAAAAAATTTGCTTCAAGTGATGGCATGTATGGAGAGAGCCAACACTAATTTATACACGGAAGGTAGTTTTTTCATCAGGGATCAAAATGATGTTTAGGGCCTCCCTCCCTTGAGGGGAAGAGGCCTTTGATCCAACATTCCTCATGTCAGATCAGTGAATGTTAACTTTTCAGTTTGTGGGAGGTTGTTTCTTGAAGATTAGTCTGATTTGGAAGTTGGAGTTTTCATAAAAGTGAAAGACACGTCTCCCTCATCAGATTGCATATGGAATTATTGTTCTCTCTATGTGAATATGAGTGTGCTATTTCGAAACTGTCACTTTCACATTTTTGATCCAGTGTGGCGCCCCCTCCTTCCCTCTTTCATATTTCGGAGGTTTGTCCTTCTTTAGGAGCTTCACTCCCTATATTTTCCAATTTTTTCCTCCTACACTGTATTTAAGCTTCCATAATGTGGGAAGGTGGAGAGAAATTTTAGAGGAGATTTTTACCCTCAAACTTTGCTAAAAGAAGTTGGTTCATAGCTCAAAAGATTCAATTTAACAGGTTGGGTAATGAAGTGTAGTTTATGGGATATCAAAGGAAAGCAATTCAATTTCTGATCAACTCAATTAGTCAATTGACTGCTCATTGACAACATAGGCGTTCAAGATCTCAATAAGGACACTATCAAAGCAGAGGACCTAGACTATGTAGCTAAGAACCCCGCTATTTAACCAGGTTTTACGAAGTGTAAATTTTGTTTATACTATCTGAAAGCATTACTCATAGAAATGTTATAATATTTTTCTTTTAAATTTTATCAATTGATGGCTCAACGTCAGTTTCATAGACACCTCACTTTAAGAGACCACTGAGCCTCATAGGGTAGCATGTCTCCTGCGGACTTGCACTACAAATTTAATAATAATAATTTATTCTTATTAATGCTAGAAGAAACCATTTGAAATATTAAAATATTTGTGTTGAGAAGCAACTCAAAGAATTTCGTATTAGAAAATTTATGTTGCTCTAAACAATCGTGTACTCCGTGACTTCAAATATTGACAGACTATAAAGGAAAACCATTTTTTGTTATTGTGAAAATTTAGGTCCAGTAAAAATATGATGTAGAATATCTTCATTATTGCCCGGAAGATATTTTTCCGTATACAGAGACAACAAACGGCCACGATATCAGATACGTGACAACATTGTGAGAATAAAACTCACTCGGTGCGTGTCAAATCTTATAAAAAGTAAGCATGACTGAGAATTTACAGACTTCTCGATTGTTCATAGAATTGTTCCATTCTCGTCCTTTTCTCATTACATAAAAGTGGGTCGGTCTTTACGTGCACTATGAACTTTTGACAGCCTTGCTTACCTACCTTACGTGAAATTCCAAATCTTGTTTTAGAAATTTGGGCGATGATCATCATTGCTGGTTAAGGAGCATCTTTCACATCTTGTCCCTTTCCCATTAAGGTAAGGCAGGTTCTAGTTCTACATTGCACGAAATTTCAAATCTTGTTTTTCCTCTCATTGGAGGAGGGAAGTCATCTCCGTTTACGTCCAACTGTGCTCAGCGTTGAAATACAAATCACAAGACTTTAGCGCAAGACGTTGGCAGGTATGAAAGGATTAACAATGATTTTGCCCCCAAAAGTATGATTTTCGGATATAATTTTCATGAACAGAACGAGGCTGTGCGAAATAATTCATTTCCAATTGCAATGTATGATGGAGCCTTTTAACTTGCACAGAGAGATTTTATAATATATTAGTACTTTTTCCATAAATGGTAAAACAGATTGTGAAATGACTTATAAATAATTATTTAGGTTATAAATAAATTTTAAAATTTTATATGAAAAATAGTGTTTTTATTTACTATATTTGCATTAAAAATATGCATACTTTTCAAATTTATTTCAATGGAAATATATAATAATTATAATTTTGTTTTGGGTAAGTAAACTCAAATTAAAAATAAGTTTTTTTAATTTAGTTTGATGATTTCGTATTTTTAATAAGTATTAATTAGTCAAATCTTATAAGTAAAAAAACAACCAAATTATAATTATAATTAAAAAAAATACTAGATTATCGTTAAAATTATAATTAAAAAATAATTTAATATTAAACCAAGAAAACTATTATCCTCCAACAATATCAAATCCCATACAAACATAAATAAACAAAACCTATCCCAAATACCATAAAAACATAAATAAGCAAAAGTTGACTCATCAATAATAACACTGTCGACCAATATCCTTATTTTCAAAAAGCTGAAAATAATGATACTCAAACTGAATCCAACCATACTTAAGACTTAAGGTTCCCTATAATATGTTTAAATATAGATATATTCCATCACTTTCAAACTTGCAATTCTGACAAAACGTTTAATTATATTTATTTCATCAATGAAACGAAAATTATTTGAAAAAACTAAATTAACTTTTGTGTATAATTATTTAATAATATTTAATTTTTAATTTATATTAATGTAACTTATATTAATTTATAAAATATTATTTATTATTTAAACTTTATATAAAATAGACTTTGGATATTATAAATCATAACATCTCAAACTTCGTGAAAATACTTAATTATTTCAAATATATATATATATAAACTTAATTATCCAAAATTTATATTTATCTTTCAAGGTTATATTTTTATCTATTTTTACTTATCTAGGGGATAGTGAAGTGTATTGGATGTGTATATTGCAAAGCAATCACCGAAGATATTTATAATTTTTTTCTTTAAATTTGAGTGTAGAAGTGTTTTAATCTATATATAATTTTTTTTTTGAGATTATAAATATATATATATATATAATTGGAAGATATATATATATATATATATATATATATATATTACAGTAAAAATTGGTAGTTTTGGAGAATCACGCGTGTTAGATGAATAATTAGTTATTTCATACATGATGAAGAGTATGTGTTAGATAATTGGTCGTTTCATACATATTACCAAAAAAATAAAAAAGGAAAATAGAGAAAATGTGAAAAAAACTTTCTAATGACATGAGATTCTATCAATATACCAATGAACGATCAATTTGATATTGACTTTCACAAACAAAGATACTTCCAACAGAAAATATTTATCCATTAAAGCATCTATTTTGTTTCTTCATGATAGTGGAAGTAAGGAGACTATGTGTTGTTCTTTGTTGGTTGAAATACAATTTTCATAACAAAAAGGTAGAATATGAATATTAACCAAATTGGAATTAGAAATTAATTTTACTAATTAATTTTTCATTAATATTGAAAAGTGGATGCAATATTTCCTGGTCACTTCAAGGTGCAACTTTCAACATGGTAAAATTCCAAATATAGTAATATTCACACAACAAACGATTACATATCATCTAATAAGTGATAGTTTTCTCATTCACACAAACCTGAACCACTTAGTGGATCTATATAAATGAGACTTCTACCACTAACTAGTGGACCTTCATTAATTAGTCACGACGACTTAATGACTCCATATTTATTTTCTCATAGAATCTTATTTGATAAATATATTCATCAATACATTAACTAAGCATCTATCCCACTAAATCGATGATTTATGGTAGGGCCCTAACATGCCTTTCTAACCATAAGGTACCCCTGTTCAAAAGACGAAAATTATATAAATTAGTGTAGAACATCTATTGGTTACCATGTAGCATATTTAGGTGGTGTATCTTCCCATTTGATCGAAACATCCTAGGTAGAGCATCGACAGCAATAACGCTCTCATATAACAAAAATGGCTTTAGGCTGCAACATAATGGACCCCTCCTTGTTCAATTTGGGAAAGATAGTTGTACATTGCAATTGAACTACAATAGTTTCCTCCTTGTTCAATTTGGGAAAGATAGTTGTACATTGCAATTGAACTACAATAGTTTCCTCAAGTAGAACACGTGAAAGATTATGTGGAACTTGAAATGGTTCGGAAGGGCCAATTTATAATGGATTACATTTATCTTCCCAGATATATCCACAACGACGAGCTCATAAGGACCTCACTTTAGACATGATTTGACCCTATTCCAAATATCATTAGGGGCACTTATGATGGAATTCATTAGGGATTTGACCCTATTCCAAATATCATTAGGGGCACTTATGATGGAATTCATTAGGGGCACTTATGATGGAATTTATTTCACTACTAGATATCCACTACTATTTGGGATCATCTTTTATTTTTATAATTTTATATTTTTAGTAAATCTATTTTTAGCATGAGGTGATACCTAGGATGGCATATGGCAACGATTACGTAGCAACGTGGCTATTTCCTATCCATTAGTAAGAATTTCATATTCTTTATCATTCCCACTCAAACACATTCTATCTGTGGTTTTGGGGGACTACCTCATTCGAGAGTCACCTACCGACCTTATCCTTATTCCTATTTTTGAATGTTTCTTATTATTTTTTAGTAATGGGTTGCATGAGGCACCCTATATTTTAATTATAACTTATCTTTTACTCGAGTTTTATTATTTCATCTATATTTTAGCATCTCAATCTATTTAAGGGTATCTTTCTCTAATTTCAAGCTACTATCTAATCAATGAAAGGAATTTTATACTTTCAAGTATGCGTTATGGAACACCATTGTAGCATGATTTGGTTCCATCTCAAGGGGGGCTATAAATATGTGTTCATGTCAACCTATAATACATACAAGTGTTTATATGTAACTTGAATTGGTCCCTTGAGCTACTTAGTATTTTTCAATGCAATTTCATTCTCTCGTCTTTCTTGTTATGCAATTCCTAGTGTAGCATTTTCACACAATACCAATTGTGTTTGTACTTGAAATCCAACATGCCATTAGTGTGTTGCAGTTTGTTATGAAAAATATAAATTGTTATTATATATTCTATAAGTTTGAATAGCCCAAAGAGAATGGATTGACCAACAATTATTGTGGTTCTCACTCCATTTAGTTACTTTTTCTGCAATCCAAATGTCTTATTGCTAGTACATAGTAAGGGACTCCATAAGATCATAATTGCAACTAGAGTATATCCAAATTCAACTATAGAGAGATCAATGTACTTCAATTGAATATATGATCCCTATGGGATATTATGTTTGTCTATCTCTCTTGATTTATTATTTTTTGCAGAAGCATCTACAACTCATGATGTATGGAGAAAGGTGGATTGAATGATTTGTAAAGAGGATGTGTTAATCAGACATTAGCCAGAGAATAATATAATCACTATATATCCTAACCATTTTGAGACCCTCCAATACTTCCTCTCTAGCTCCAAGACTTTGATGATTAAAGTAAAGGCTTGTGGCATAGATAAGATGGAGGAGACCGTTGTCCTCTTACTACTTCCTAAAATAGGCCTTAAATATTCTATATTTCCCTCTTCATTCCATACCACTAAACTCTTCATGCGTAAAAAAGGGAAGCTGACATCTATGTTGGGTTGTGTTATATTCTTTCCATGACTAGCCCACATAGTTAACCAGCGGGTTAGAAGGGGGGCGGAGCCCCCCGTTCGTTGCACCGATTGCATAGCGAGGGGGGTCATAGGGGTTTTGAGGGGTGTAGGTAACCCCACTCTATGGTTTTGGATCTATGTTAGGTTGGGTAGACCTACCTATTATTTTGTGCATGATTTTCGCACATGGTTTTGGACGCGATGGTTTTCGGTCCATGGTTTTGGACGCGATGGTTTACGTTCCATGGTATTGGATGCTTCGGCATGTATAAATACGTATCGTAACATTGAAAGGAACATAGTGAGAAATCAAACTGGTAGTCCCGTTTTGGGATCCAGGGGAAAATCTCTGTGTATATGTGTTTTATGTGTTATGCTCTCACATTGTTTATTTTCTATGTTTTAGAATTCGTATGCAGCTAATTTTTGTACGGGGTTAAAACCTACATTTGGTATCAGAGCTATTTTGGCTTCAAGGGGATGCCTTT
Source organism: Pinus tabuliformis (assembly GCA_031772625.1). Classification (NCBI taxonomy): domain Eukaryota; kingdom Viridiplantae; phylum Streptophyta; class Pinopsida; order Pinales; family Pinaceae; genus Pinus; species Pinus tabuliformis. Next base: position 186,613,745 of record CM062820.1, read on the forward strand.
GTTGCTGAGGGGTTTCACTAGGGCCTGTGGTAGACCTTGTTTAGTGGGAGATCTACGAGATCGATTTTGGTGGTGAAAGAAGATGGCGAGCAGTGGAAAGATAGAGATTGAAAAATTTAATGGTCACAGTTTTGAGTTTTGGAAACTCAAGATGGAGGATCTATTGGTGGATAAAGATCAGTGGACCGTGGTAGATCCAGGTACTAAACCACGGGAGTGTCCGATGAAGAAGGGAAGAAGTTGGATCGGAAGGCAAAGAGCACAATACGATTTTGTGTCTCAGATTCAGTATTGCTGAATGTATCAGGGGAAGCTACGGTGAAGGCTTTGTGGGACAAGTTAGGGATTTTGTACCAATCTAAGTCTCTGGTGAACAAACTATTCCTATCGAAAAAGCTATATAACCTGAGGATGAAAGATGAAGACTCGGTGATAGAGCATTCGAATGCATTTAATATTGTGGTAAGTCAGTTAACGTCTGTTGATATTAAAATTTTAGATGAAGATAAGTGCATCAGTTTGTTGTGTTCTCTACCAGATTCATCGGATAGTCTGGTTATTGCAATAGGTAGCAATGCAATTTCCTTGCAGTTTGATGAAATAGTCTCATCCTTGTTGACAGAGGGGATGAGACAAAAAAATATGGAGAGACGGAATGGTGATGCCTTGTCTGTACAAGGATGGTCCCAGAATAGAAACAAAAATAAGTGATCAAGTGGGAGATCTAAATCTAGAGGGAGATCTAAATCTCTAGGAAAACCTGTAAAGGTGGTGTGCTGGAAATGCGAAAAGGAAAGGGACTGTAAATCTAAAGCTCCTGATAAAGGAAAGTGATCTGATGATGCTCCTTTTACAGAGGTGAAAGCCACCTCAGATGAAGGTGGGGATGTGTACTTGGCTTGCTTAAGTACACATGCAGATCATGAGACATGGTTGGTTAACTCAGCTGCATCTTTTCACTTCACTCCCCACAGAGAGTGGCTCTGCGAGTATGAGAAATACAATGGTAGTGATGTTTTCTTAGGGGATGATAGGAAGGCTAGAATCAATGGTCATGGAAATTAAAGTTGAAATTGCAAGGTGGAAGGTTTAGAACACTTACGGGTGTTCTGTATATTCCTGCATTGGCCAGAAATCTAATTTTTGTAAGGAAGTTGGATGATGCAGGTGTAAAAATAGTGTTCGAGAAGAATACCTGCAAGATGGTTTGGGGAGAACTAGTATTGATGCGAGGAGTTTGGATTAGAACTCTGTACAATATGCAAGGTAGCACAGATGTTTATGGGTGCAACAGTTTTGTGGTTCCTGAAAGTGGAGCAGAAAATCTAATGGTCTCCGGAAAGAGGACCATGTTATGGCATCAAAGGCTTGTACATATTGGAGAGAAGGGCTTTCGAATACTTCATGGTAAAGGTATGGTAGAAGGTATGAGTAATAGATCTCTGGATTTTGATTTCTGTGAAAAGTATGTATATGGAAAGTAGAATCGGGTGATTTTCCCCTCTGGTGGTAACAGGGTGAAACAGATATTAGAGCTTGTGCACAGTGATATGTTTGGACCTATGAAGGTTCCATCATTGGGTAAGTCTATGTACTATGTATCATTTATAGATGACTTCTCAAGGAATACATGGATATATTTCCTGAAGAATAAATATGAAGTCTTTGACAAGTTTAAAGAATTGAAGGCTCTGGTGGAAAACCAGACAGAGAAGAAGATAAAGGTGCTGAGGATAGATAACGGTGGAGAGTTTTGCAGTAAGGAATTTGAATAATTTTTTAATAAGTGTGGTATAGCACGGAAGAAGACTACTCGATATACACCTCAAAAAAATGGAGTTGCAGAAAGAATGAACAAGATGTTGATGGAAAGGGTAAAAAGCATGCTCAGTGGTGTCGGGTTAGGACATGAATTCTAGGTAGAGGTGGTGGAGACAACATGTTACCTAGTCAACAAATCACCTTCATCAACATTGGAGGATAAAACTCCACAAGAGGTATGGATTGGTAAGAAACCCTCTCTTTCACATATGAGGGCATTTGGATGTGATGCATATGTACATGTTCCAAAGGAGAAACGAACCAAGCTGGATAGTAAATCTGAAAAGTGCATCTTTATTGGGTATAAGAATGGTTTAAAGGGTTATAAGCTTTGGAACCCAGTAACAAGGAAGGTTGTGTACAACCAAGATGTGGTGTTGAGAGAGGTAAAAGATGTTATTGAACATGAAGTCCAACCAAAGGAACCTGAGAAGATAGTTTGAGCTAAAGGAGGAAGAATCAGACTCTACAACATAGGAGGAATGAGAAAATGAAGAGCCACAAACTCCGAGTGTGAGAAGATCAGTTCGAGAAAGAAGGCAACCAGAAAGGTATAGTCCATCTACTTTCTGTTCAATTTTGCTTTATCTGTTATTGATGATGATCCTAGAACTATGAAGGAAGCAATAGATTCAGAGGATGGAAAACTCTGGAAAGAGGCCACGGTTGATGAAATGGCATATTTGCACAAAAATGAGGCTTGGGACCTGGTGGAGTTGCCAGCTGGAAGGAAACCCATTGGAAACAAATGGGTGTTTAAGAAGAAGACAAATGTAGAAGGAAAGGTGGAGAAATACAAAGCTCAGTTGGTAACAAAATGTTATTCCCAGGTGCTGGGAATTGATTTTGATGATATTTTTTCTCTTGTCGCCAAGGTAACTTCTATTAGATTACTTTTATCTATTGCTACTACTTTTGATTTTGAGGTAGAACATATGGATGTGAAGACAACATTTCTTCATGGGGATCTGGAAGAGGAAATCTACATAAAGCAGCCTAAAGGCTTTCCGGTGAAGGGTAAGAAAGAACTGGTATGCAAGTTAAAGAAGTCTCTGTATGGGTTAAAATAGTCACCAAGGATGTGGTATCAGAAATTTGATACATTTATATGGGGACTTGGCATCACCAGAAGCAAAGAAGATCACTGTGTATATTTTAAAGTAATTGGTGACCATGTTATTTATTTGGTCTTGTATGTGGATGATATGTTGCTGGTTGGAAATGACAAAGAAATTATCCAGGATTTGAAGGCTCAATTGTCCTCCAAATTCGACATGAAATATCTTGGTTCTGCAAACTATATTTTGGGCATGGATATTAAAAGAGATCGGGCAAAGAGGAAGCTCTGGTTAAACCAAAGGAAGTATGTCGAGACAATACTACAGAGGTTTAATATGCAGGATAGTAAACCGGTGAAGGTTCCTATTCCTGTAGGTGTAAAGTTATCTGCTGAACAGTGTCCCAAGACACAAGAAGAGGAAGATGATATGTCTCATGTTCCATATGCAAGTGCAGTCGGTATCCTAATATATGCAATGGTCTGTACTAGACCAGACATTGCACATGCAGTGGGAGTGTTGCGCAGGTTTATGTCAAAACCAGGAAAGGAGCATTGGACACCAGTGAAGTGGGTTTTCAGGTATTTACGTGGAATTAGTGATTATGGTTTGTGCTACCAAGGAAGACTAGGATTGGACAGAGTGTTGGATATTCGTGGCTTTGTTGATGCAGACTGGGCTAGAGATCTGGATCAGAGAAGATCTACAAGTGGGTATCTGTTTAACCTATTTGGAGGTGGAGTCAGTTGGATGAGTAAGAAACAATCTGTAGTGGCACTATAAACTACAGAGGCAGAATGCATGGCAACCACTCATGCAATCAAGGAAGAAGTTTGGTTGCAGAGATTGTGTTCAAGTATGGGGTTAGTACAGGGAGCTATAAGGATAGACTGTGACAACCAAATTGAAATTTTCTTGCAAAAGAACCCTGCATATCATTCAAAGACAAAGCACGTTGATGTTTCATATGACTTTGTGAGGGATATGATAGAAGACAAAAAGGTGTTGCTGGTAAAGGCGGACACTTTGAAGAATACTGCAAATGGATTGATAATATGTATGAGCTCTGATAATTTCTCTTGGTGTAGAGAAATAATGGGCATTGCAGGGTTGGATAAATGACTAATCTCTCTTGTGGCCCCCTGTGGAAAGAAAACAACAAGTGGGAGAATGTTGGGTTATGTTATATTCTTTCCACATCTAACCCACATAGTTAACCAACGGGTTGGGTGGGGCGGAGCCCCCCATTCGTTGCACCGATTATGTAGCGGGGGGGTCACAGGGGCTTTGAGGGGTGCTAGTAACCCCACTCTATGGGGTCTGGTGCAGTGCCTCAAAAAATTCTAGTTTGGGACCCTATGTTAGGTTGGGCGGACCTACCTATGGTTTTGTGCATGATTTTCGCAAATGGTTTTGGACGCGATGGTTTTCGGTCCATGGTATTGGATGCTTCAACATGCATAAATATGCATTGTAACATTGAAAGGAACATAATGAAAAATCAAGCTGGTAGTCCCAGTTTTAGGATCTAGGGGAAAATCTCTGTGTATATGTGTTTTATGTGTTATTATCTCGCATTGTTTTTTTCTGTGTTTTAGAATTCGTATGCAGGTAATTTTTGTATGGGGTTAAAACCTATAATCTATGGATGATTTTATTAACTCCTTCATACATGAGAATAATATGCTCATTCACATGGTCATCATACACAAGGTTTTCCTATCACAAGTGCAAATGGCTAATTAGTTACTAAAAAAATGACTAAAATTTGCATATAAATTACCATTTTTCAGTCTGGCCAATAGTAGCTAATTTATATTATCTTATAATGCAACCAAAGTTTAGTCATATTTAGCTTAACCCTAAATTGGTTGTCTTAATTTTATCATCTTGTAGTATATTTAGTCATTAATCTAGTCATTAATTTTGTCATTGATTACCATAATTAATGACCAAATACACAAAAAAATGTACTACTATATGATCACTCAAGACAACTAATTAATGACCAAAGAAATATAACCAAAATGTTGGTCACATTATAAGATACTATACATTAGCTACTAATAGTCATATATACATAAAATTTTAGTCATCATTTGAAATTAATCAATGAGCAAAGAAATATGACTAAATTTCAGTCCTATTATAAGATATTGTAAATAACCTACTAATAGTCATAGATATGCAAAATTTAGGCATCATTTGTATTCACAAATTTATCAATTATGACAGTCATTTATCTTTTTTTAGCAGTTTCATATTCATTATATAAATGACTGACTTAGTAATTTTTATTCATTTCATTTACTCTCATTAATAATCATTATAAATGACTAATTTAATCGTGTATTGATTTTATATTTGTTCATCATTAATCAATATAAACTACTAATTTAGTATTTTTAGATTGGTTTTATGTGTTCATTATAAATCAACATAACTTAATTAGTATGCTTTTGAATTTTAATTAAAAAAATGCCATACATTGTGCATGTTCATCTAATATGAAAACACAAAGTTACATGTGTTAATTACTATAATGTTCCCCTCCCACATCTACTAGTGTTTATAAGGCCTCAGGGTAAATGTGAAATGAAGTGCCACTATGACATGACTCGACATCCTTAATCTAGTTACGAAAGTGGGGCCTACAAATAAGACTTACTAACCACAAACTTGCATCCTACAGGGACAACATATCACACAAGAGCTAAGGAAAAACCCCAATTGGTCAATCCATGATCTTGAACTTTGTTTCAGTGACCTAGACTCCCAACTGCACCCTTGACATTGCTTGCATGTAGTTGAACACCTTAAATCACACTCACAAGGCTTGCTCCATGTGATTGTGACCTATATTACTTAGTTCAGTGCCCACAGTCCTGAGATCTGAGCCATAATCCCAACTTAGCATCCAAACCCTTGCTTATAACTAGTTGAGACTTCTCAGAATGATAGATGACATAATTACTATGCTAAACATGAAAAAATTGAGCAAGAAGTTGACCTAACCACGACAGTCATTTCATAAAACACATAGTGAACATGAGTTATAGGTCATGAATGCATATCTAATCATAGGAGTCTGAAACTTATCTAAGAATCACTAACAAGATCTAATTCCCTCTCATAATAACTGCAATAACACTTTTTATCCCATGCATTCATCAACCATCAAATACTTATCAAATCATGAACAGGACATAAGTATACGATATTATAGATCCATGCTTATAACCAACATCTAACTAGATTATTAACCATAATCTAACAATAATCAAATCACCATAATAAAATGTACGAGTGCTCATAAATCGCAATAAGAAAAATAAATGTTATTAACTAATGCATAAGACAACAAAGTTAGGGACTTCCATATACTGCTCAACCATAGATTAGGCTGAACCAAATATTTCTTTTAACCAATGACCCTTGTGCCATATTCCAAACATGAATGTGGGATTTGAAGACATAAATAACTAGGATTTCCTAGAGATTAAACTACTTGCACCCTTAGGTTACTCTGATCTCGCCAAAATTGGTCACGAGATCACAAAGCCTAAAACAAGATTTGATTCCTCAGAAATTCTTCGCCATTACCTTGAGGAATTGTCCTATATCCACCCACCTGTCAAGGGCCTCACAATGATTAAACAACCTCCACCGCCAACCCTTGCGAATTTTCTTGAGACCACCTCACTCGATTCCAAAAACTTCCAACAATCCAAAGCTTAACTAGAAAAGAATCCCATCACACCATGGCTATTTAGGAAATTGAAGGGCAAGACTAAAACAATCGTCAAACTAGGAAAGACCCATGCCAATGAGAAAAAATGAACCAATGAAACAAATGCATGTACCATGCATTCACACTTCAGATAGGAAATCAAACATGCAACCTGTTATTTGGAAAATCCTCCTATTTAAGCTACTTGATCTAACATTCCTTGCTTTTTCTCTTGTCCTTTTCCTTCCTTTTCTTTCATTCTCTCTCCTATTTTTTCTCTCCTCCCACTCCGAAACTATTTTCAAATAGAAACTAACAAAAAATGTGAATTGATCCTCAAAATCCTTTTTATGATCAAGACCTCTATTCTCTTCATTTTCCTCTATTTTTCCTTCAATTTCCCTCTCATGCAAACCTGTAATATTTCATCTTGCATTTCTCCTATTTTCTTTTATTTTATTAAATAAATTCCAACTAATGCCTCTTTTCCTTTTTCAATGTCGTTGACAATTTTTGTATCCATAAATAATCTTAAGTGGCAACCAGAAGGATGTTTTTCCCAACATTCAGTTTGGAATACGTGTCTAATCACCTTGGTCTTATTTTTCCTTTATAATCCTTTATAACATGAACTTTTATCCCAAGGCTATTACAAATGCCCCCTTTTGGGGGAGCATCATCCTTGGTGTTCTATGACACCTATGAGCATTAAAACCATTGAAACCAAAACATATTGCCTATGGAGTTTTATACCACAACTCGATGTACTATTTATAATGAACAACTATTACAAACCATGACCAACATGACAATCATGGAAATCATATCGCATTTTAGAGCTTTATAACACAAATCATAGCGATATTTACAATAACAACCATACATAGATATGTAAATATACCAAATCTTATTTTCCTCAACTGACAAATAATGAAGGATACATAGCCCACATCTAATAGACCATCTCCCATGTAGATTCATGACACCCAAAGTTCCTCCACTGCACTTTAACTTTCTCGATTACTTTTTTCCATAAAATCAGAGGTTTCCATTGCAATATGCACTAAGGTTATGGATGTAATTCTCCGTCTAGCTCAACCTACAATATAGACCATTCAATCACATGATTAACATCTTTCACATATATTTTAAGAAATGAAATATGGGAAAGATCGTGGACTTTCAATGTTGGTGGCAGTGCAAGTTTATAAGCCATTGGTTTGATCCTCTCAAGGATCTATAAAAGTTTCCAATACCGAGGTTCCAACTTGGCACATGATAGAATCCTAAAGGAACTCTTCTTGGGTCTTGATCCGCAAATACACATGCTCCCCAACCTATAACTCCTTTAATGCCATGTGCTTATCTACATAACTCTTCTACCTATCCTAGGCTACCTTCAAATTCCTTTTAATAACATGCATTTCTTGTTCCATCTCTGCCAACATGCTCAACCTAATCAATACCCTATTCACTAGATCACTCTAGGGGATGGGTTTATTACATCTCCGTCCATAAAGTGACTTAAATGGACTAATCCTCAAGGACTTATGGAATCCATTTTTGTAAGAAAACACCACCAGTGGAGGATACTTCTCCCACCTCCTATGTTGATGTATAACATATATCCTCAACATGTCCTCAAAAATCCTGTTGACCTTGTCTGTCTATCGATTTGTCTGTTGATGATAGATTATACTAAAATCCATCTTTGTCCCCAAGCCTACAAATAACTCCTTCCAAAACCTAGGACTGAACTTGGAAGCTCTATCTGATATGATATTTTTTAGAACACCATGCAATCTCACTATCTTCCCAATGAAGACCTCAGCTATCTCACTAGATGATTTAGTAGACTTCAATGGAATGAAGTGAGATACCTTAGTCAACTTGTAAACCACAAGCATAATGGAATCATATGTCTAGATGTCCTCAAAAAACCTGTGATGAAATCCGTGGAAATTACCTCTTATTTCCATTCCATAATCAAAATCGACTACAATAAAGCACCTAGATGATTTCACTCTTCTTTTACCTATTGACAATATAAATACTTTGCGACAAAATTAACTACCTATTTCTTCATATTCGATGAGTAGTAAAAATTCTTCACAACTATCAAAGTATTATAATATCCTAATTTACCTAAATATGGCTTAACCTGAAATTCCCTCAAGATAATATTCTTAAGTTCATTATTGTCTGACACATACATCTTATCCCTGAATCTCACCAAACCATCTATCGTGAGATGATAATCTACATATTGTTCACCTATACCATGTTCTTGTAACCTACGCTTAAGTTGTTCGTATATGTCATCTTGTTGCCCTGCATGCAAGACCTACTCATGTAAATCTATCTCATACGAACTCATAACTTCTATGTGATTGACCTGCACTATTCTTCCAAGAGCTTCTACAACCATGTTCTCTTTACCCTTAATGTACCTGATCTCGAAGTCAAGCTCACTATGTGTGCCCAACCATCTAGCTTGTTTGGAATTCAGATTAGGTTGGTCAAACAAGTATCTCATCCCACTATGATCGCTAATCAAGATGAACCTCCTTCCAATAAGATAGTGTCTCCACATCTTCAATGCATGAATGATAACTACCAACTCAAGGCCATGATTCACGTAGTTCTACTCATTCTCATTCAGTTTCCTTGAATCGTAACACAAAAGCTATCCTTCCTACATCATGACTCCACCAAGTCCTCTCTTGCAAGCATTTGTACACACCACAAACTTTTTTTTTGGATCTACAATATTCAGAACTGGATAATTTGTAAGTAATTGCTTCAACTACTTAAATCTAGCTCCACATCCCTTTGTCAATTTAAATTTATTTCCTTTTCTCTTCAAATATGTAATAGGATATAAAATCTATGATAAGTTCATGATGAACCTCCTCTAATAACCTGCTAACCACATGGATGACTGTACCTCATCAACATTCCTAGAAGTTTCCCATTCCATGATAGATATGATATTTTCCAAATCCACTTCTATTCCTTCCTTGGAAACAACATGTCCGAAATAGTTTACCTCTATTTCAAAGAGGCTACACTTACTAAGCTTAGATTACAACTAATTCTCTCTCAATAGTCTGAATATAACTAATAGGTGTTATGCATGTTCTTTCATCATTTTTAGAATATATCAATATATCATCAATGGATACTATCACAAACTTGTCTAGGTAAGGACATAATACATTATTCATTAAACGCATGAAAGTAGAAAGAGCATTAGTCAAACAAAAAGGAACCACAACAAACTCATAATTCCCATACCTAGTCCGTAATGTAGTCTTTTAAATGCCCTCTTCTTTGATGCTTCGCTGATGATATCGCAATGTGAAATCAATATCCAATAATACTACTGGTCCATTCAACTAATCAAATAAGTCATTGATCGAGGAAATGGGTACCCATTCTTGATCGTCACCTTGTTTAGTTTCCTGTAATCAATTCACAACCTGAGAGTACAATCCTTCTTCTTCACAAACAAAACTAGTGCACGACATGGTAATACACTTGGCCTAATCTATCCCTTGTCAAGCATTTCCTTCAATTACATCTTCATTTCCACTAACTCTAGAGTTCTCAGGATGTATGATGCCTTTAATTTTGGTGATTCTCCTGGTACTAAGTATAAAGTGAAGTCCACTTCCCTATGAGGTGGTAACATGAAAATATATGCTTGAAGTACATTCTAAAACTGCAAAACTAGATACCTCTTAGATACTTTAGCATCACTAACATCCTTCCCTTTAACACTGGAAACATGCATTGCAAATAAGCCACATCCTTCCATGAAATCGTTCTTAGCCTACATAGTTGTAACAATTCTCATAGTTGTAGGCTTCTACATTCCTTGCAGTATTATTTTCTATCCATCATCATCCAAGCACTCAATTACCTTTTCATAGTAATCCACCCTAGTCCTGTGAAGGTACAACCAATCCATATCCAAAAGCATATTGTATGATCCCAATGGAATCACATTTAGATGTGCTGATGTAGTAATACCATTAAGCTCAAATGCACAAGATCTTACCCAATGATGAACTCTTTTATTAGTGACGGTAGCCAACTGCACCAACCAAGACTCTGCATACACTTCTTTTCTCAAACCACACTATCCACCAGGTTAGGATTAACATAACTATAACTAGATCCGTGATCAATAAAAATGGAAAAAACTCAATCAAAAATCTTACCTTCCATCTCAATGATGGATGTTTGGTGATCCACCTGCTTGTTATCAAATGATGCATAGATTTGACGAATTCTCTAGCCCACATCCCCAATTGTTTTGCCTCCTGAGCACAATAGAAATGAGCTCTGCCACCTTGATACAAGGAACAATCCTTCTTGCAATGATCATTTCCACATATCCAACCCTGCAATGATTCCTTGTCACTACCTTTACTCTACTACTCTCAAGGTTGAGGTCCATGTCCCTTCTTTGTTGTACTTAATTTATTATAAGGAGCTACATTCTATTTCTCACATGCATCCTAAGGTCATGCTCACTTCAGTGGCCACTTTCCTTTATTCTTCTCATTATCTTCCTAATCATGCTTAGGATTAGTCTTGCACTTTGATTTCTCATAACAGTGCTTCAACTTCCTAATGACTTCCTCTAGCGACGGATGCTCATCATCATTAATTTGTTCCTTGAATGCTATTGTAATTCCATTGATGAACCTATGAATTTTTTATTTTTGTTATTGAGGTAAGGAACATACCTCAAGAGCTATGGGAACTTATTCATGTACTCCTCATCTTTCATAGATCCAATATTCACCTCATGAAACTCCTTAGCCTTACTATCATAGTAATTATCCGACAATTACTTCTCTCTACGAGTATTTTGAATTCATGCAAACTCAACTACTCTTTCCTAATGCCGCTAGCACGCTTTATGTCTCCCCACAAGAAGTATTCTTTCCTTTTGAGACCGAAACTAACTATCTTAGCTTCCATGCTCTCTATATAATTATGCAACTCAAAGAACTTCTTCATATGAAGCAACCATGCCTCTACATGTTCCAGTTTCTTCATCTGTCCATAAAATGTAGGAGGTTTCAATTTCTTGGACTGATTAGGTAAGTATTTGCCCTCACTCTTCTTGTAAGAATGATAATGATGATGACCATGGTACCTTCTTCAACAAGAACTAGAATATAACCTATAACCACTTCCTATCCTATTGGATGTATCCAAGAACCTACCATCTCTAACTATCTCATCTATGCCCAACCTATGCCCTCCATGAGACCTGCTACCATATGCCCCATTAGTCCTATCCTCCTATCCATAATCGATCTATGGTTGTCCCTATCTTTGAAAAACTGACATACATTGAAAAATAATTGCATTGACCTCTGCTATCTTTTCCTTAGCCCGAGAAAGTCTTTCCTGTGACTAAATTATCCTATCGTTATCTACTTTTCAACTTCTGATTTCTTCCTTTAAACTCCTCAAAGTATTTTTTGTGTTAGGAGAGTGCTCATCTATGTGTTGTTCATACGATATGTAGGGTAAGTCACGTGAAATGTAATCCACCATTCTACTAGTCATCTCTAATATTCTTCTTCTTCCTCCAAACATACCATGTCATGTAACCTAATATAAACATAATAAAAATACCTTAGTGAAGTTCAAGGGAGGCTATCTCACCTACAAAATCAGTCCATATTAGCATGATAGATATATATACATATTCATATAACATATTGACATCATGCATGATAAAAATAACGATATACAATGACCTCATGCATGGAAACCATAATCATGAAAATGCATGCATAATAACATGCATCTATCCCATCTATTCCATGTATTTCAACCATGCTATGATACCAATCTCTAACACCCCCCTCCATTATTTACTTGATTTTACAAGGCATTAAGGTAAATGTGAAACATAGTTCCTCTATGACATGACCTAATCTCCTAGATCTAGTTAAGGAAGTAGGGCCTACAATCGATACTGACTAAACACAAACTAACATCCTACAAGGACGACAGATCACCCATGAGTAGAAGAAACACCCCAAGTGGTTAATCCCTAAGTTGGAACTTTCTTTTAGAGAACTAGACTCCAAATTTCACCCTTGACACTTCATATATGTGGTTGAAGCCCTCCAACCACAGTCACAAGCCTTGCTCCATGTAGTTGTGACCTAAATTGCTTAATTCAGTGCCCCCAGTCTCAAGATTTGAACCACAAGCCTAGGTCACCCTCCAATCCCCTATCCAGAACTACCTGAGACTTCTTAGAATGATAAATGACATAAGAACGATGCTAAAATATAAAAAATGAGCAAGCACTTGAGCTAACCAAGCCTAAAAATGACAGTCATTTGGTCAAACACATAGTGAACATGTGAGTTACAGGTCATGAATGCATATTTGATCACATGAGTCTAAAACTTATCTAAGAATCACAAAGAATATATTATTCCCTCTCATAATACTTGCAATAATACTTGCTATCCCATTCATTCATTAACTATCAAATACTTATCAAATCCTAAACAAATCCATAGCTAAAGCACATTACAGATCCATGCTTATAACCATCATATAATGAGATTATTAACGATAACAAAACAACCATCAAACCTTGATATTAAGATGAGAAAGCTATCATAAATCATAATAAGAAAATTAGCTCTTATTAATTGATGCATAATCCAACCAAGTTAGGGACTTTAACGTACCACCCAACCATATATTGGGCTCAACCAAATCATTCTTTCAACCGGTCACCCCCAAGCCATATTCTAGGCATGAATGTCAGATCTCAAGATATAAAAAACTAAGGTGCCCTGGAGATTAAACCACCTCCATCCTTAGGTTACCACAATCTCAGCAAAAATGTTCAAGATATTACAAATACAAAAGAAATCTTGGATGCCTTAAAATTTCTTCACCATTACCTTCAAAAATTTGTCTGCATCTATCCATCCATCGAGGGATTTTCATAGATTAAACAACCTCCACCCCCAACCCTTGGAAATTTTCCTGAGACCACCTCACACGGTTCGAAAACCTGCAAGAAATAAACATGTCAACTAGAAAATAATCCCATCACACCATGGTTATCGAGGAAAATGAAAGGCATCGTTGACACCACCATTAAACTACGAAAAACACATGTTGATGATAGAAAATGAACCAAATAAAAAAATTCGTGTACCAAGCATTCACATCTTAGTTAGGGAATCACAAATGCAACCTATTACCTACAAAATCCTCTTGTTCAAGTTTCTTGATCCAACCTTCCTTGCTTGTACTTTTCCTTCCTTTGCTTCCATGCTTTCTCCTCTTCGGGCTCTCCTCCCTCTTTGAAACTAATTTCAAAGAAAAACTGACAAAAGCTGTGAATTGATCATCAGAAGACCTTTTATCATTGAGGCATATGTTTTCTTCACTTTCCTCTATTTTTCCATCAATTTCCCTCCCATGCAAACCTATTACATTTCATCTCCCTTTTCTCTTATTTTCCTTTATTTTCATAAATAAATTCCAATTAATACCCCAATGCCTTTGCCAATTCATTTTCCAATTTCCTTAGCCATAAATAAATAGAAGTGAAACCCACTAGGATGTGTTTCCCAACATTTAGCTTGGAATATGTCTCCCACGACCTTTGTCTTATTTTTACTTTATTTCCCTTTATTACATTAACTTTTAAGTCGGGGTTGTTAGAATTAAAACACTAAATGATATAAAGTACAGTTATAAAGAGTTTTAACCACAAAAATTAGATTATATGAAATGTTAAGTATTACAATATGAGTTTCCAACTTAATATTGCTTGAACTACAATTTACACATGAAATATTTTTTATCACTTCAAAACATTATCATTGTATTGCCAAGGCATTGTAGGTGAATTCGCCAACTCTAAAGACTTTACCATCAATATGTATGTGTGAGTCTCATGCATGATATTCACTTTAAGGGTTTCACTAGACCAATTCTCTTCTCTCTTTCTTTTTTTATTTTTCACTTCAGTGTTATTTTTCTCTGCTTTCTTTAATTCGTGTTTCTTACCATCAATAATAAGTTCCTTTTCTAAAAATGAGAGAAGATACAATGTAGAGTATAAGACATGAAATACTATGAACACTATAATATAAACTAAAGTATACTATAAGGGGTTTATACAACATATAGCTCAACATCAACAATTTCAATGCCATTTTTCCCCAGAAAAGCAAGAAACTCGAACATGTTTTCCTCAGTTGGGTGATAGTGGCCACTATGTGGTGAGATTACCTGTATAAACAAAGAAAATAAAATTTCAACATAGAAAATAACACCTTAAGGACTTAATATTCAACCTTTATGAAAATCTTAGGAACAATCATTGCAACAAAGTTACATGCTAAAAATCTCAACCTAGATATAACTTGTGAAAATAAATGGAAAGACAAAGAGAAAATATAATAAATAATATATGACAATTGGGTGAGAAATTGCATCATTATTAAGAGAATAAGCTAACGATGACAAATATAATTCCAACCATCACTACCAATAATCTAACGACAAAAAAATAATTGCAACCAACAAATCTGCATAATGGAAGAATGTAGGAATGACTACTACAACTGAAAAAGAATCAGCATTAAGGGATCTACATGGGCTTAAGGGTGGAGTCTTGGATACACTTTTATTATCTAGATATGGATACATAGCCACACATATTTATGTAAAAAATCCACGTATATGGATCCCATGCCACCAAAAGATATCATGTTCTAACTAGATGTCACACGCTAAATCATAAGGAAATAACATTAATGTTTTAAGTTTTCTTTATAAATTTTTTCAAGGATTTTTATCAATTGTCTAAAACCCTAAACAACAAATATTCTAGTTAGACCTTTATTTGGATTACCCATAATCTAATATTAATCTACATATTGTATAGCTCTGTAGATGGATACAACAAGGTCTATGACCTTATACCAATATTAGTGTATAGTATATAAATAGGTTTCAGTTTTCTTTATCTACACAAGATGTCTCTGTTGTTGATAAATTAATTAGATAAAACCCATCCAACTTTTGGTGAGGGCTCCTCTTAGAACAATTTGAAGGAATCATCCCTAGTTGGATGATTAAGGTAGATTTCAAGTAATATTACTCGTTTAAATTGTATTTCTCTGAAGTTTATTATGGTGGATGAAAATTCCTTTGTCTTGCATAAGAAAAGCTATAATATAGCAGAAACTAGAAGCAAGACTAAATGCCATATAAATTAAGTAAAAAACAATGAATCAAATTTTACCTAACTTACCTTAATGGATGCTCACTTGAGAATATGTGTTAATTTGAAAGCCATATTTCCATGCTTATCATTTATTTTTTATGTTTATTGGTTCTTTGTAGTCATTGTTGAAACTAGACAAACATATAAATTTCATATAAATAAGTAACAAGCATTGGATCAATTTTAGCATATTTTAATTTAGTATAAAATATGCTCATATGATAAGAGATGTTAATTTGAAATCAAGAGGATTTTCCTATTTCTCATTTCCTTATTATGTTTATTCATTGTTGTTAATCATTGTTGAAAGGAATGTCTTTGAATTTCATATTTCCACATAACAGTAAAAAACAATAATACTTTTTGAAGTTTACATAAAACTATTGATAATCAAGTGCATTCATTTGCAACCCTCTTAAATGTTTTCAATCCATCCATTGTTGTACTCAAAACTATAATTTTATTCCCTTTGGACAACGACATCTTAGAAATTTCCATCAGCTAAAGAAATTGCATTCCTACTTCCCAAAATAGTTGTGAAGTTCAACCACTTTTACATGGGGTCTCTTCCAAGAGCTAAATTGATACTTATTTTAGAGAACTCAACAAATAACTCGAACTTACTTCTAGAATATAAAATGTTTTATTTAAGTACGTTTATGATTGTTAGAAGTGGAATATAGTGTCCTTGTTCAATATATCCTATTGTTAATAGTTGGAAGAATGAGTCTCATAGGATATTCAAGCACATGAATTTGCAACCCAGTTAATTTATTTCATAGAAATGTCTTGAATCCACCCGTCATTGTACTCCAAATCAATGTTTTGTTCTCTTTTGACAATCACATCATAAAAATTTCCACGAGCTAAAGAATTTTCTTTTCTTCTTCCCAAAATAGTCGTGAAGTCCAACACTTTTTGATGAGGTTTCTTCCAAGAAGTAAACTGATGCTTATTTCAGAGAACTCAACAATATCTCTAAGATACTTATGGATTATGGTCTTGTTGAAGGCTCAGAATGTCCTTGCCTCAACATTGGGGAAACCACTCGGTAGGGAACTTGAATACCGTTCCTTTTCTGTTTGGGAAAGCGGTTCTGACTGGGGATATAGGAACCAGTTTCCCGTTCAAATATATAATGGAGTTTGGGGTGTGATATAGATGGGGTGAAAACTATTTGATATAGTAAGTATGAATGCAAATAAATAAATTTATATCTATCTAATTCTCGGGATATAACTAAATTTGCATATGTTATTTCATAAAGATTTATTTATAAATGAAAGACAATATAGATTATCAAACATTTAAAAGAGTTAAAATAAATTAAGGCTAATTAAATTGATTAAATAGTTAATCAATTTAATTATTAAGCACATATCATATAAAAAATATAGCATTTCATACATACAACTAAATATAACAATTGATACACTTTTCAATAGTGAAACAATGCTTAAATGAGTTGTGATATTATATAATAAAACAATGACAAAACTTAACTGACTTTTAAACATAAAACGTAGCATTAATAAAACATAATAGTACCACATATATCAATTCTCTACTTTTGAGTCTTCTTACAAAATTTTTGAACCATTTCTCTAAAACATGAGACGGTATTTATAAATAAAAGTCATACTATCAAAATAGAAAATGAATATTTTGTTGAGGGGGTTGAAACAAACACTCCTCAAAATAGCGAAAAAAATATAAAAATAGCTTATGTTTTAACAAGAAAGTAAATATGGGAAGTTGACTACTCTTGCATTTTCTCTCGTAACGTGTAAATAACTTCCATTGGCTTCAATTATGGGGGACGAGTTGGCATGATCCACGCATGTCCTACAAATAAAGCATCTAAAAGATGTCAGAGCATGTATTCAGTTGCATTAACAAGGTTGCGAAGAACTAACCATTGTCCATAGGGATTTACCAAAACCTGTTGATGATATTCAAGATTTAACTTAGATAATTTCTTGATTTTATCTTCTTTTTCCTTTGATTTGTTATACCAGTACTCTATGACTGTTTGAGTATCATCCAAGAATCCTCCTATGCACTCAACAATAAGATTAACATCTGTTAGACTTTCTCTAACAGTTTTGGTAATTTGGCCTGCTGGATATCTTGCTCTCTAAGTTGCTTCTCCAGCCTAATTTATTCTAATATCCTAATGTCTGAAAAGAATATCTTTGTATGATTCTTTATATTTTGGGAAGGTTTTCTTTTATTCCATCTAAACTGTCCTACCAAGTGATGAAATCATAAATGTTGTTGTTGATATCTTCATAGTATCTTCTTAATTCAGACTTTGATCAGTCAATGAGTCACTATTTTTGCAGAGGTCATTGATGATATTTAACTTCTTACAAAATTTTACTTGCTGTTATGTGAGGAGAGCATTGATCTCCCATGCTTCTTTTCTGAATCCTTCAATATTTGTGTCCTTCTATATCAATGTCCTTCGAAGTTAAAGCTAGTCAATCTGTGCATTTCATCTCTGAATATCAACTTTGTTTTCAACTTTTAGTTGATCAAAATCAATTTGTAATTTTGACAACTTGAGTTTCCATTCCTTCTCCATATCATGTCTTGAATTAAGTATTATTTTTCCTAATTACAATATTTTTTCATATTTTTCTTTAACTAGTTGTTGAACTTCAGTAGCTTTGAAAATGGTGGTTGTAGCATAGGCTCATACATATTACCAAAGTTTAGCTAAATCATCAAACAAATTATCTTGATAATATTTCCATACCACATCTAATGGAACACTTATAGGAAGAAGTTCCTGAGAATATTCCATTCTTCTTTTCTTCTTCTCTCGACTCACACCAACACTATGTTCAAGACTGTAAAATATATCAAGAGGTGAAATCTCTTCC
Organism: Pinus tabuliformis; assembly: GCA_031772625.1. NCBI lineage: Eukaryota > Viridiplantae > Streptophyta > Pinopsida > Pinales > Pinaceae > Pinus > Pinus tabuliformis. The sequence continues at coordinate 186,632,546 of CM062820.1, forward strand.
ACTCTGAGGAGGATCTCAGACGTGGGAACTGCCGAGATAACTTCTTTATCCATTATTTGACTTGATGACTCATTTACTGGAGAGTTTGCCTTACTCACAACAGGTGTCTTATCTATCTCCATTAAAGATGAATCATGCACTTCCTTCTCCTATGTGCTATCTATTTCTTTGTTAAACTGATCCCAAACTTTATCGAACTCACTAGTAGATAGGAGCACTTCTATTTTTTTCTCTGAGAGTGCAATAGTACATGTTTTTTCTATTTCATTTGTAGATGATGGTAAATATTTTCCTATAGGCAATTCTGGCTGTAAAGAAATTAGGCATTTAGAAGGCCATTTCTGTAGCCTTTTATTTATGTACTCTTGTGATAAGACAAAATCCTCAAGGCCCACTCGAATTTGTGCTAAATGTTATACTTGTCTATATGACTCACATGTCTCAAAAAAATCATCAAAATCATGAGGTTCATGAACAAATGGCCTTATTTTAACTTGAGTAGTGAAATCATGAATGACCTTTTTGGGGTTGTACTGTCTAGGAGGAACAATGGGGAGCTACATGCCTTCGATTTGTTTGATTTGTAGGACAACATGATTGTAATTTTCAAGAGAATAGACTCCACATTGAATAGGAAATTTTGGCCAAATAGCCTTTTTGGAGTCTTTCAAGACTTTAGTTATACAATGACCTATAGTCTGATAGGAAACTTTCTGGGCTAGAAGCTTATTGGGAACATAAATAGGAAGAACATGTGGGGCAGCAAGACTCCGAAATACTATGACATAAGTGAATTTTTCTTCATTAAACCAACTCCAGATAGTAGTGAAGTCTTTCGTGGCTTCTTGAGACAACCTGGGGGCATTTCGATCAAAAATGGATTTGTACAAAGGCAACATTACCTTATTGCAAACTCTGTAAAAATGATGTTGGTACCTAGATTCCCATAGGATATCATGATATAAGTGAATTGGTGTAGGGCCTTCGAGTGTCCTTCTCCATCCCTTTGAAGGAAAATCAAAAGAGAAACAAATGGCATCCATAATATAGACACTCATATAAAAACTTCGCATGATTATTTCTAAGGCACTATCCTTTTTCCTATATTCTAAGATTTTTGACACAATATTGTTGGAAAAGATAGTAGCCCATTCCATTACTTTAGAATTAGAAGAAACTTGAATCAAGGGAACCCATTCAACTGTAAACTTTTGTGTGTTCATAGAACCGAGCAATCTACATATCATAGATGCAGCATAAGAAAATAGATCGGCATGAGAAGCTAAAGAATACATAACCTTATTATCATGCTTGTGCTTACTTGTGTCTTGTCTCCATTGTATAATAGGATGTGATTCTAGTTTGTTCTTCTCTACAAGGTTGTTGAGAAACTACTTGTCGTAAATCTTCTGAGGGCATGGAAAATGATACATCCTCGTCAAATCTACAGCTTTGAAGGATCCTACTATCATTTTCATTGAGGTCAAGAACGTCCTGTCTTCATTAGTCACATTATCAATCATTCACTTAATTGTATTTGCATAGGGTAAGATTTTAGGCCGCACGGAAATTCGATGAAGAAAGCAATTGGTGACATCAAAGAAGTTAGCCTCGGATGATGATGAGGCATCAGTTGTTGCTTTCTTAACCATTACTACTATGGGGATTTCTTCTTCAAATAGATTGTACATTGATTCCCAATAAGAAGTACTAGAGTCCCACGTGCATGTGGTGTCTGTGAAAAACAAAGCCATCTACATTGCTTCTGGTTTGAATTGAGTTACTTTTGTTTGAACAGACGACCCTTTTCCTTTCATTCTTGCTTTGGAAATTTCAACTTAACTTCGTTTATTAGTATTAGCCTGCAAAAAGGAAATACAGAGGAATATTTTAGATCCCTAAGGATGAAAGGAAATGGGGGACAAATACATATGTTTCAAATAACAACTTCCAAATTAAATCAATTTCATCAACCGAGGAACATTAAAACCATTAGATTTGAAATTTAATGAAAATCTAAGTACACATGGATTCTCATTATGTGGACCTTAGTAATCAATTTCGCATCAAAAATCTTCTTTGGAAGTATTTCGTTTGAAGTCATGTTGTGATCTGCGATGTTCGCTTTGCGATATGAAATATTACATACATTCATCAGAGATCAGACATTGTTTATTTTATATCATAATCACAACATCGAGATGTATGAGCTAATAAAGATCTAGTAGGGATGTGTGACTCGTGACCTGCGATCTGTGATAAAGATGTCTCTGTCGCGGGTCCAATGAAGCTTTATGTGTGGGAGTGCATTTTTCCTTTGTTTTCTTCATTATATTAAGAGAAGATTTATTTGAAAATGATATCTCATAACACAACATTTGATAAGGGATATTATCGTGAGTTCTAATCATTTTGTGATGCGCAATTTTATTTAAAAAGTAAGCGTATTTATTTAGATAGGACTCAAACCTAAAAGATAATTGAACATGACATCTTTTGGGGTTTTTGGAATTTTTGGAATATAAATCTAAAGAAAAATTGTAAAAGTGTCCCCATTATTTAAATGTTCTATCTATAAATAATAGGGGATTGTTGGGTACCACAAAAATTGGCACTGAAAGAACCTATTACCTCTAAAAATTTGTAAAACCCACTTTTGAACTTAAAAGTAAGGACCTTAAGGAAAGAAAAACAATTTTGAAAATAAGATAAATAAAGTTACACTAAATCAAAAGTTTCATTTAATTGTAAAGTTCCTTATCGCTTTTATAGATAGAAATATTTAATCATTAAAATTAGTCCTTAATTGGTAATAAAGATAAAGTAAAAGAATATTTGAAACTTATCTTTTGATGAACTTAATTTTTCATAGATAGAGCCACTACAGCTAGGAGGTGTCCATAGCCTTGATAGGGTTATATTTTTCGAAATGGTGAACCAGTATCCCATCCATGTTTTTAAATCATTAGAGGTAATTTTGAGGATTCATTTTCTTTTTCAAGGATCTTTAGAAGTCACTGTCGTGGTTTGGTGGCGAGATAATGACAATTCCATTCACAAGTGATAACAGAAGTGAACAAGGTAGCTCGTGATAACAGAATTGAACAAGCTAGCTTGTGATAAGCCACTATCCTGGTTTGGTGGCCAATAATGAAAATTTCAACTTGTTTTTTTCCTTATGATCATGGTAAGCAAGATTGTGATGAGACTTCCTATCTTCTATGTTTCCTATATTTTAAAATTAAACTCCAAAAATACTTGAACAATGAGTGGGTAGGTTCACCTACTCCTTAAAAGTAATGGATGAAAAATGACGCTAAAGCTACTAAGATTTCAAAATAGCGTTTTACTTTGTTAAGAAAACCTTTCTTCACTGATTATCAAGAATGAATATTTTATGAGGTTTGAAGTATATATTTGGTCTTCAATTTTCAGATTGCTTTCTCTTAAAATCGATACCTTTCAAGTTTAAAGTCATAAATGAATAGAGATTTTTAAGTGAAATCCAATAATGTGTTACTCAATCTTATTTGTAACAAAAACATGGATATATACATATAATACATTAGACAGATGTCCTACGAAAAGAATTTTTTGAGAATTAGTCCACTAATAGGAAGAGCATCTCTCTTACCTTGTAGATCTTGTAAAAAAAAGTCGATGGACCTAATTGTTCAATGATTTGCAATGGTCCACGCCATAATTTCTTAAATTTGGTGTGATTTCCTTTTTCCTCATGTGCCTTTTTCCATCTCAAAACTGAGTCACCAATTTGAAAATATTTTTTGCTAATTGAGCTTGCATCAAAGGAAGATTTTAATAACTATTAATGATGTCCATGGGTTTGTTTATCCTTTTCCCTTTCTTCTTCTAATTTTAGAATTTGTGACATCCTTAGTTGTATAGAAGAGGAGGTTTGTTCTTTAATAAATTGTTGTAAGGCCAGTGAAGGAAGAGATAGATTGGGAGGGAGAATAACTTATTTTCCATAAACTAAATTAAAAGGAGTAGTTTTGATAGAAGCTTTCATAGTTATCCTATCAGCCCATAAAGAAAACACCAAAGATTTATGCCAATTATTTTGCCTTTGATCAATAGTATGCTTGATAATGCTAATGAGGATTTTATTGGTAGATTCTGCTAAACTATTTCCTTGAGGATAATAATTATCAGATTATTTTAGCAGAAATCCTCTTTTTAATCAAAATTCAGTGATATTGTTTCCTGATAAATAAGATGCATTGTCAAAGATGAGTGCATTAGGTAATCCAAATATAATAATAATAAATTCACCGATGAGTTCAATAATGTTATTAGAATTAGCTACCTTTAGAGGAATTGCTTCTACCCTATTTTTGAAATAATATGTGGTAGTTAGGATGATCTTATGCTACTTAGAAGAGTGAGGAATGATCTCACTTATTATATCGAGTCCCCATTGCTCGAAAGGTTGTTCAATTTTAACTGGCTAGAGTGGTAGGGATGGTTTCCTTTGTTTTCTTGCAGTGGTCTCACAAATTTTTCATTTTCTCACATAAGCATGTGTATCTCTGAACAACGTTGGCCAATAATATCCGGCATGAAGGATTTTATGTGCAGTAGTATATCCTCCAAAATGTCCTCCAGCTGGTCCATCATGGAGGTCTTTCAAATTTTTTTTTGCTTCAGATTTTTCTACACATCGTAACAAAATAGAGTCATAATTTCTTTGGAATAACACACCATCAATGATCTCATACTGTTCTTCTATTTTTTTTGCTTAAGCAAGAGCCAATCATTCAATTTCATTAATCCAAAAGAAAGTTACATAATGTACAAAAATCATTCCATTTACAAGAACTCTGGAAAGAGATTCCCTATCCAAAAGCAAAAGCAAAAACTACCTGCCCAACACTAGACCACCCCCAACCCGTGGGAAATGTTCGCTATTGTCTACAACAGTCACCCCTGATCACACCAACCACACCAAAGAGTGGGCCAACCCATTTGACCATACAAAACAACTCGAACCATCCAAACCATCGATCCGGGCGGCTAGATCCAACGACCAAGATCCATATCGCATGAACCAACACTACTGGATGATAGTGCATGATGGATGGTGGTATTTAAAACTTCCCCCTACCACGTGTTGTGTGCTCTATGGAATCGATTCTGAAAAAGGAAAACCACTAACCACTCTAGCAACGAGCGATTAGTGGGAAACCATCTGGTGCGAGGTTTCCAACCTGAAAATGGCAAGGGTGTAAATTCTGGCTGCCAGAAAAACTGGTCTCCCGCCCAACCCAATCTTTCTACGGACCGTGAATCTGAGACTACACTGATATGTGACATGACTCAACATGTTACTATCCGAAAAGTAGGGGACTCCTGTAAGCTTACTCCGGGGAGAAAAGCAACCAGTCTTTGTTTGCCCTCCAACCAAGAAAATCCTGAGAGGCAATGGAAACTCAAGCAAGGAAAACTCAATTCGTGCTTGTCTCCCTTCCTCGATATCGAACAATTTCTCTATCCTCTGTAGCTTGTTCACTGAAAAGAGCCTTTAAACGGTTCTAGGGCATATCCTGCCACTTTTTCACCATCCTGCATTCAGCATTATTCACACCTTGATTAGCCAGAATGTCAGCTACCTTATTAGCATTTCGATGAACATGGTTGAAACTAATAGTTCGAAATCCCTGGAGGTGTACTTGAATTTTTTGGTAAACCTGAATTAGTCTCGAGTGATTTGAAACTTTCTCCGGTCTAGTGCCACAACTGATTCTTTTTACAGAGTCAATGGTTATTTCTAAATCCACTTCTATAATGACATTTGAGCTATGGTTTTGAATAAGAATCTTTAGACATTGCTCCAGAGCCATTAATTCTGCCATATTGTTGGTGGCTCCACCTAAATGGCCATGGAAGATTAAGATAATACTGCCCTCTTCATCTCTTAAAACTCCTCCAAAACCAACTGTTCCCGGGTTGCCTTTTGAGGCACCATCAATGTTGAATTTTAGATAGCTTTTCGGTGGAGGTTGCCAGAAATCCTTCTCTTTATCCATAGCTATATCTTTCCTTTTTAATCCTTGGGGAATAATCTCTTGCATTCGAAGAAGCCTGAGAGTTCTCAGCTCAGTCTCGGAGGGAGGATTATTTGGGATATTACGAACTGTGGTGCTGATTGTCTCCATGATTTGTTTCAAGATTAAATCCTATAGCCACTGAGGGTTGGACTTTTCATCTTTAAATATTCTTTTATTCCTTTCTTTCCACACATTCCAGATAATGAAGCATGGCATGAAGGCCCAGGCGAAATTAAGGATTTCATTCTCTGAAAAGATCCTTCTCCACTTGTTTATGGTATTTTAGATACTTCATCTATCCCTATCTGTCTGTTGGAAAATGTTGGAGAAAGAATCCCATAGCGAGGTGGTGTAAGAGAAGCTATTGAGAATGTGCTCCATAGTTTCCTCCTGCTTTTCACAAAGCTGGCATCTGGAAGGTCCCAAAACACCTCTTTTTCCAATATTTTCCCAAGTCAAGATTTTCTTATGATGTACCAAACACATGAAAAGCTTGATCTTCATCCAACCTTGGATTTCCAGAGGTGCTGTCAGGTCTTGTCTGGAACGCTGGAATCAAGCCCAAGGAGAATACCTTTAGCTTCCTTTAGATTAAAGGTGCCTTTATTGTTGTTTCCCCATATCAATTGATCATTCCCCTCTGTAACAATGATCATCCTTTGTTTTAGTAAGCTTCTCATTGCCTCTGTTTTTATTTTTATGGGGTTGTCATCTCTGCAGTCAATGTTTCTCTAGCTTCTCTATTTTCCGGGGTTTTGAGAAAGATCCCTGAAATCCTTTACTTTGTTTAACCCTTAGGAATCTGTTTCCTACTTGAGGCTTAAAAAACCCTCTGTTAATAGCGTTGGTTCTTGTTGCCATTTGTCCTCCCAAAAGAGTGCTAGATCTCCTGCTCTGATTTCCCAGAAACTGTTTTTTTGCACTATGCTTCTATTATCCCAGGCTCTATTCCAGATGTGTGGGCCCTTTATATTTCCAGACATTGTTATGAGATCTTTAGTGTGCCAAGAGCTGGCATATTTTTCTTTCCAGATCCTTGCCCAATGGGCTTTTGGCTCTTGAACCCATCTCCACCAAAGCTTGGCTCCTAACACTTTACTCAAAATCTCCTGGTCATCTAAGCCTAGACCCCCATGTCTCTTAGGTTTGCAGATTTTTTCCCAGGAAACCAGGGCCCATTTCTTCCTTGTTTCCTCCTTACCCCACAAGAAATCTCTTTGAATATTCCTGAATTGCTCTAAAACACCATTGGGAGTTGGGAGGGCTGATAACATGAAAACTGAGGTAGATTATAGAACTGCCTTTGTCAATACCAACCTGCCAGCCAGGTTGAAGGCTCTGATGGTCCACTTTTTGACTTTGTCCTGCAACTTATTTAGCATTGGTTCCCATATAATTTTGTGCATAGGTTTGGCCATGAGAGGAACTCCCAAATACTTTGAGGGGAGAGAATCCCTTTGGAAGCCGAGGATTCTTGAGATATTTCTTTGAATAACAATGTTTGTGTTAAAGAAGAAAAATTTTGATTTAGAAAGATTGACTTCCATACCTATGGCCATGGCAAATGCATTAAGGATTTGATTGTAGGCTGAAGCTTCTTTGACTGAAGGAATTCCTTGCAGCATGGTATCATCTACAAATTGTTGGTGTGTCTGTGCCTCACCATTTTCAGTTAGTTGAAGACACTTGATTTTTCCCATGGCTTTGGCATGCTTAATAGACCGAACAAGTCCTTCCATCACGAGGATAAAGAGAAAGGGAGAAAGCGGGTCCCCCTACCTGAGGCCTCTAGAAGGAATGAAGATCTCTGAGGGAGAGTCGTTAACTAAATGGAAAAGCTGGAAGTAGTCACCAAAGCCATTACCCATCTGACCCAATTGTGATCGAACCCAAAGGCAGTAAGCACCTTCTTGATATAAATGCAATTGACCTTGTCATAATCTTTGGCAATATCCAATTGCATGACCATTCCCGCCTGCTTTTTTCTAGTAAGTGAGTGAACCACCTCATGGGCTTGAATAATGTTGTTTAAAATTTGTCTGCCCTCCACATAACCAGATTGTTCCTTAGAAACTAATAAAGGAAGGAGAGGTTTGAGTCTGTTAGCCACCACCTTGGATATTATCTTGTATACCACATTACATAAATCTATGGGTTTGTACTTATCTACCATTTGAGCTTAGTCATGTTTGGGAATCAGGGAGATGAAGGGGGTGTTGAGGGCTTTCAGGATAGTTTTACTACCCCTGGAATCCTCGACAACATTCAAAATATCTTGTTTGACTATATCCCAACACGCTTTGAAGAAATCCACATTAAAACCATCCAGGCCTGGTGCTTTTCCATTTTTCATGTCTTTGAGGACCTCGCTAACCGCCTCTTCAGTTATTGGTCTATTTAGGTTATTATTGTCCTCTCTGGACACTAGCTTAGGGATATGCCCTGTAATTTCCCTTATGGATTGTTCCCCCTCTGGATTGTTTTCCTGGGTGATGTTTCGGAAATGTTGAACAAGCACCACTTCAATGTCCTTATGTGTGATCTGAAACTCCCCATTCTCATCCTTTATCGTTGAGATTCTGTTGAATGCTCTATTAGCCATAGTGGATCTGTGGAAAAATCTTGTATTACGCTCTCCTTCTATGAGCCATTGAACTCTAGACTTTTTCCTCCAAAATATTTCCTCTTGTTTGCATAGGTTCTCTCATTCAAGATGAAGTTTATCAGCTGATCACTTTTGTCTTTGTCAAAGCCATCTTTGATCAATGCCTGGTTGAGTTCTTGAATTTTTATTTCCACTGATTTTTTGTCCACAAAAATGTTACCGAAATCCTTCTTATTCCATTCTTTAAGTCTAAACTTAATGTGCTTTAGTCTTTTATGAAGGATGTAAATTTTTGATCCCTGGAATTGCAAGTCTTCATACCACCATTTTTTGATGTTACTAATGAAATCCGGGTGTGAGAGCCAGATATCCTCGAATCTGAAAGGTCTATTCTGGGAGAATCCAAACCCTTGATTTCTGATTGAATCATCCAGTGATCTGAGCCTCCAAAGGGAAAAAATCTTGCTGTTATTTCATTATATATAAGCATAAGCTCCTCTGATATCAAAAACCTGTCTAACTTAGAGGCTACCTGTGCTTCCCCTCATTTCTTGTTGTTCCAATTAAAAAGGCCATTGCTCAAATTTGAGTCAACCAATTTCATATTATCTGTGAACAATTGGAATGCTAATCAGTCTTTGTTTAGCGCTCTGGTACCTCTCTTTTTCAAGAGAGATTTGATCATATTAAAATCCCCTCCCATAATCCAAGGAATATTAGCCTGTCTATTCCTGAGATCCATGAGGGATTATAGCAATCTGAGTTTATCATCTATTCTTTGAGGACCATAAACATTAGTAACTAGGAAGGTTTCCAAAACCCCCACTGGTTGAATGACGACTAATAAGTAATTTCTGGATGCCTCTGCATCTATTACGCTGACTTTTAGGGTGTTCCAAAGAGTGAGAATGCCCCCAACTGAGTTCTCTGCTTTAACTTCTAGAAACTCAAATATATTGAGCCATTTTCTATGGATTAGTTTTATTTTCTAGATGGAACACTTTGTTTCCTGTATGAAGATCATGTCTGGCATATCTTGTTTCATTCTAAAACTAAGAATTCGTTGCTTTCTTTTACTACCTAGACCTCTTATATTCCACGATGTAAACTTCATAGTTAAAGATTTGTAAATGAGTAATTGGTTAGGCCTTTCATCTTACCTGAATCTATCATCAACTTTCCACACTCCATAAAGAGCTCCTTTTGCTTTTTCCTGCCCCTCTTCTTTCCTGCATTTCTGGTAGCTAATCCTGGACTTGGTTTCATTATTTTCACACCTCTGCACTCCTTCTTGTCGATGGTTTTTCCTTTATCTGACCCCCTTTCCTGAGCTTTCCATAAAATCAACTACTATATTCTATTGCATTCATCTTGAAGTAATGAATCTATCCCCACTGTGGTTCCCTGCTTCAAGAAACCCTCCAGATCTAGGTTTCCTTTATCTAGAATTTCCTGAAGTTCATGATCCTCCAGATTTGTTTCACTTTGGGTCGTTTCCTGATCCATCTCTAGTTCTATATCATTCATCATGGTTTATTCCTTATTATCAGTGTTTTGTGTTGGGTTGTAGTTTTCTCCTTCTCGTTTTCATTAGGGCCTTCCTCCATAGATTGATCTTCATTTGACATTTCTTCACTCTCTTCCAGTGCCTGAAACTTATTCTGACTAACCTTTTGCCCCTCATTATTTTGTTGCTTTGGTCCTTTTTTGCTTCCTTTTCCTCTGCTTGCCACTTTCTGAAAGTTTTTGGTACCCTTCATTGTATTCAGTTTGCTTTTGTGTTCTGCTTTACTCAGAGGACACTCTCTGATCAAGTGTCCATGTTTGTGGCATTTATGGCATCCAAACAGAATATGCTCATAGTCCACCGTTTGCACCAATTCCTCATCGAAAAATTCCAGGATAAATTCGTCCAGAAGAGCTCCTGGTAGATCCATTTCCACACAAATCCTTGCATAGGAAGTATATTTACCCCTTCTACTAGCTTCCGAAGCTTTGACGAAATGACCTAGTTTATTGCCTATGGCCTCAAGTGATTCATTTTGCCAGTAATCCAGAGGAAGAGAATAGAGCCTTACCCAGACAGGAACTGAAGTAAAAGTCTCCCGCTCTGGAACAAAATTCATCACCCAAGGTCGCATATAGAGGCCAGCTACTACAAAAATGTAGGGTCCTCCTTCGAATATTCTATCTTTGTCTTCGATATTTGTAAACACCACGGTGAAGAATCCCTTTGACCCTAGATGAAGATCAATGATACCTTTGGGTTTCCAGTGATACTTGATCCATGTCTATAAAGCCATTTCAATGGACCATAATCCCATGAATTTACATATTATGGCGTAAGTCTCCATATGTTCCTTGTGCTCTTGCAGTGTAGGATTATTTAACACTACTCTAGAAGTGATTTCCATTTTGGGTCTGCAAGGTCCCGTTTTTTTTCCTTTGTTCCCTAGTTTTTGTCTTCTTCCTCCTTGTCATCCTTGTCTTTTGTGCTGCTATTTTCCTTAAACTTGGCCCCATCTGTCTCATTTTCATTATTACTATTTTCTTCCTTCTCAAATCCTCCGACATTATCCAGATGTGACTTGCCTCTGCTGGCAACAACATCTTTGTAGGAGGGAGTGGAGCTCCCTCCTCTGCAACCCTCCATTAGGGTCTGACTCTAAAACTCTCAGAAACCCTGCGCGACTTCCGTCCTCTGTTCATCGTCTCCTCCTCTCATACTGTTCTTCTTTAAGTCTTAGAGCCCTTTTTCTTTTATAATGAAGTCCTAGTAGAGCATAACCATTTTTTAAATAGAACAAAATATCATCATATTGTGATTCAATGTCAGTAAGACATACCTCAAATATTTGAATTGTATCACTTGAATCTTCATTTGCTGAAATATTTGAGGCTCCAATAATTAGTTTGTAAAAGCCTTGTCCTCTAAAAATTTTAGTAGGTTTAATGTCAAGATCATATTCTTGTAGAGTTGTTATCGAGTTTGCTCTTTTTTCACCTAACTCCTTCTACATTAGTAATTATCTCACTGCCGAGAATGGAACAATAACGTTTGTATGAGATTTTAGTAAAAAAGGTCTAAAATGTTTGATACACTTGAAGACTGAAAAGGCCCGCTTCTCTACTTCATAATAATTTAGTTCTTCTCCTTGAAAATTTGAACCAAAGAAAGATATAAGTGCTTCTGTATTTTTATCGTTGACTTGTGTTAAGCTACATCATAAGACAATTCAGAAAAAAAAAAAGAAAAAAAAAAAGTATACAGAATAAAAGGATCAAAAAAATTGGAAGGGATTAAGGGGGGGGCATCAATTATAGATTGTTGGATTGCTTGAATGGATTCCCTTTAATTATTTCCCCATTTGAAAAAAAATAAAAATCTTGATTATGGTCTGTAAAGGTAAAATAATTTGGGAAAAATTAGGAACAAATATTTTTAGAAAATGAATTTGTCCTAAGAAAGATTTCATCGATTTCTTGTTATGGGGAAAGGGATTTCTGAAATAGCCTTAATTCTATCTAGATCTATGCAAATTCCTCCTTTAGAGTCAATGAATCCTATAAGTTTTCATTCAGTTAAAGCAAGGTAGGACTTTTTAGGACTAAGAGAAATCCCATATCTTCTACATCTCTCAAATATTTGTTTCAGGTCATGATAGTGATTGTTTCTCTTCTTAGAATATAAGGTAATGTCATCCAAATAAACAAAAACTCCTTTGTTAATCAGACCTTTGAAAGTGAGGTCCATTACCCTTTGAAAAGTAGCCCCGCATTTATTAATCTGAAAGGCATTTTTTGATATGTGCAAGTTCCCCATTTAGTTATAAATTTAGTCTTTAATGTATCATTTGGATGAACAAGTACTTGATTATAACCTGACAAACAATTAAGAAAAGAGATAATCTCATAATTGGTGACTAGCTCCAAGATTTGTTCCATAGGTGGTAAAGGAAAATTCTCTTTCTCACTGGCTTTATTCAAATTGTGAAAATATATACAAATCCTAATGTCACCATTCTTCTTCCTAACTGGTACTAAATTAGATACTCATTTGGAATGCCTCACTCAAAAAAATGAATTTTTCTTTAAGGAGTTTATTCAGTTCATTTTTTATTTGATTCTCCAGATTTGGATGAATCTTTCTTAATTTCTGCTAAACAAGCATGACATTAGGCATCATTAGCATGGCGTGTTTGATGATGAAAATATCATAAGTCTTTATATCTTCATAATTCCAGGCAAAGGCATCTTTATATTTCTTCAATGGATGAATAAAAGATAATCTCTCATTGAGAGAAAGACTCGGACCTAAATTGACATTTTGAGGTTTAGATTCAGATCCAAGGTTTACTAATTCAAACCTTAATGTTGAACTCTGAAGTTTAAAATTAGATACTTTCTTGAATATATCTTTTACATCATAAAGGTTCTCAAGTTTAAACATATATTTTCGGAGAGAATTATCTTCAGTAGCTTGCTTCATTTATCTGTGATGTTCATCTTTGTCGATTATCTAATCAGAATATTATTCTTCAGATGTTAAGAAACTTAAGATATCTTCATCATCATTAAACACATGCCAGTTTGTAATGTTATCAGGAATGGAAGGGTGAAAAATTAGCTCAATCAAAAATCGATCAAATCTTGAGGTGGAATTATTTTGGATGCAACATTGGCTAATAAATCAACACTGGAATTTCGAAGTATAGGGATTAGAGAAATATCGAAATCCAATAAATTTGAAGTAAGAGATTGAACTAGAGTCTCATAATATTTCAAACAGCTGGAGATACAATGAATAGTATTTCTTACCTGTTTGATAACAATTTCTGAATCTCCAAATACTTGAGGATAATGGACATCAAAAGTTATTTCTTTGTACAAGCCTTGAACCAGAGCTTCCTACTTAGCAACATTGTTTGTACATTCAAACTCTAATTGAAAAGCTCGCATTGTTTTTCTCCATTAGGACTAATGAAGACACATCCTACTCCAACACCACCTTTAGATCTAGATCCATCAAAATACAAAGTCCAAAATAAAGATTTAACTAAAGGCCTATCTACAAAATTTACACATTTGGCTAAATTTGTCTGTGAATATTTTTCAATTAGTGATGTGACAGAATTAACTGAGAAAGGTGGTTCTTGAGCTTTGAAGTTACCCCAAAAAGACTTTGAGAAATAGTTCCCAAGAATATTACTAGTGAAGGTGACTAGCTCATTTTCTTCATCTAGATTATTTATTGAATATTCCATATGTTTTTCATGATCCACATGGATTTGATTTGGTTTTCCATAATACGGTAACCACATATGAGACCAGTCTGTATCATAGTAATCGTGTAACTTTTCAGACCAATCACTACTTAGGATTAAACCATAGAAATCTGGAATATCAACAACTAGAATGTCAGTTATCTGAAATACTTTACGATTAGAATAAAGTCTAATGAGGACTGAGTTTACTTCTCCTAAATACATCAACTTTTGTTCTATCAAGTTTCACTATATGAACAGTAGAATTCTGGGGAGATATGTTCAATTTTGAACAAAATGATTGGGGCATTATATTTGATTATGCTCAAGAATTGACTGAGAAATTGTTCATGTTTTCTTTGAGTAGTTCAAAAGTTAAAACAAATGGGGGAGTGTGATAATTTCATCTGTCTCCGACCAAGATAGTACCTATGGAATCAAATTTCTATGTAGAATTAGTAGCAGGCTTACCTATTCCTCGTCTAGATTAGAAGCGACAACATCTAGTAAAGGAGATGCATTCAATTCATTAAGACGATACCCTCTCCTATTGTTTTAATTTTGAAACTTCATATAAAGAAATGTTAGCCTTAACTTTTTTCATATCTTCCACTATATTATACTCAATTTTATAAGAGAAATCCAAATTTTTTGATGTGGATTAGGATTAAAAGAAGGAGAAGGGGATGTTTTGTTGATGTTTTTATCTTTAGTGGCAGAAATAGAAGCATTTTTTTATGGATTGTTTGATGAGAATCAGGTGGTCCTTTACTTCTTGTACTTATAGGTAAGGCTTCATTTTCTTCTTCATTGTCAAAAGTAGGGAGGATAAAATCCCAAAGCCCGTGAACTTCTACAAATTCTTCATCTTAAGAATCCTCAGCAAACATACTTATTTCTTCTTCATCATCATCCTAACTTGATTCTGCATTCGATATGACATTGGGGGATTGGGAGTTTGAAGCTTGAGTTCTTTTAAAGGCTAAAATATTTCTTTGAAGATGCAACCACTTGTTTTTATTCTCAACCATCTCATTAGACATAATTTTAAGGACTTTTTGTTGTCCTTCGAGATGAAAAGGATATTTTGGATTTTTCTTCTTTGGCTCATCCTTAAATGTAATCTTTTTATCTTTTCTTTCATCCTATGCATGTTTCTTCTAAAGAAAGTATTCTTTTCTCAGCTGCTAATGCTTCTTTCATGGTTTCTACTAGAGTCATTTTATTAGTCCCCTTGACAAAAATTGTGATATTTGAAGGTAAGGGAGATATATACCACTCGTTTTGTATGTCAACACTAGGTTTGGATGTATCTGATATTATATTCAAGATTTTATTAAATCTAGAATTAAATCCTTGATTTTTTCATTGGGACTTGCTTTAAGATTGGAGAGATCATTAATCAAAGTGGAAGTAGTGTGATCATCACCAAATTTAGTTAAGAATTTTTCTTCAAATATATCCCATCTAGTAATGCACCTTGATGGTAATGAAAAGTACCATGAACCTAAAAATCCTTCAAAAGTGTATGGAAATAAGATTACTACATAGTCCTCTTCAACAACTCCATTCGTATTAAGGGCTAACATATAATTGTGAAGATGTTCTTGAGCAGGAAGTCCATCATTAGGATTAAATTTTGGTAGCCATCTTTCAAGATGTTTAGGTAGATCATGGAGAGGTGTTAGCATTTTCATAGCTCCAGGATTGGCCCATGGTTTAACTGGATATTGTCTTCCAACAATTATTGGAGTTTGGGTAAAGGTGGATGGAGAAGGTGATTGTGTGGAACAAAATGCAGATTGTGTATTAGTGCCAGATGAACTGGCACCACTACTCTGAGAAGAGGGGGCATGAATAGGAGGATTGATTGGAGGAAATGTATGGAATGAAGATTTTTGTGGAGGTGAGTTTGTCAAAATGTCACTAGTGGATGTTTGTGGAGGTGATTTTGTCAAAATCTCACTAGTGGATGTTTGTGGTTCAGATTTCTTAGTCTTCTTTCGGAAAGAAGGAAGAGGAGACTCGAATGGAGTAACTCCAAGTTTTTTTCTTTGCGAATGAGTTAAAATCTAAGAATATTGAAAAGAAGAAGATACCCAACCTTCATATATTTCAGATTGTTGAGGTTTTTCTCTAGAAATAGAAATACTTTCAAATTTTTCAATTAAGGCTTCAACCTTAGGTACCTAATGACAAGAAGGTGGATTAGAAGATCACGATAGTGTTCTAGGATATTTTGTAGTTTCTTGTTCAACTTCTGATCTAGAAGTAGGAGTTTTAGATGCAGATATAGAATTTAGGGGAGATCTTGAGGGGGAGCGACTCTTAGAATGGCCTTTAGATTTAGTTTCAGCTCCTTTTTCCATTCATAGTCAGGGCCATCCTACTAGCACGAAAAAAATTGAAGGCTCAGAATGTCCTTGCCTCAACATTGGGGAAACCACTCGGTCAGGAACCTGAATACCGTTCCTTTTCTAGTTGGGATAGCGGTTCTAACTAGGGATATATGGACCATTTTCCCATTCAAATATATAACAGAGTTTTGGGTGTGATATAGATGTGGTGAAAACTATTTGATAGATTAAATATGAATGAAAATAAATAAATCTATATCTATCTAATTCCCGGGATATAACTAACTTTGCATGTGCAATTTCATAAAGATTTCTTTATAAATGAAATACAATATAGATCATCAAACATTTAAAAGAGTTAAAACAATTTAAAGATAATTAAATTGATTAAATAGTTAATCAATTTAATTACTAAGCACATGTTTCATAAAAAGTATACCATTTCATACATAAAACTAAAGGTAACAATTAATACACTTTTCAATAGTGAAACAATGCTTAATTGAGTTGTGATGTTGTATATAATAGAACAATGATACAATTTAATTGATTTTTAAACATAAAAATGAAATTAATAAAAGATAATAGTACCTTATATATCAATGATCTTCTTATGGAAGAATATAGTCTTTGGTCCATCCTTTCTATTAAAATTATCAGAGAAATACATAAGTGCAACTTCCTTGAGTCTTCTTACAAAAATTCAGAACCCTTTCTCTAAAACATGAGAGGGTATTTATAAATAAAAGTCATACTATCAAAATAGAAAATGCATATTTTCCTGATGGGTTTGAAACAAACACTCCTCAAAATATGGAACAAAAAGATAAAATTATCTTTTGTTTTAACAATAAACTAAAGATGGGAAGTTGATTGCTCTCCCATTTTATTTTGTAACCTGTAAATAGTTTCCATCAGCTTCAATTCAGGGGGATGAGCTGGCATGATCCACATTTGTCCTGCAAACAAGGCATCTAAAAGAGGTGGGAACATGTATTCAGTTGCATTAACAGGGATGTGAAGAACTAACCATTGTCAATAGGGCTTTACAAAAAATTGCTGATGGTATTCCAAATTTAACTCAAATAATTTCTTGATGCTATCTTATTTTTCCTTTGATTTGTTATGTAAATACTCTATGAGTCTTTGACTATCTCGAAAGCATTATCTTAGGCACTCAGTAATAAGATTTTCATATCTTGGAGTTTCTCTATCCGTTTTTGTAATTTGGCATGCAGGTCGCTTGCTCTGTAAATTTCTTCTTCAACTTTCTTTATTCTAATATCGCAATCTCTGAAAAGAAGATATTTGTATGATTATTGTATTTTGGGAAGATTTTCTTTCATTCCATCTGAACTATCCTGCCAAGTGATGAAATTAGAAATCTTGTTTTTGATATCTTCATAGTATCTTCTTAATATAGACATTTGATTAGTCAATAAGTCACTGTTTTTCATTGATGATCTTTAACTCCTTACAAAGGTTTACCTGCTGTTGTGTGAGGAGCGCATTGATCCCTCCATATTCTTTTCTGAATCCTTCAATATCAGTGTCCTTCTGTATCTGAGTTAGTCTAAGTTGAAGCTCCATAATCTATGCATTTCATCTCTGAATATTAGATTCGTTTTGAACATTAAATTTATCAAAATTAGTTTGTAATTTTGACAACTTGAGTTTCCATTCCTTCTCCATATCATGTCTTCAATTAAGTATTGTTTGTTCTAATTGCAAGATTTTTCATCTTTTTCTTTAACTAGTTGTTGACCTTTAGTATCTTTGAAAAAGGTAGTTGTAGCACAGGCTATTGCATATTGCGATGGCTTAGCTAAATCATGAGACGAATTAACTTGATAATATCTCCATACCACATCTTATGCAACACTTCCAGGAAGAAGTTCCTAAGAATGTTCCATTCTACTTTTCTTCTTCTGTTGACTCACAACAACATAATGTTCAGGACTGTAAAAAATATTAAGAGGCAGAATATCTTCAACTCTAAGGAAGATCTCAGAGGTGGGGATTGTCAGGATACCTTCTTTATCCATTATTTGACTTGATGACTCATTTACAGGAGACTTTGTCTTACTCTCTACGTGAGTCTTATTTATCTCCATTGAAGTTGGATCCTGCACTTCCTTCTCTTGTGTGCCATCTATTTCTTTTTGAACTGATCCCTTATTTTATCAAACTCACTAGCAGAAATTATATCTTCTATTTTTCTCTCTAAGAGTCCAATGGTGGTTGTTTTTCATGTTTCCTTTGTAGACGACGCCAAAGGTTTTCTTATAGGTAATTCTGGCCGTAAATCAATTAAGAATTTAGAAGGCAGTTTCTATAGCCTTTTATTTATGTACCCTTGGAATAATAAAAAATCCTCGGGACCAGGTCAAATTTGTGCTAAATGTTCCACCTATCTATATGACTCACATGTCTCAAAAAAATAATCCAAATCATTAGGTTCATGGACAAATGGCCTTATTTTAACCTAAGTAGTGAAATCATGAATGACCATTTTGGGGTCATATTGTCTAGGAAGAATAGTGGGGAGTTGCATGCCTTTGATTTGTTTGATTTATACGACAGCATGATTGTAATTTTCAAGAGCATATACTCCACATTGAATAGGATCTTTTGGCCAAATATCCTTTTTTGAGTCTTTCAAGACTTTAGTTATACCATGACCTACAGTCTAATAGGCAAGTTCCCAGGCAAAAGGCTTATCGGGAACATAAATAGGAAGAACATGTGTGGCTGTAAGGCTCCCAAATACTCTGACATAAGTGAAATTTTCTCCAGTAAACCAACTGCCAATAGCAGTGAAGTTTGTCATGGATTCTTCAGAGAACCTGGGGGAATTTCGATAAAAAATGGTTTTCTGCAAAGGCAACATTACCTTTTTTAAAATTCTGTAAAAATGATGTTGGTACTTAGATTCCCATAGGATACCATGATATAAGTCAATTGGTGTAGGATCTTTGACTGTCCATTTCCATCCCATTGAAGAAAAATCAAAAGAGAAACAAATGCCATCCATAGTATAGGCACTCATATAAAATCCCGGCACGGTTCTTTCTAAGACACTGTGCTTTTTCCTATATTCTAAGACTTTTTACACTATTTTTGGACAAGATAGTAGCCTTATCCATTACTTTAGAATTAGAAGCAGCTTGAATCAAGGGAACCCATTCAACTATAATTTTTTGTGTGTTCAGAGAATCGAATAGTCTATATATCATAGCAACAACGTAACAAATGAGACTAGCATGAGAAGCTAAAGAATACATACCCTTACTATCATGCTTGTGCTTGCTTGGATCTTGTCTCCATTGTCTAATGGGATTTGATTCTAGTTTTTTCTTCTCTGGAAAGTTTTTGAGAAACTGCTTGTTGTAAATCTTCAGAGGGTCTGGAAAATGATACATCCTCTTCAAATCTGCAGCTTTGAAGGATCCTATTATCATTTTTTTTTATGTCAAGAACGTCCTATCTTCAATATTCACATTATCAATCATCCACTTATTCATATCTTCATAGGGTAAGATTTTATGCCGTGCAACAATTTAGTGAGGAAAGGAATTGGCGACATCAAAGAAGTTAGCCTCGGAACGCATCAATTGTTTCTTACTTAACCACTATTACTTTGGGGCTTTATTCTTCAAATTGATTGTACATTGACTCCAAGAAGAAGTACCAGAGTCTCGTGTGCATTTGACGTCTATGAATAATGGGGCCACCATTGTTTCTCCTGGTTTGAATTGAGTTACTTATGTTTCAACATAAGACCCTTTTCCTTTGTTTCCTACCTTGGAAATTTCAATGGAATGTCGTTTATTAGTATTAGCCTCCAGAAATAAAATACAGAGGAATGTTTTAGATCTCCAAAGACGAAAGGGAATGCGGGACAAATACATAAGTTTCAAATAACAACTTGCCAATTAAATCAATTTTGTCTACCAAGGAACATTAAAACCATTTGATTTGAAATTTAATGAAAATCTAAGTAAAGGCAGATCCTTATTAACTATATCTTAGTTAGCAATAACGCATCACAAATATTCTTTGGAAGCATTTCATTTGAAGTGATGTTGCAATCTGTGATATGCAATTTGCGATATGCAATATCGCATACATGCATCACACATCAGCCAGTGTTTCTTTTATAGTGCAATCACAACATAGATATGTATAAGCTAATAAAGAGCAATTAGGGATGTGCGACTCATGATGTACGATATGCAATAATGATGTTTCTCGGTGGCGGGTCGAATGAAGCTTTATGTGTGGGAGTGCATTTTTTCTTTGTTTTCTTCATTTTATTAAGAGAATATTTATTTGCAAACAATATCTTGTATCACAAAGTTTGATCGAGGATATTATCATGACTTCTAATCATGTTGTGATGTGCGCTATAACTTAAAAAGTAAACCTAAGTTATTGAACTAGGACTTAAGCCTAAAAGATAACCGAACATTACAACTTTTGGGGTTTTTGGAATTTTCTGGAATATAAGTCTAAAGAAATTTTTTGAAAGGGTCCCCATTATTTAAATGTTCTATCTATAAATTATAGGGGATTGTTGGGTACCACAATAGGTTTGTATAATGATTTCTTAGTCAATTATTTTTGTACTTGTTAGAAGTGGAAGATAATATCCTTATTCAATTATATCTTCATGTTAATAGTTGGTATAATGAGCCTCATATGGGAAACTTCTAATCAAAATAGGATTCCTCCAAATAAGTAACCTTTGCAGCAAGTGAATTGAGGATAGATCTTCATGAAGATATATACAATGATATCCATTGATATACTCAAACAACTCAGGTTAAAAAGGAATTATTTTTTAAGGTGGACCTAAAGCTAATTGTCCCTATTCTAGTGGCTTACTACCAAAACAATGTGTATACAATAGGATATGACAAAGAACATCAACCATTTCCTTCAAGAAGTTTTACTAGATGATTAGTGACAACTTTGTGAGAAATCACATATGAAATTGCCTCTTCCTTAATAAAAGAAAAAATCAAGATAAATGTCTAAAATATTTTGAAGGTAGAAACCATACATGAAAAATAGAGCATCAGAATCCTTAAACAATAGGGATCCATGACATATATGTAGGTTTTCTTATTATTGAAACAAGAGCTTATGATAGAAAAGGATGGTTTGAAATGAAGAGTTAAACAAGCCAAGCTAACCCCATTCTCTTGATAAGATATATCCGATCATAAAATCGCACAAGAAAAGTATTATTGTTAGAGGGGTAATCCAACCTTAAAATTTTAGAACCACCAAAATTGATTTAAAAACCAATCTACAATTGAATTCTCTCATAAAAGAGTAACATACCTCATGTTGAAAGTTAACTATTCGAGTGTACTTCTTATCATGATTGTGCAGATAACCAATGTTATCAACGTGTTGTAACCATATATTTTGATATTGCTTCCATACTTCCCTTGCCCTTAATCCCAATCATAGTAGCAGGATTAAGAAATTAATTACCATGTGCTATGATATACACACATTTGAGAATATATACAGTTATGTACGTTAGACCCATAACCAAGCTACACATTGAAAATATAATCTTCTCACCTACAATAGTCTCGAGTGTCAGACTGATCCTTTCCTCCAAAGAATCTAACCTACAAAATAATGGTAGTGAATTGAACATCCAAACCTAGAAGAAAGGAAATCCATGTTTGGAAATACCATGCTTGAAAATCAAGGGTGGGATCAACAATGACGTTGGGAAGAACATCGCTAAATAGTTATAAGCAAGCCCACCCAATAGATAATTTTAAATGGATGTAGAAATATATTTAAGAACAAAGGATATTATAAAAAATATTTTTTGGTGACTACCACAAAAATACTATTCTTTCATTTGGCTACTTAAACCTCACATATAAAACTAGATACCCTTTGCGCAACCCTCATAAAAGCATGCACCAAGATTTGTTGCTAACAAAATAGACCCTTCATTGGATTCCTTGCAAGAAAGTTTGAGGTTTCAACCTAAACAAATTAGAAATCAATGTATGGTGAAGTGATTGAAAACCTCCCATTACCACATAGCTATGTTTCACAAATGTCTGGCATGAGCCAATGGCTTCAGAAAAGTATCATTTGGAACATGAAAATTTAATAATACATTTTCCATTTTCATCTAAATGTAACCAACATGAACAATACTTTAGCTATTTTACACAACAGACTTTTGGTACATTGTTTTCTCTTCTAGGCACAAGGCTACTGATTTATTTAGCCCTCCCATTTACTACATTAAACTTCAAAATATAATTTGTCACTAAGCACTTGGAATCATTAGTGCACAATAAAATATCTTCATTTCCTTACTATTATTATCTATATGGTAAGAACATGTCACGTGCCTAAATAAGTGGAAAAATAACTACCCACTTCCAAATGGTTAGAAATAGGTGATGCATGCAAATCCCTGTGTAGCCCTCTATGTGTTTTAACGTGTTGCAACTGAATAATTGTTCCACTTGTAATTACATCAGCTAGTTTCTCTAATGAATCAGGTATTGGTTTTAAAATTTACATAAACCACATCAAGAGTAAATTAGTTTATAAAACACCCCTCTCAGAGAATCACTACTTTTCAAACTTATAAGTCAAAAACATTTTTGTTAGAATACTTTGGAAATCCATTTTTCATAAATATTTTTAGACAAAAAGAATGATCCAATAATCACCAATTGATATTTACCAACCGTAGAGACCAAAATAATCCCTACAAAATATAAAATTCAATGAACAATATAGGCTTCAATATCCTATTGGCATGAGTGCATAAAATATGAAATACATAAAATTTCCTAATCATGTTGAAACCTCATTGCACAAGCATGTTGATCTAATTTCAATTAATACAAAATGAAAGACCCATGACATAGTGAAAACTAAATTATATTAGGAAATAATAGTGAAAATCATTGTTCATATACAATATGTAGCATGGTGTTAGCTATCACATAGAAGACATAAGTGACTGAACTCATTCGAAAAAATCCCTTGACTAGGAGGCAAAAATTTCTCGTATTAAAATATGAAGAAACCCTAGAGTGAAACTACACTAAAAACATAAACCTTAAACCTAGGAGTTGAGGGGTAAAAAGGTAGGCTCAAGGAAGTCCAATCCAAATGACACATCAACTTCAACATATCAGGGTTTTCTTAGAAATGATAACTCATTGGAGAAATCTCGGAAAGAAGAATCATATTCTACATTGACATGTGATCGTGTTAGCCATTTCCATTGTGAAAATATGCGATTTAGGGCCCAAAAAATGAGGTGAAGCTTAGGACCAAAAAAATGCTCAAGATCAGGACTACTTCTGAGATAACCAAGAACAACCACCTAGATCACATTTAAGCATAGAAATACCATAGAGCTGGCCATGTTAATGTATGCAATTGAACAAACATAATATTGGCTTGCCCTAAATCATGGTTATGGTATAACTTATAATTTCAAGGCTAGTACAAAGGCCTTTTTTCAAAAACATGTAGAAACAATCAATGCTCTTCATTCCATACGGGAGTTTAAATTCCTTCAATGATTGGGAAATGGCTTTCACGAGTGTCAAAAAATTCTAATTTGGGAAAAAATTAAAACATGGCTCCTAAGCAATCCCAATATACACTTCAATTTCAATTGATTATACCAAAGTTTGAGCATTTGTACACAAACTATGACCTCATGCTAGCATCGAATGATTTTTGTTCAGATATATAATCCTATATAATGGTTATACCGCACAAAATCCAACATTAGATATCACTCATGCATGTATGTCACTTTAAACAACATACATACTCATTAAGAAAAGAAGAAAATACTTTGCAACTCAAAATGGGTCGAATGGCTAGAACTCACCATACTAGACTTCCCTCCCAATGTCAACATACCAAGCCTACAAAAACCCTCAAAGCTAGCCACCACCTTTCCCAGTATGAATTACCATATTTGTATAAATCAACAATATCTATTATGATCCGTTATCAATGTGAGATGGGTGACCCCCAATGTGGAGGACAAATGGATTCATCAGCTTCAGAGTGCATTATAACTTTTCCTTTTTTATGAGGTTATTTTACTCGTTGTTGATTTATTAGGGTATTTAATCTATAAATCTCAATTGGCCAAGACTTGTGCTTCAGATGGTCTATGTCCAATTGTCATCACTTGGTGATACTGAGGCATTTTCTAGGAGTGTCCATTTGCCAAACAGTGTTTCCATTCAAGTTTTTTCGAGACAAGCTCATTGGGGTGATATATTGTTGGAGATGGATCATTTCTTGTTCATTCTAATTTCTCTAGCATATGGTAGTGTTTGTGGAGTGTAGATTTTTTTTTTTTTTTTAATGTCAATTGTAAGTTTGTTTTTGAGAGTGTGACTAACTCACTATCAGGGTTTTGCGCTATATGGAAGAATGAGATACACTATCAACTCCTAACTAAGGGAAATTTATTGATCAAGAATGCCCATTCTCTTGATCCAACAATTTATTATGATTTTATTTCATATTTAGTTAAACTATGGAAGAAGTTATGACGTTCATTGTATATACCCTTCCACATTTTTTCATTGATGTTTGTAACTATTTTTCTGTAAATATAAAATGTAGCTTTCAAATTGATATTAAAAAAAACGAAATAACACCTAAGCCACAAATAACTAGAAATCATAGATTCCTTAGGTACCATGTGTACTAGTTAAAACAAAAATAAATTAGTTAGATACAACTCAAATAGGTGGAGTTTTATACTTAAGGGAAGCTCATGTGTTAAACTTTAAAATTGGGTTAGGAAGAAGAATGAATATTTATGCAAAATTGATGGCTCTGAAGTTAACTCTTTTTCCTATGGTTGAGAATTATTTTCCAAAATTTCATGTATTTGGGGATTCTTGGTTGTTATTAATTGGATGCAGGGGGCTATTTTCTCCGGAAAAAATCCAGGTAATGACTATTTTGGAGTACAGGTCTAATAATTTGCAATTGATTTTAACCAAAAAAAAATCATCATGTCCTTAGGAAAAGAAATGAACTAGAGGATAGGTGTTCAAAGACTTGTTTTCCATTGGATTAACGTCAATGGCATATTTGGTGGATTGAGGATGGACAATCCTCAAATTAAGATCATTCTTCCTTTCTATGATTTGTCTCGTGAGAAGTCATGCTTATCTCGGATCTATTGTAGATATTGCTTTTATCCCTTTAGTCAGTATATAATGGCTATTCTATGAATATTATGCTCCGTTAGGAGATTAGTTAATGGATGATATGATTTTGGACTACCTTTGGGATTGTTAGGGAGATATTTTTGAACCTATAGGGACATTTACTAACGACCATATGGTGTTTACTTTTGGGATTGTATTATGTTATGACTTTTTGGGAGCGGTAATACTAGTGGGATTACGTTGTTTTACGAATTTAGATATCTTGATGAAGGAATTTTGACATGTTATTCATCACATGAAGGATTTATTTTTGTTTTCATTAATTAAATTGTGATTTTTTTTTCTAGGGAGAAAAATTGTATACCCATAATCTAATATAACTGATTGACGAACTTTTGATGAAGGTAGAAGTTTTAATATTTCTTGGATATTCCGTTAAGTGACATCTAACTTACTGGCCAAATCATATTATTTAGAAATAAGTGAATCTTAATGATTCTTTTCTTATGATTAATTTTCTATAAAAATGTTAATCTCACTGTAAGAAAGGGTTCATCATATTACTAGGCCAAGAATTAGTCTAAAAAAAAACTACACTTAGAAACTTGGTACATAATGACAAAAATCAACCTCAAGAAAGAGAATAATAAACCAGAAATGCATCAATATTGTTCATAAGTGACAAAGCAAAAACTTTATCTAAATAAGCTATCACAATCTTTTCATCATCATCTAGTTTCCTATATTTCATCTTTTCCTTGGGATCCTTCAGAAACATATTTTGGCTTTCTATGAAACTATATATTTTCCATTGGACCATCTCTTGTATAGGGGAAACCTAATGGCTTATACAATGTGTCACAGGTAATCACTTGGGGCTGATAGCCCCTTCATTGGCTTCCTTTTCATCCAAGTATTTATGTTGGTTCTTCTCAATTCTAGCAAAATATGGCATGTTTTCTTTGGTAATCACTTTGCAAAACATGATTCGAGGTCAAGGGACACATTGCATAACCTGGAGTTCCTTCATATAAAGTTATAGATCTAAAGGTTTAATTATTATGGAAAAGTAACATAGGACATGAACATGGCCTTATCTCTTATTAAGAGATGTCATTTTGCTAGAGAAACTAAAGAAATAACAAAACCTTGGTGGCTTGATTTACAACTTGTTGACATCAACAATCAGCCAAGGCTCCATTCGCATGGTATTGATGGTTTTGGATCTAACAAAATTCAGTGGATATCCCTGGTATGAAGTCCCAATTAGATCTCACACAATTTGGTGTAGGAGTCCCATCCAGTATGACGGCCCTGTTTCCATTTTCTTAGATATTTGCCTTAGCTCTTGTTGTTTAGCACATGAGGATGTTACACTGGTATCTTCCAAAAGTGAGGTCATTTTTCCTGGTGATTTCATAATGTAATTGTGTCTAGGTTCTCTTACTGCAACAGGGGGAGACTAAAGTGAGTCTTTAAGTGAGAGGTACTAGTACCACCCAAGAAGAGACACAGGCAAACCAGAAAGGCATGTCCAACATCTAGAAAAATAGTCCATAGGTGATGCAGCAGTTGTTAAAACAAAATAACAAGGAAAGACACATCCACCATCCAACAGATCAGTAGTCCACAATTGATGTGCCGGTCATTATAACTAGTAAATAAGGAAGGTTTGTATAGTATCTTGCGGAGTAGTCCACAAGGATGAGACAACAGTGATATCCAATACAACACATACCCAACAAGGTAAGTACTAAAACAACCAAAATAGTTCAACTATCTTAGTACATGTGAAACAAAAATGAATTACAAATGCCGAAAGAACAGTCTTACAAACATCTACAGAACATGAATGAAAATGTGCTAGACTTAACAGGCTTATGTATTAAGAAAAATTTCTAAGAGATATATGTACACCATACATCACTAGCCCCAATAGTGGAAAATTGGAGCCACTCCTCGCTCCTAAAAGAACTCACTGAAAAATCTCAATGCTTCGTGGGAAGAGCCAAGGTGAAAATTGGTTGCTCATACAATGGGAGGGGTATATATAACCAAGGGTCATCCTTGAGTCTTGTGACTCTTGGACTACCCTCATGACCGTTCAACTTCCTATGACTTTTCAACTAACATGAGTCTTCACATTCTTGTGTGTCCATTGGAATTTCATTTTACATTACATTTGATTTAAAATAGATATGGCCCATACTAGTGGTGTGGAGCTGAAAACTCATCACACAGCTTGAAATGACAATGCTGACATGAACTGGCATGCTGTGGTGGAAATGTCAAGCTCCTATTACTACTAAGTGATTGATGTGTTCTTGGATATGATTTATTTTCTCCTCTGTGGGGTCTTCAATGATCTTGGTCTTCAAGGCCAGTTTCATGTATGTGTTCACTTTGCATGTTCTTAATGATATTCTTTTTTCCATCCAACTGCAAGTAAGTCTTCTAGCATGTTTTCTCCTTCTTCGTCTCCTTCATTGTCTAGCCATGATCTAATAGTGTACATGTTCCTGTAATTCACTCATGACAAGATGACATAAAATCCAAAACCTCATTGTCTAAGATGATGCCTTGTTATCGATGGACTGGGCTTGTGACAGATGACAAGATGGAAGAGGGCCCAGTAACTACACATTATGCAAATCTAGGTGAAAAGGAGGGAGACTGGTCACTAAGACTACACAGAGTGCATCTGAGGCTTGACTGAGGAACTCGGGAGCACAATCTTCACTTCCAGGAAAAATGGCGTAGAGGCCATTGGGAGTCGGGATTGCGCAGCTGAGATCATTAGTGGAAGTTTCAATATGAGACCCTTGCATGTATGTCTATGAAATTTTCTAAGGGAAGATAGGACTGGGAAGCAGAGGGACCAGAGAAGATAGATCTACCCATTTTCATCGATCAATGAGTCTCGGCTGAGGGAGGACACTGAGGGAAACCTCTACTTAGTTTTGGGAGGAATAACCAGGCTTAGGTCTTGATGCATTACTAGGTTCTACTAGGCATGAAGAAAGCCTCATGACTAATCTTGTGAAATGCGAAGTTCAGGTTGGGCTCAAGGCAACTTCTGTGCAATTCTAGGAAGCAAGATAGGTTGCTCAACTCTGGGATTGCGTAGTGAAATTTTCCTGGGGGAAAGTCTTTGTGCATTGTACAGTTCTAGGTAGTAGAGAAGCATCACTGAGGGTTGAGACTATGCAGAGTGTAGCTCAGTGAGGGTCTGGTGAAAGGGAGTTGTCTGGTCGGGAGGATTTTCAGGAAAGTGGCTAAGTGTGCGAGGTAAGTGAATTTGTGAGGAAATTGACATTAGGATCACAGGCTTAGCATACTTTGATAGGATGACAATATAGACCACTGGAAAAATGTGACAAATAATTACCCTCTCTGAGACTCTCTAGAACCAACAATGACAAGTGCAACACTTGAGATAAAACTTAGGACGACCATAACGACACTTGTGTGATAGTGGTTAAAACATTGTGTATGAGTGCAACCGATGTTTACATATCTAGGACAACTCAAATAAACAAAGAAAAACCTTTGAAATCACCATAATAGGACCACAAGCATGATAAAAAAATCAACATGCCAGAAGACAAGAATTGGTCAATCAAGAAAAAGGGGTCAAAATACTCTAAGGGAGCTCATGAAATGAGCTTGGGTGTTTGCAACCATAAAGGAAAAACCAAGCAAGGCTCTAAAATTTGAGTGCAAGTCAAAATTTTGGAGGGTGTTGCAGTAGCTACAACACTTCGAGGCACACTGGTTGAATACCAACTTCTCATTTTTGGTTTATTTTTAGTGCAGGGCCATGGTCCTTCTGGGAGTATTGATTCATCATGTGGATTACTTCAGCTTCCCCACTTACCACATGGGTAGACATGGTTCACCTTGTACCTTCTCACTCCAACACAACATAAGATTCAACTAAATCACAATGTTTTGAATTGGGAAGGGTAGTTTCTCTCGCGAGCTTAATATTTTCAAAGTATCATTTTTCATCTCTCGTGTTGGTCCGATGCTAGTAGGCCTGGACATTACCCCGATGTAGTCACGCAGGAACACAAGTATTTCTCCATGACTAGCAAGCCTAGACAATACCCTGGTGTAGTTGCCTACTTCACCTCTCTACACATGAAGCCTTTCTCTTCTTTCGCCTTTGTTATTTTTTAAGAAGAACTCTGCATAGGTACTTATTTATTTTTGGTGCAAAAGAGGGATCCCAACTTATTGAGAGAAAGATAGGTTGTTCTTTCAGAGTAGCATATAAATACCTATGATTTATTTTTTCACGTTTAGATTTTCCCCTTCTTAATTTCTACTATTTGGATAATATTGAAGACACCAAAGAAGAAAACTAAGTGTATGCATGAGGTTTCCCAGACTGGGAATAGGTTCATGGTTTGACCAAAGCTCTCCTTTCCGACATATCATATTTCCGTGAAGACTTCATAGGCCAAAAGTTACAGCCAAACAAAAAGAATACAGACACAGGACTAACCAAGGGTTGTGGTGTGACAAGACTCTTTGAACTTCACCCACATAAAAAATCATAAGCTAAAGCACAGTGAGGCACAATACTTATTTAAATAAGAAAAAACAACATAAAACCAAGAAAACAAAAAAAAAAAACAATCAAAAGACTATGTACATAGCATGGGGCACCACCTCATATCTTATTCAAAATAATATTTCAAGTCTTGGCCATTAATAGGGAGAGATTCAATCTTCCTGTCAAGTGATTGGAGACGATATGTCTGTTGGCCAAGCTTCTGGTGGATTGTAAAAGGACCAATCTTCAGGGATTGAAACTTAGTGTTCTTTCCTTTGTCCTCATGGAATTGTCCTACTTTAATACTAAGTCACCCACAATGAATGTAGTACTCCCTGCATAATTTCTATTGAACCATCTCTTGATATAGTTCCGGTGGAATGAATTTTTTTCTTTTTCTCTCATCCTTTCTTCTTGTAACTTGTGCAATGTGTCCATCCTACGTTGAACTAAAAGACATGGCTTGCCTTGGGATTCTTGGGAGAACTGAAGTGTAGGTAAGTAAATGTTTGATGGGTGGATGGCTTCCTTTCCATATACTAGGAAGTAGGGGGATGTATTTAGAGAAGTCTTCGGTGTGACTCTGTCAGCTCATAAAGAATTCACTAGAGTGGAGTGTCAATTTCACTACTCAAAGTAAATGGGTGTTTTCATGACGCGAATGAGGTTTGTTTTTGTGGAATCAGCAAGACCATTTCCTTGTGGATAGTAATTAGAATAATTCTTCAAAACAATACCATTTTCCAATGAAAATTCATAAAGCTTTAACAAAGAAAAGTATGCTACATTGTCAAAAACAAGTGATGTAGGAATGCCAAACCTAGAAATCATGTTGTGTTGTAGGAACCTGATGACCTCTTGATCATTCACTTGTTTCAATGGAACCACCTTTGTCCACCATGTGAAGTAATATGTAGTAGTTAGAATATAGTGTTGCTGCTTTGATGAATGTGGGAAAATCCCTGCAATGATATCCAATTCCCACTTTTAGAATGGTTCTTCCACTACAACAGGCTGCAGCGGGGCTGTTGACATACAATTTCTATCATTCGCACCTCTGACAGACTAGACACTTGCAGGCATAAGCATGTGCATCCTTGAATAATGTAGTCTAGTAGAAAATGACCTGCATAACTTTGTTTGTTGTGGTGTTACCTATGAAGTGTCCCCCACCTAGTCCATCATGGAGGTCACATAAAACCTTTTTTGAATCTTGTGCCCACATGCACCTGAGCAGGATACCGTTATGGTACTTTCTGTAAAGCACCTCATGCACAAGCTAGTGTGATAGAGCTTTCAGTCAGAGTGCACTATTTTTCCACATAGAGGAATAAGAGGGAACAGTGACATGCTCAAGGTGTTGGGGCACCTCTACGAACCAAGAGTTTCTGTGTGAAGTGGGAGGGGATCACTCAACATTGTACATTTCTATTTCATTCTCCTAGCCTGCAAGCTCTTCTTCTTCCTCTTGTACATGCACTGCTTTTTCTGCTAGTTTAAAAAGAATGTGACCGTTGATGGTATGAACTGGTTTGATGTCAAGATAATACTCTTGTAGTCCTATCATCCATTTCTCCCTTCTCTCAAACAACTATTGCTGAACAAGAAGTGATCTAACTGCTAGGTGTGGCACAAAGATAATGAAATAGTTTTTGGACAGGTAGGGTCTAAAATGCTTCACCTACTTGTATAGTGCATAAGATTGTTTTTACATGTTGGGAAGGTTTGGTTCCGGTCCTTGCAGCTCGTACTCATGAAGGAGATGGGTTGCCAATCATTGAACTCATCCTTCTTAGTGAGCACCGTAGCAAGTGAAGTGTCAGAAGAAAAAGTGAATGGAATAAAAATTTGTTGAAGTTTGGGTAGTATAGCGTTCGTGCCTTTGTTATTGCTTGCTTGATATGAGTGAATGTGTCCTTTTCCCTCTTTCCCCAACTCTAGATTGTGTCTTTCTTGACCATATCCTATATGGGTTTCACAATCTATGCATAGTCGGAGATGAATTTTCTAAGGAAGTTGATCCCCCAATAAAGACCATATAGCTTTCTTGTTCATAGGGTAGGGAATCTATGTGATGGTCTGAACTCTCTCCATATCTACCTTGATCCCACTTTTGGCAATGATGTGTCGAAGCAGGTTACCCTCAGACACTATGAATATGCTCTTCTTGTGATTCAGGGATATCCAACATTTCTGACATCACTTGAAAATCTTCCTAAGATGGCACAAGTTGTTTGACCACTGTCTGGAGAAGATTGTCACATCATCGAGGTAGACCACCATGCTCTGTCTGATGAGCCCATAGAAGGCGATGCCCATTGTGCGATGAAATGTTCCACTTGCGTTTACTAACCCAAATGACATTTTACAGAAATGGAACATACCCCACTTGGTAAAAAATGTTGTTTTGAGATTGTGAGGCTCTGCTACAAAACCTGTTTGTATCATGAAAATATGTCAAGCAAAGAAAAAATATCTGCTCTAGATATTGTCTGTAGTATATGATCTAGGGACAACACTGGGTCGTTGTCTTTGCCCAAGGCATAGTTAAGATTACAAAAATATACACACAGATGGATCTCCCCAAACTTCCTTCTGATGGGGACTAAATTGGACACCAATGTTGAATGTCACACTTTATAGATGATTTGAGCATCTAGCAAATTATTCAGTTCTTTCTGTATAAGGGGCTCAAGAGATGGGTGAACTTTCATTAGTTTCTGCTAAAAAGGCTCAGCCCCTTCCTTGATCGGTATGACATACTGGATTATTCCCGTGTCATATATCTCAAGATCATCGTACATCGACGCAAATATATGAAGATATTATTTGAAAATATGAATGAAAGCCTGTTGCTCTTATGGCGTAGAACATGTACTGAGATTCACAAGCTTTGGATCAATTTTAGCTCTTAGATTGATCTATTTGAGAAACAATGTAGAGCTATGGGTTTTTGCATTCATAGGTCCCTGAAAGTGGTTCTGCAATTCATACAACTTTTCAAGTGATACAACACCCTTGGGGATGAGGTTGTATTTTCTTGTATCTACTGTGCCCTGCAGAGACTATTCATGCTCAGACTCATTTATCGCTACATCCTTGAAGACGTCAGCATTAGCCATGAAACGAAGTATTTTTTATCATCATAAAAAACATGTAAATTAGTGATTTTATTCAAGACATATGGTTTATAGAAAATCTCAAGAGAAAATCTATCACTTAATGGTGACATCCTTGCAGCGGAATTTTCTAAGGCATCTGTAGCTGCATTATGTATTCTTGGCACTGAAGTAATGTTAAAATCTTGAAATTGAGAGATTAGTCACCATACCTCTTGTTGATAACTCTTAAGATGAGGTGAAATAAATTGTATAGTGTTACATACCTGACACACCACGATTTCTAAATCACCTACCACTTTTAGAATAATAACTTTGAGGTCGATGGATTTCTGCAAGCCCAAGACGAGTGCTTCATACTTGGTAGTGTTGTTCCTGCACCCAAACTCCAAGTGGCTAGAGATTAAATGTTTTCTCTACAACGGGTCTATTAAGACACAACCGAGTCTAGAGCCTTCCTACATTTTAGGTCCGTCAAAGTACATGGTCCACATATCATTTGTATAGAGACTGCTCACCGCACTAGTACTATTGTCGCTACTAGTACTACTGTACAAGTTTCATTTCCGCCAGTTGAGCATGGAAGGAGACCCAACTCTGTATCTAGTGGGGCAAGGGATGACTCTACAAGTTAACACCCCAACTATGTCTCTAGAAACAAATTTTTGAACATAAGTTCTGCGAAATCCAATGGTTCATTTTCTCCATTCAATGAAATCATGTTGTGCTTCATGTATCTCTCTAACAGTACTCGAATCTAGTTGTTTTGACCCCTATACGGAAGCCATAAGTGTGACTAGTCAATGGAAAGGTATCCTTGCAGCATTCTTGACTAGTCTCTACTCAGCAATACCCCATGTGCTTCTGGGATGTCCACAACTAGGATATTGATGCATTGATGAACTCATCCATTAAACAATAAATGGATGATCACATCCCTGAGTTCACCAATTGCTGGTACACATGCTATATCTAATTAGATGATCTGCACACTTATCTTACTCCATTGGGCATTGATATTCCTAGCAATGGAGAGCGGCATGACATTCACTGATGTGCCAGAATCAACCAAGAAGTTGTGAACAATGAAGTGGAAAATTTCGAATGATAATAAGAATGGTGTGCATAGTGAATTCATCTCCTCAATGCAGAGCACGTTAAGCACAAATGTGAGAGTGTCAAGAGACTTACTTGATCCATTGCTAAATGATGTAGCATCACCTGTAGAGGTTTTCATAAGTTCTTGTAGAGGAATGTCCTACTGACTCATGATCTTTGTGAGATCATATAGGGAGATGTTTACACGATTCTTCTTCATGCCTTCTGCAATGTTATAATATAAAGCGTGGAGAGTCACCAAGGTTTCCAGGGGTTAAATAGATTTCATGGTTTCTAGTGGGCTACTTTTGTCTTTCCTTCATGTGGAAACACTTTTCATTAAAGTTTCCTTCCTGAACTTCCTCTAAGTGTTCTGTGTTGAGCTGACTGGCGGAGGTACTATCCTTAATAGATTTGGTCTTATTTTATCCCTCGGTATCTCAAACATAGTGGTGACCCCTTGAGTTCTCAAGTTATATCAATTGTTTTTCTTGGAGGTCGGTTCATCACTCAGAGGCTCCTTCTCAATGGTGGTCTCCTGGGTTGTGTGAGTACACTGATACGTATTTACTACATGCCTAGTACTTGGAGCTTCATTAGATGTAGCAAATTTTTCTTCTTCATTACTAGGCTTGGCCTACTCACTAACAATAAGGTTGTTGGAGAACTGCATAGCCATGTTTCTCATTCCACGGTTGCATTCTGGGCACATTCTTTCCAAATGATTTTCATGGTGAAACGTTCAGTATGAATCTGTCGTGAGCTGGTCAAGGTTCAAAAATAGGTTGGAGCTCTACGTAGATTTGGCGAGTTGGCTATTTCTACTACTTGAAGCTACATTCTTCTTCGGAGGGTACCTAGAAGGCCTACTACTCATGGTTGTCTCGTTCGTCCATTGTTTAAGCTCAACAACTTCGATGGTCAGGGACATGATGAGATGAGTAAGGCTCTCAATGTCACTTTCTTCTTTTTCCTTATCCTTACTCACAGAGGTCAGAAATGACTTTCTCGTGTCTTTGGAGTCTTTAGTGGATTCGCCGTTTATAAAGACTCCAATATCATGTATGTATTTCTCTATGGAAATAGCCTCTTCACAATTTTCTGTTAATGTTTGTCTCATAGCTCACTTAATGAACTGTGCAATACTGGTCGACAATGTAGAAGTGTAGTAGTCGACGATGATGGAGTCATGAGGTTTAGTGTCAATCGGGAACTTGTTCAAAATACGTTTAAACCTCTAATTGAAATCTTTAACCTTTTCCTTCTACTCCATCTTGAGATTACCCAACCCATTTAGTAACATGGCAGGGGTCTTGTCTTCAACGAAATTTTTAGGAAATATCCTTTTGAACACCCCTGAGTTCTGGATGGAGTTTTGCAGGAGGTTGTGGTACCATACATCTACTCTTCCATCCAAGGTACATGGAAATAGTCTAAATTAAACATCGTCATAATGTACCTCGAGTGTCTACATATGTAGGTAGAACTTGTCTAAGTAATCTTCTTCTTTCACTATCTTGTCAGGGTCATATTTTGTTAACAACTTCTCCAAATTTCTCGGCATCTTATGCAGGACCCTCTGAAGTGAATATTGGCCCTCAGTCATCCATTTGAGATTTTTTTCTTCCATGTTTTCCTATTCATCCTCCTCCTCCTCCTCTTATGAACATGATGATTCTTCCTCTAAGTTTATTGGCTCTTCTTCCTCTTCTCCTCCTCCTTCATTTCCTTCCCCTCCACCTCCTCCACCAGAAATTGAACCCAAGAGTAAGATGTTGTATTCTTCTTCCATTCAAAAGAGCGAGGGTTCCCCTTCTTTCTCCACAGCTTCTGCCAACTCCTCAAGAGTGGTGAAGATAATTTCTTCAATAGATGAAACCACTATTGTTGTGGGGGTAGTATTTTCTTCTTTTGAGAATATGGAAGAGCGTACACTCCCGAGATCAGTTCAAAAACATTTGCAAATGAAGAGGTGATGGGACATACAACTAGTGTTTGATGATATGGGATTTCATGTTTGGGTTTGGGAGGTGAGAAATGACCAACCTCAGAATTTCATGTAGGGGAGAGGGAGTGAATGTTACTACCTTGATGAGATAATGGATGAGTGGGGTCAATGGGACAATCATCCATAAACTCTTGGTGGCTCTCCTTCTAGTGCCATAAATGTTGACGGTGCTGGATCCACCAACATTCAGGGGATCTCCCTAGTATGAAGTCCCAATTAGACCTCACAACATTTTGTGTGGTAGTCCCATCATGTATGATGGCTCAATTTCCATTTACTTATAGATTTTTCTTAGCTCTTGTTGTTCAACACATGAGAGTGTTATACTGGTATCTTCAAAAAGTGAGGTGAGTGTGCTTGGTGAGTGTGTAATGTAGCTATGTCTAGGTTATCTTACTGCAAAAGGGGGAGAGTAAAGTGATCCTATAAGTAAGAGGTAATAGTACCACCCAAGAAGAGATACATGTGAACTAGAAAGGTTTGTCCAACATCTAGCATAATAGTCCATAGTGGATGCGGTAGTCATTAAAATCGAAGTTCAAGGGAACGCACATCGATCATCCAATAGAGTAGTCCACAATGGATGTGACAACCATTATAACCAGTAAATAAGTAAGGTTTGTCTAGTATCATGTGGAGTAGTCCTCAAATATGTGACAACATTGATAACCAATACAACACATTCCCAACAAGTTAACAACTAAAACAACTGAAATAGTTCAACTATCTTAGTACACGTGAAGAAAACATGAATTACAAATGCCAAAATAATAGTCTTACAAACATCTACAAAACATGGATGAAAACATACTAGCCTTAACCAACATATTTATTAAGAAAAATTTCTAGGACACATATGTACACCATACATCACTAGATTTAGTAAAGGGTCATTGGAGCCAGTCTATGCCCCTCAAAGAATTGACTAAAAACTCTCAATGCTTCGTGGAAGGAGCCAAGGTGAAAAGTGCTTGGTCATACAATGGGAGGGGTATATATAACCAAGGGTGATGGCTTACCCTTGTGAATATTGGACTACCTTCATGACCATTCAACTTCTTATGACTTTTCAATTGACATGATTCTTCATATTCTTGTGTATCAATTGGACTTTCACTTTACATTACATTTGATTTAGAACATATACGGCCCATAGTAGTGATGTGCCCTTGACAACTCATGACACAAATTGACATGGCACTGCGAACATGGACTCACTTGTTGGGGTGGAAATGTCAAGTTTTTGTTGTTTCTGATTGATGGATGTGCTTTCTTTTCTCCTCTGCATGGATTGATGCTACAAGGTCTTGAATGATCTACATCTTGAAATGTGGTTGCATGCATGTGTTCCATTTTCTTGTTCTTAATGAGTTTATTTTTTCCATCCAACTGCAAGTAAGCCTTCTAGCATGTTCACTCCTTCTTCATCTCCTTCATCGTCTAGCCATGATCCAATAGTGTATGTGTTCTTGCAATTCACTCACGATGGGATGACATCAAATCCAAAACCTCCTAGTCCAAGACGATGCATTTTTATTCATGGACTGGGCCCAAGAAAAATGTCAGGTTGGAAGAGGGTCTAGTAAATATGCATTACCTAGTTCCAGGTGACAGGGAGGGAGACTAGTCAATGGGACTACACAGAGCACATCTCAGGCTTGACTAATGGACTCTAAAGCACAATATTCACTATCGAGAAAAATTGTGTAGAGGCCACTGGGAGGCAGGATTATGCAGTTTAGATCATTAGTCGCAGGAGGAAGATGATACCCTGGGAGGCAGGTCTATGCACTTTTCTAAGGGAAGACAAGACTACGTAACCGAAGGACCAAAGAAGATAGATCTGCGTAGTTTCTAGGATCAGTGAGTCTTGGCTTAGGGAGGAAACTAGGGGGACACCTTTGCACAGTTCTAGGAGGAAAAGAAGGCTTAAGTTTTTGTACATTGTGGGCTTCCAGTAGGCAAGAAGGAGGCTTGATGACCGATCTTGCGAAATGCGCAGTTCAATTCAAGCTTAAGGTAGCTTATGTGAAATTCTTGGAAGGAAGGGAGGCTCCTCAAATCTCATATTGTATAGTGAAACTTCCCTGGGGGATAGTCCCTAAGCAATGCACAATTCTAGGAAATAGACAAGCATCACTAAGGGCTGACACTGTGTAGAGTGCAGCTTAGTCTTGGTTCAGTGAAGGGAGTTGTTTGTTTGGGAGGATTTTCATGAAAGTGGCTAAGTGTGTGAGCCAAGTGAATTTTTGAGGAACCTAGCATTGTGATCACACATTTAGCATACTTCAAGGACACAACAACACAAACCACTGGAACAAAAAGACAAATCATTAACCTCTATGAGACTGTCTAGAACCAACAACCCCAAGTGTGACACTTGAGATAGAACTTACTAGGATGACTACGACGACATTTGTGCGGTAGTGCTTAAAAATTCGTGTATGAGTGCGACTACTGTTTACATAGCTAGGAAAACTCAAACACACAAAGAAAAACCTTCAAAATCACTAGAATAGGACCGCAAGCATGATAAATAAATTGACATGCCAAAAGATGATAATTGGTCAATCGAGCAAACCATGTGAAAATACCCTAAGAGAGCTCATGGAATGAGCTCGAGTGTTGGAAACCACAAAGGAAAAACGAAGGAAGGCTCTGAAATTTGAGTGCAAGCCAAAATTTTGGAGGGTTTTGCAGTTGTAACAACACATGGTAAGCCTTTTCACTAGTTTTGATGAATTTCCATTTCCTAAGCATCATTTAATAGCCATTATATTTTTATGCCTCTATAACATTATTGTTCATGACATTTTGACACAAATATTTAACTTTGACCATAAGTAGAAATTCCCTGCCAAAATTTGTTATTTTACGCATTCAATGTAAATTTCCTTGAAACTTCTTTTGCAAAGCTACAGTGCTTTCCAAGGACCAAGACTTCAACTTGATAACCATGAATATCAAATAAAGTGCAGATGCATGAAATATACCCTCTGGAAGATAAGTTATGTTTTAGTTCAACTCTCACCAGTTCGTTTTGGTTTTGCATCTAGAAGCATGTAAGAAACTATGCCTTGCTTAAAATCATGTTGATGCAGGGCCCAATCTACACATATTATCAAAAATATCCAAATAATTTATATTTCCTCAAGTTAAAGTTTGATGCTAACATCTTAGTACCCAACTTTTTGTAATAAAGTTAAAACACTCAGGAGATATGTTTTATACAATGGACATGGGGATATTGGATTCAATATTGATGTATAACAAATGTAGGTTCAAAGTCCAGGTACATAGTAGCTCTCCTCTCAAATCTCCAAATAATATAGAACCACTCTTGAAGAAGGTATATTGAGGATAAAATATGTTGAAAAGATTAAAGAAAGAGAAATGAATAGGAATAATACATTGGATGTCATCCAATCATACCTAATACTGGAAGTTTGTGATTCTTCTATTTGTAGAGAAAATTCTAACTGCAATGTTACATTTTCTAGAATAAAAGTACTTAAATAGAATTAGACTCATTCTCTACCTTGTACAAAACTGACTTAAGATCATGACTATATACATTCATTCTTCTAGACTAAATTAATCCCAATATCATCAACTCCGAAATACATTAGCATACGTGGGGAATTACATAATTTTAGAGACAATCTCAACTTAGAGACCACAAAAAGAATTTAAACTTTGGTTGATAATGAATATCTAGTTTGGTGGATAATTTGGGTGTGTGTGTGTGTGTGTGATGGGGAAGAAGAGAGATATCATGAACTCATGACAAAACATCAAGTAGTCAGGGACCTTTAACCAAATTGGGCAGAAAAAAATATTTTTTGTACATGAACTAGTTTTATTTGTTGAAAATTTTAGTGAGAAAAGGGTTCCTTGATTTGTGCCTTAATTTTAGGAGCCAAAATGAGTTCCTTTTTATGCATGACTTAAGTACCTAAAAATTAGGAGATTCCCTATAAATTAGGACGATTTCATATAATTTATCAATCAATCACTAAAAACTAGGACAAGTTAGGATGCAATTAACTGATTTGTGGAAATTGAAGGTCAAGCTCTTTTTTTTTAGTGTGACTTTATTGAGGAAAAACACAAGTGATTGATTTTCAATTGCTTGACTTGAAATGGGATGAGTTGCATGAGAAGTTAACTCTTGATAACTCAATAAGTCACAAAATAATTTTGTAATTGGAAATTCACTAATTTTAGCCATTTTAATTGCTATAAAGAAGGAACAAAGGCACAATTTCATTCATTCTTGTATGAGCTAATTTTGTGTGTAAGCTCATAGGTGATCATCACAAGAAGAAGACATGTGTGAGTTGGTAGAAGCCATTTTTTCTATTGGCTCATGCACTAGATTTTAGGAGTTAAAGGGTTAGATGTTGCCTAAGGAATTATGGACTTAGTTCCTTGGGTTTCTGCTAGGAATTCAAAGCAAAGGAGGAGAAAAATAGTTGTATTTGTAAGGGTTTCATGGTTAAGATAAGAAAGGAGGAGGGTCTATTCGCCAAGTAAAATAGTTGTACTTGTAAGCGATTAGTTGCTAAGTTTCTATGAATGAAATTCTCAAGCAAGTGAGGGTTTTCCCAATTGGGTAACCTAGTAAAAAAAAATGTGTTTTCAATTGTGTAATTGTGATTTTATTTTTATTTCTATTCTAATGCATCTAGTAGAGAAATTGTGTGTTTATGTGAGAATAAATTATGATTAATATTTTTCATATTAGAAATTTTCATAATTTCAAGGAAATTCTACATTGTATCAGATCTCAGAGAAGAATAAATATAGGACATCCAAAGTGGAAAATACATGGAGGAAGTTATCCAAAGTGGTCGTAGAATTGATCCAACGAAGGTGAAAGGGAGAAATGGTTGCACTTTTTCTAGACTTTTTGGAGGGCTAAGTTGCATGGTAAAGAGGTTGATTCCATAGGAGGGTTATCTAGGCTGATCTTGTGCAACAACAATAAGTATTTTGTCTTCTACTAAGGTAACAAAAATTGTGTGTAA
The DNA here is from genome assembly GCA_031772625.1 of Pinus tabuliformis. Taxonomy (NCBI): domain Eukaryota; kingdom Viridiplantae; phylum Streptophyta; class Pinopsida; order Pinales; family Pinaceae; genus Pinus; species Pinus tabuliformis. Next base: position 186,673,874 of record CM062820.1, read on the forward strand.
TTGCAGAGTTGAAGTTGCTCTTTATTGAAAAACTGAGAGGCTTGGAGAGGGTATACACACTAAGCCACATTCACTAGAAAATACAACAAAGGTGAATAGAGGGTGATATTCTTTATTGTAATACATCTAGAACATATGATATTCCCTACTTGTAGAATATCGGCATGTAGGTGTCTTTTGGAAGGCCTAAAAGACTAAACAAGAGTGTAGGAAGAGATAGAAGGGACATCGATTTAGGGAGGATAGTTGGGTAAGTGAACGAAAGTAATTTGGAATAGATCTAAGGTTTTTGTTGTGCCCTAAATAGATCTTAGAAAAAGTCCATAGTTGACAAGAATGAAGGGTGCAGAAACAAGGTATGTGTGTATCCTTTTGTTGATGTTGTTATGTTGGTGGATAGAGTCCATTTTATATAGTTTTGGTGGAATCCTATGTATAGGTGGAGGGTTGTTAGTAGGTGCTTATCTATGTCCTTAGAGTAGATCTTGTGAAGGACAATAAGAGTGCTACCAATGGAAGAAATATTAAAGCCCAAACGTGTCCAACATTTGATGTACTAAAGGATAAATAAAGTGTATAGCCTCCAAAGACATATGTATACTCTTTTGTGAGGGATTGCATGTTGTTATCGAGCAGGTTAGAGAGAGATATCAAGGGGAAAAAGTGGGATGACTTACCAAGATTTGAAAGCATATCATTGTCTAGAGGGAGCATTGAACTTCGTAGCTGGAAAGGGAGGATTATGATAGTGTTGGAAGATAATGGTTTGCAAAAATTCATGAAGCAGGCTGTCCACCACCATAATATGCTCAAAATTTGGATGAACATAATAAGAATGATATCAATTCAAGGAGGGAAACTCAAGCAGGGTTCAAAAATCATATAGTTCCTCATATCCATGAGAAGAGGAAAATGTATGAGATGTACAATACAATCCTAAAGTTGTATCAAAGTACTAGTGATACCAGGAAGATTTTTCTTATGAAGATGTTGAGGAGTATGCAAATGAGCAAGGATGAGAGCATCGCCTCATATTTGACAGGTTCACTCACACACGAGATGAACTAGGTGGGGTGGGTGTGGTTGTATCTGATCACAATCTTGTGAGTTTTAGCTTACTTGGACTTCACAAGTCATGGAAAGGGTTCCACGATGATGTTAGTGGGAGAGAGAACTTCCCAATTTCGGAATGGTTTTCGACTGACTACATATCGGAAGATATTTGAAGAGGAACCATAGGGGGGGTCAATTATGATATAGGATGATGAAAACTATGCCCTGCCAAGAAATAGAAGCAAGGCCAAAGGAAAGAAGGGCCAAGGAGATGTCGAGTCCAATGAAAAGGGAAAGAAGAAGCATATAAACAAGATAAAGTTCTTTCATTTCCATGAGTTTGGACACTATGCTTCTAAGTGTCCTAGTAATAACAAGGGTGTCGAGGAGGACCATGTTGTTGCATCAACCAAGGTAAATGACTATTCTTCCCAGTTCGAGAAATATTTCTCATTCATTACTTGCATGGAAAGCTGAACAAATAGAAATATATGGTATATTGATTCAAGGGATTCGTTCCACATGTCTGGGAACAAGAAGAGTTTCAACCACCTCAAGGATGAGGAGATGTAGTTTTAGATTGTGCTAGGAGATGATGGCATGTATGGAGCTAGGGGAGTAAGTACTATCAGTTTTCAGAGGGATACAGAGAATCTTATTCATCTCAGAGATGTTCTCTATGTTTTGGGGTTGAAGTAGAATATTGTTTCAATAGCCACCCATGTGGACAAGGGATATGATACAATATTTAGAAAAGGTAATGTGTACCTCCAACACTTAGCCTATGGATGTAAAAAGAAGATAGGTGTGAGGGTAAATAATTTCTACAAGTTGTAGGTAGAGACAAGTGCATCCTTGAGTAGCAAGGCGAGCAATTCTTAGAGTAGAGATGTGATGGTTGAGTGAGGGAAGGATAAAGATCTCAAGATGGAGCCTTAACGAGTATCTTAGTTTTAGGTTAAGATATTTGGTAGTTCAGCTAACCAGTATGGTAATGATGATGATGGCCATAACCTAGGTCAAGTGCAACCACTTAGTGAGAGGGATCTAGTATAGGAAAATTTTAAGAGAAGTGGGAAAAGGATTTGGTAGATGGAGATCAAAAGAGGGTTGAATCTTCCAATATCACTTTTAGTCAGAGGAAGAAACTACACAGGTACACAAGGTACATGGAATTTTTTACTAAAGAAGTGGACTCGAAGAGCATGGTGAGAAAGAATAGGTATTGAAAGCAGGTTCCACAAAAGAATGCAGGGAAGTCTTCTAATTCAGAGGGAGTAACTGCAACACTGAAGATATTTGTAGAGCTAAAGACATATCCAGATGGATAAATTTCTTCCAGTAACAACTTCCACGCTAAGTGGGAGTGTCGAAAATATTAGTGAGAAAAGGGTTCCTTGATTTGTTCCTCAATCATAGGAGCCAAAATTAGTTCCTTCTTGTGCATGACTCAAGTTCATAAAAGTTAGGAGATTCCCTATAATTAGCATGATTTTCTATAATTTAGGAATCAATCCCTAAAAATTAGGATGATTTAGGATGCAGTTAACTATTTTGTTGAAATTGAAGGTCGATTTCTTGATTTTCTAGTGTGGGTTGACTGAGGAAAAACCTAAATGATTGAGTTTCAAGAAGTTGACTTGAAATAGGGTGAGTTGCATGAGGAGTTAACTCATGCTAACTCAATATATCACAAAATAATTCCTTAGTTATAAATTCATTAATTTTATGCATCTGAATTGCTATAAATAAGGAACAAATGCACAATTGTATTCATTCTTCTATGCACCAATTTTGTGTAGGAATTTACAGGGTAAGTTCCTCAGAAAGAATACCAAAAGGACACCGCTCACAACCAGATCTCAAATCAATACACCAGTATTTTTGACGTGGTTAAAACCCTCAGAGTGCAAGGAGGGAAACAGTCCACGGCCTGTCCCAACGTGGGTACTACAGGCAATTTATTAATCAAAGAATGAAAATTTACATAAGCTTCTCTCATGCACGGATTACCCGAACAATGACCCTCCATGCGCTTTAAATAGAACTCATGGACCAATCGGGTGTCAAGCCACGGATCAAGTGTCGGTAATACCGAGGTGAGAGTGAACCGTCGGATCACTACATATCGTGACCGTCGGATTGTAAGTTACAATATGTACAACGATAAAGAAACACACTTTACCTAACTCTATACCTAACTCTAAACTAGACCAAGTTGAACTTAACTATATCCTATGTGTCGGAATATCCTAACATCCCCCCTTAAGAACAACTTGGGATAGGATTGAAGGATTTACAAATATGACACAATAGGAGAAGGAAGGAGGCACTAGAGCCTATCCCCCCTTAGTGACAACTTCCTGAACTCCAAGCATATATCGAAGTTTAGTGAACTTCGCCTCTGTGAGAGCCTTTGTGAAGATGTCTGCAACCTGATCATCTGTTGGACAATATTGCACTTCAAGAACATGGTCATGAATGAGCTTTCTGATCAAGTGCATGTGTAGTTCGATGTGTTTGCTGCGCTGATGCTGGACTGGATCTTTGCATAGCTAAATGGCACTTTGATTATCACACCAAAGTGTGGTTGGATGCTGCTGCTCAAAGCCAAACTCTGATAGGATCTGACGAAGCCACAAGGCTTCCTTACTAGCTTCCACGACACCACGATACTCTGCTTCTGCTGACGAAAGAGAAATGGCAGCCTGTTTCTTACAAGCCCATGTAATAGGTCCTGAACCAAGAGTGAAGACATAACCGGCAGTAGACTTCCGATCATCAGGGTCACCAGCCCAATCAGAATCAGTGAAACCAACTAACAGAGGAGCTTCTTTGGCACTGTAATGAATCCCAAACTGTACTGTACCTCGAACATAACGAAGTATCCTTTTGGCTGCTTTCCAATGACTTTCACGGGGGTTTTGCATAAAACGAGCAACAAGGCCAACAGCAAAGGAAAGATCAGGACGAGTATGGGTTAAGTACAAGAGTTTTCCTACAAGTTGACGGTATAAGGTAGCATCAACTTCAGGAGAAGTACAAGAGACTGAAAGTTTGACTCCAGACTGAAAGGGAGAAGGGGCTGGCTTACAGTCTTCCATGTGAAAATGACGAAGAATATCACAAGCATACTTGGACTGGGAAAGGGAAATACCCTCCTTGGATTGCAAGACTTGAAGACCGAGAAAATAGTGTAAGTGTCCTAAGTCTGTCATTTCAAATTTCTTTTTAAGGATAGACTTCACATGGTTTATAAGGTTGGGATCACTACCAGTAAGGATAAGATCATCAACATAAAGAACAAGGATGATAAGAGAGTCACCCACTTTCTTGGTGTAGACAGTATTGTCAGAATGACACCTAGAAAAGCCAGATTCTAAAAGAAAGCTATCCATTTTGGCATACCAAGCCCGAGGAGCTTGCTTGAGACCATAAAGGGATTTCTTAAGTCGACACACAAGGCTGGAGTCTGTTTGTATGAAGCCAATGGGTTGTTCCATATAGATTTCTTCCTGCAAGTCCCCATGCAAGAAGGCAGATTTAACATCCATCTGATGGACTTCCCATTTTAAAGAGGCAGCAAGGGAAAGAACAAGGCGGATAGAGTTCATTTTGGCAACAGGGGAGAAGGTTTCAGTGTAGTCAATGCCTTCAACCTGTGAAAAGCCCTTAGCAACAAGACGAGCTTTATGTTTATCAATTTTCCCATCTGGTCCATACTTGGTTCTGTAAACCCATTTACATCTAACAAGTTTTCATCCCTTTGGTAGAGGAACAAGATCCCATGTATCATTTGTCATCAATGAATGATATTCTTCATTCATAGCTGCTTCCCAATGTGGATGGCCTGAAGCTTCTGCAAAAGTGTCAGGATCATGATTTACTGGAGCTTGAGCCAGTAAAGAAGAGGCTCTTTCAAACTGAGAACGTGTACGTCGCTGATCTGTAGGATCACCGGCAAGATCACCTGCTGCATCTCGAGTAGCACGGACCCATCTTGGAAGTTGAGGATCCTGAGAAGGTGGGGGAGGATTGTCATCCTCACTTTCATCATCTGAAGAAGAAATGTTTTCAAAAGTAGAAGAGATAGGAAGAGGTGGCACATCCGCCGGACTAGGCTCGCAGGCCGATTTATTTTCATCAAATTTTACATCTCTTCTAATGATAACATTTTTGGACTTAAATGGAATAAGTCTATAACCTTTTACATCTTCAGAATATCCAACAAAAGTACATTTCTCACTCTTAGGTTCTAAAGCTTTATGCTTTTCATCTGGAATATGGGCCCATGCTTCACTTCCAAACACACGAAAGTGACTTACATCTGGTTTAATGGAACTCCAAGCTTCTTCTGGAGTGATATTCTCTAGAACCTTAGTAGGAGTGCGATTGATTATATAATTTGCACAATTAATTGCTTCGGCCCAAAAACTAAGACTGAGTCCTTTAGATTGCAGCATACAATTAGCCATTTCCTTTAAGGTGCGATTTTTCCTTTCAGCTACACCATTTTGTTGTGGAGTGTATGGAACAGTATGTTGCATTTGAATTCCATTTTCGGTGCAAAAGTTGATGAATGTGTTTTTAACATATTCTCCACCATTATCAGTTCTTAGCTTAAGAATTTGATGTCCAGATTGTTTTTCAACAAAGGCTTTGAAGGCCAAAAAGGTGTTAAATACTTCACTCTTGAGTTTTAAGAAGTATACCCAAGTGCGTCTGGAGAAATCATCAATGAAAGTTAAGAAGTACTTGCAGCCAGAGAATGAAGCAACAGGAAGAGGACCACATAAATCACTGTGCACAAGCTGTAAAGGGGCTGAGGCGTGCCAAGAGGCACGTTTGTCAAAACTGTCCCGATGATGTTTTCCGAGTACACATCCGGAACAAACACCATCTCTGCAAGATACCATAGGAAGACCTGTCACCATATTTTCTTTACATAGATGCTGAAGGGAGCGATAGTTTAAGTGACCAAATCGCTCATGCCAAAGTTTGCTCACTTCATCATTATGAGCAACAAATACTGAGGGAAGATTTGATGACCCAAAGTTGTGAAACTTATACAACCTTTTGGAATCATCAGCAAGACCAGTAGCTAGAATCTGTTTAGGATCTTTTAGATCCTTGATTACAACATCATGAGGTGAAAATTCAACAATTTTACCTTCACCTGAATGAGTTATCTGATAGACAGATAGAAGGTTGCAGGATAAGGTTGGAACACATAATACATCATTAAACTGACCATTGTCTAGATGAACAGTTCCAGTCCCTACAACATTAAGAGATCTATCATCACCAATATATATATTTTTTGTGTTACAATCATTTAAAGAAGAAAACATGGCTTGATTTTTGGCCATGTGACAAGAGGCTCCAGAATCAATGAGCCACTCATGAGAATGAGAAGAAGAAGAAGATACATTTAATGCATAACCAGACTGAGATGATTGATAATGACATGCAGAAAGTGCCATTCCGGAAGTTGAAGTTGAAGTAGGCTCCACATGGATGTTATGTTTCTTCATTGCGGCTTCCAAGGCTTCCATCTTCTTAAAGCATTTAGATTCTAAGTGGCCATCTCGATTACAAAAGTTACAATGTCTATCAGTCTTCTTCCATTTGTTTTTATTGGTCTTATCATTTTGCTGAAATGATCTTTCATTTTGAGGCTGAGATGGTTTAGGACCATTCTTTTGAGGATATGACTTCTTAGGATTCTTTGAATTGGTTGCTGCTGGGCGGCTAACGCTTTCGTGGAAGAGTTTCCAAGATTAAGAAGACCAAGGTGTAAGAGTTTTTCTTGTTCTCTTATTAAGGAATCACAAAAGGAGTCAAAGGAAGGGGCCTTGTAGTCTTGTCCTTGACAAATGAAAGCTTCCCTTGTAGAATGGAAAGTGGAAACAAATACAGAGTAGGCTGGTCCCAACTTAGTAAGGATGGAATAAATAAGGTTACCATCTTCTTTCTTAACTTTAACACCTTCCAAGAGATATCTAAGGGTCTTGAATTTGGACAAGAAATCTTCAATGCAAGAAAAATTATTAGGATCCAAAGTAAGCAGCTCATTTTCAAGTTGATGGGCTCTAATTTCATTTTTAATTCCAAAAACTTTAGCAAGTTTTTCTAATGCTTCATGAGGAGTCTCAAGTTCTGCAATGTGGAATCTAAGATCAGGAGAAACAGACATCCCTATCAAACCACGTGCTTGATCTTGTCTATTTTCCCATTTTGCCGCCTTGTCTTCATCTTTTGGTTTCTTCTCTTGGTCTGTGGCTATTCTGTAGAGACCTTTACTTCTAAGTAAATCTCCCATGTAGGCTACCCATTGGAAGTAGTTAGTGCTGTCAAGAATGACTTGGCATGGACTTTCCATTTTTAAAAAAAACTGAAGCTGAAGATGCTGAAAGTAAGTGTTCCAATGGATAGATCTCGAAAAAATAGGCGGTTTTAAAAAAAACGGCTCTGAAAAAGGCTTCCGGATGAAGAAGTTATGGCTTTTTGAAAAAACAATTGTTGACGTTGCCGGCAAAGTGCGCGAATGTGCGGGAATGAAAAAATCCGCCCCCACAAAATGGAGACTTGAACCCAAGACCTCTACTCTCTTAAAATAGCTTTGAACCAATTGATCTATACAAAAAATTTGAGAGAGAGAGAGAGGGGAGGGGGGGGGGGGGGGGGGGGGCCTTGGTTTGCGTGCTTGCCTTGAGAAAGCTCTTTTTCCCTACAAAACACAAAACACAAAACCCAACACGAATATGCAAAGAAAAACGAACCTTACGGCTCGAAGTTAGCTTTAGCCAAAAAACTAGAAATTTAAAAAAAAAAATCTCAAAGTTAGCTTTAGCCGAAAAACTAAATATTTTTCTCAATGTTTCTGATTTTCCGAGATCACACTAAGGTGCAGGGAAAAGAGCATACGCATGAGAAAAATCCTTCCTTTCTGTTTCTGATTTGCCCAGATCGCACAGAGTCGCAGGGCAAAGAGCATACGCAGAAATGAAAGGTATAGATCCGGTTAAAAAAAAGGCTAAATAAACTAAGACCGAAATAAGCAGAGAGAAAATAACAGTACACTGCAAAAAAAACACTGTATACCTCTCCATCTGAAAAATGACGCAGCTAGGGCTACCGAAAACCTTTTCGTGTGAAACGAAAGGGGTTCCTCACTGGAACAGATGCTCCGAACGCAACAGAGCAGTCCTCTCGGCCCGAAAGCAGGCAGAAACAACAGATCTAGGAAACGACAGCCGCATGCAGTTCTACCGGCTTCAGATTTGGATCACCAACGAACGCGGCCCTCAAATAGCTCCGATACCATGTAGGAATTTACAGGGTAAGTTCCTCAGAAAGAATACCAAAAGGACACCGCTCACAACCAGATCTCAAATCAATACACCAGTATTTTTGACGTGGTTAAAACCCTCAGAGTGCAAGGAGGGAAACAGTCCACGGCCTGTCCCAACGTGGGTACTACAGGCAATTTATTAATCAAAGAATGAAAATTTACATAAGCTTCTCTCATGCACGGATTACCCGAACAATGACCCTCCATGCGCTTTAAATAGAACTCATGGACCAATCGGGTGTCAAGCCATGGATCAAGTGTCGGTAATACCGAGGTGAGAGTGAACCGTCGGATCACTACATATCGTGACCGTCGGATTGTAAGTTACAATATGTACAACGGTAAAGAAACAGACTTTACCTAACTCTATACCTAACTCTAAACTAGACCAAGTTGAACTTAACTATATCCTATGTGTCGGAATATCCTAACATTTTGTGTGTAATCTTGTAAGCGAGCGTGACAAGAAGGAGGCTTGTGTGAGTTGGTAGAAGGCAGTTTTCCCTTGCATCATCTGCTATAATTCATGAGTTGAAGAATCAAATCTTGTGCAAGGAATTAGGGACTTCGTTCCTTGGGTTTGTGTTAGGAATTGAAAGTAGAGGTAGAGAAAGCGAAGAGGGAAACATGATAAATATTCTTATAAGGGTTTCATGCTTAGGATAAGCAGGGATAAGGGTGTATTCTCCAAGTGAAATAATGGTATTGGTAAGAGATCAATTTCTCAATTTTTATCATTAAAATTCTCAATCATGTGAGGTTTTTACCAGTTCGGTTACTTGGATTTTTTTGTGTAATTGTGCTTTTATTTTTGTTCATATTCTACTGCATCTAGTAGAGAAATTATGTGTTTATGTGAGAAGAAATTATATTTCAGATTATTCATATTAGTAGCTGTATAATTTGAGCGAGAGTCTACATTATTTGCATGAACAATTGAAGCCTAAAGCCATCAATGTATTTAGCCAAGAAAATAGAAAGTTAGCCTGATCACCTTGAAAATAAAATCCTAACCTTTATTTACATAAAATAAACACTAATGAAGCACAAAATTTTGAACTGGGTTTTTGCTAAGGAAAGAAAGATCTGCAATTATCAATTTACCATTGTGAATCATTCTGCAAAGGAAAAATTTATTAAGTTATAAATGTCAAAAAAATTAGTCCTAACGTCGACATTTCCAAGTATTTCGTTGTAAGTTGAGGTTCCTATTACATTCATACAACAACAAAATCAATGAAAATTAACTTAAGGATATTTAATATCATTTTTGAAATGTTTTACTAAAACACATCAGTTTTTGGACTAAAACAATCATTTTTCTTAAGCCTATGGACCACATATTTTGTTGTAATGAAAAATTAGAAGCATAATAAATGTCCTTATGAAGTTTCTTACCTACATGATTACTATTGGTAGGAAAAACCATTTTCAAGTGTTAATGTTGTCTTTAATGGGAACTTTAATAGTTTCAAACTCAACAGTAGGGTCTTCTAGAAATTCTTGTTCCGCAAAAGTAGAAACGAGAATTAACTTAAGAATATTATGGATGACATCCTTTAAAAGGATGCAAAATTGTCAAAAATAACACACCTTTTTCCAGTGGTAATTTAAGAATATGTCTCCTACCATTGTTGCTTCAAATAATATAAGAAAAGTTACAAGAGTTGTGTACCGATTAAATTAAGTATTTACAAATGGATAGTATTTTATCCCATTCCTAAGAGACAAAAATGTTTGCAATAAAGAAAAATTCATAAGTCACACTGAACTAGTTCTTGTTATATGGCTAATAAATATTTATTTGATATATAAACTAAAAGGAAAACATGGAAGAGGTTTTAGGTTAAAGAATAATGAAGAATGTAATTTTCTAAATTCAATTTTACACATTTTATGTGTGCACAAACATATCAACTTAAGAACAATATAGCCTTAAACTTTGCTAATTTGGAAAGGAGCCTTGTTGTTCATGTCCTCGGGGATATGTTTGTTAGTGTCTTCCCTTTCTACGATGCTTTCTTTATCATGAGCATGGAAAGATATTTTCTACTAGTAATTTATTTGTGGGCTAGTGGAAGTATACTTGATACTGAATTAATTGGCTAAAAACATTATCCAATGGCATTGTATAACTATTATACATTTTTGCATTTTTGGCCATAATCTGGTGATATTCATTTTAGTAAAATATTGAATTTTTTTGTTGAAAATGGATTATTGACTGCATATATGGATTCAACCCCTCGGTAACTACTAGGGCACTCAAAATATGGATATTTTACAACTTAAACTTATGATTCCAAAAATCCCTACTGGACTCTAGGAAAATTAGACCAGAAAATATTCCAAAATCCCCTTCAAAATGTATATCAGATAGACTACAACCTACTTAATTACTAGTCAGTACAGATTGAACCTAACATAAAATCTCTATGCCAATAAATGAAGAACAATGTTGTAAAATCACACCTATATTACTTTGGTATAACTCAAATAAGTCATAGAGAACATTTCAACAATAGACTAGTAAGTAGAAATCATAGATTTTCCTAGATATGTTGTGTAACCCTTGAGGTTAACATTATTCCTCTGACTTACACATGGACTTCTCTATACTTTGAGATTGATTTCCATGTTTTCCAAAATCTATAATTTTATTATTATTATTGAACTATCTTCTTCTTAGCAATTTTATTATTATTTTTGAACTAGCCTCTTCTTAGCATAATGAGGCCAACACCCTGATATTTAGAATTATGGGGAACGATCATATTTAGAATTATAGGGATTGATTAACACCTTTCAATTTGAGTTCCTTTGGCTAAGTAAACATGAGTGGGAAGATTATGTTCCACCTAAGTGACCCCAATCTTACACTTGGACGCAATCACAATTGTATGGGCCTCCACACATCCACAAGTGTAAGGACAAACACTAGCATATTGACCTAGTGGGGGTTATGTTAGTTACCTGTTTCATAGACCTAGAAAGCCACAAGTGACCTCAAAATTCTTTATCACTCAGATTAAGATTATTTATGCTAGCATTTGATCATATATCTCTTTTCATAATGATTGCAAGGCAACTGTAATATATAATTTGGATATTGTGTGCAATCATAACATACAATTTGGATACTAATCCATAATAGTGATATGAAAATTTCCCTTATATTCCTCTCATTTTTAGAACCCCTAAAGTTTTTTGATCAAAATATAATTTATATGTTTCAAACACAACTAAATATCAAATAATGATTTGATGTATGCCCATTAGAGTGAAATATATAGAATCCACTGATTATACGTTTCTTCCTTTCTCAAATTCAATGCTAGCATCTTACATTAGTTTAACTGATGTTATTACTTGTTTTGCTAATTCAAGGTACATGTATGAACTGCCTTTTGTTTAAGGCACACAAAGGTAGATTTTTAGTAGTCACATTTCCCCCAAACCATTTCTAATGCCTTTTTTGTATCCTTTTGGAGAGGGTGATTTAGAAAATGACTTGGTTAAACATTATTGGATCTTTTGGGGAGGGTGCTAGAGAGAGTATCCTAGGTAATGAAAACCATTATGAATGAAGTTGTAAATGACTAGACTATGATGATGTAAAGTTCATGAGTGGTTATTGTAGACCTCTTAAGCCATGGGTGTCTTTATGTTTGAAATTTGGTAGTAAACAACTCAAAATCAAAATCTAAAATCACTATGGACTCACATCTCTTCCACGATAATAGATACAACATGGAGCTATTGCAATGAGTACATTTACAATATGGAGAACCAGTTTCTCAATCACTGAATTATTTATTTCATGATAACTATAGTGCTAAACTTTGTTTTTGAATATAAATAAAGAGAAATCTATTCATCACAAGATACCAAGCACAGAAAACATCCATTAGTAGTCTATATAGTTAGAACATGAAAAGGTAGAAAATATTTAGCTAAGATGAAAATAAATCATTCATTGAGCATACTCTTACAACAATAAAAATTCTTATGGATTCATATAGAAAGGGAAAAGAGCTTGAGAGGGCAAGAAAAGTGTTTAGGGATTTACATGGTTTTATTTTGAATTGGGGAACTACATAGTAAACTTCTTTGATTGATTTTGTTGACACCTAATCATAGGGGTTGGGTGAACAACTGTAAATATTGTAAATAAATAATAGAGAAAATGGAGAGTCATCAGGAGATGAAACTCAACAGTTATGTTATCGGGAAAACTAGTGTCCATTCAAAGATGCTAGTCACACTAAGATGGGAAGCTATCTTAAAAACAAACAAACTGAAGTTACTTGTGTTTTCCTTTATGAGAGATATATGAGAGAGAAGTAGAGAGTACCAACCTCAATCTTTCGCTAGTTTGTTTCATCTCTCCCTTGATAGAGCTTTCACCACTCCTTTCTCACTTGTCCCGCTTCAAAGAACACCTGTAGAGTCAAAGCAGCAAAATACCATCAAAGCATGGACATCTATAACCATAAACAATTTAGGATCAGATGTACATTAACCATATAAATGCATATATAAATACAAGCTTCAGATATATACAAGCATATGGAGGAAAACTCAAATAGCTTTATTGATAGAAGTAGTAGAAGAGATAATTACAACCAAGCTGTCTGATCCAGCATCATCCTCCCAGCATGAAAGCCCTCTTCACGTTATACAAAGCAAGATCACCCAACAATACAATGTCTTCAAAGAGAAACTAACAACACTTCCTTGAAAATTTCAAAATTCCAGCCTCTGGATCTCTGGGATGAGGATCCATATATAGATGTTTGCAGGAGAGTCAGTTGGCTTCTGGGATTTTGATTAGTGTCATTTGACTGATATTTCTTGGTTCCACTTGGAGATTTCATGAACTCTTACTCATCCTTGGGCGAATTCAGAGAGGCAAGTGTCATATGAGCAGTCTCTAGAAGATTCTTTGAGTTTCCACCCAGAAAACATCTTCTGCCATTTGTCTGCTCTCGCTCATTGCACCCTACAGAAGGGATTTTCAGTTTTCATCAAACCCCCCATGTGTAACAGGTGAGATGCATCGCACCCTCAGCATGGAGTAGTCTATATGGTGTAGTTTTGACCAGTTCTGAGCAGTTTTTCAGTGAGAACTTCGGGGAAATGATGTAATCAACTGACCTTGATCCATTAGGGTATGAAACAACACTTTTAGGGGTTTGAGAAGCCCTTAGTTTATGGACATATGTGATTGGGGTTGCAGTGCCCAAATATGTCTATAACAGTTGCCCCCTAAAGCATGAGGTTGTAAATCTTCTGATGTCGGGTGAAATGATTTATCATGAGGATCCGAGGTTTTTCGAACTAGAAGGTGACCTGTAATAAGATACAATACAATAACTTGTCTTCATAATATTTTCATGATCTAGCTGAGGCGGCCATTCCCATGCTCAACTTTATAAATTCATTTTCATGTACATAAGACAGAAAATCGTCTCTGTGGTAGATTGATGATTCTGGTAGAGTCATCATCCCTTAGATTGGATGATTATCTATGCAGCTATGATGTACATTTGATGTTTTTATTTTACCGAATATATCTCGTGGCCCGGATGGATGAAACTAGATTCGAGGTCTTCAAACTCGTTCGATCTTCGCCCGAAGTACAAGTCGATCCATGTGAAAATATGTTGTGATGTCGAACATGGAAGGACATCCCCTGATTACCAGCCAATGATGTAAGCTATTAACAAGCACGAGAGGAATCACCAATAATGATAATGACCCTCAAGGTACTGCAGTACAATTCACATGGTGCGAATACATGAGTTGATGTCGAACACCACGCAAAATTTTTCGGTCGAAGGCCATTGATGTAAACTTGTCGCTAGAAGTGAGAAACTTGCCATTGAGACATGCAAGCTTCAAAGTACTGAAAGGGTTGTTTCTAAGTCAACTTCTTGGATAATGAGCTGATGTCAACAAGAAGTGACCCGTCGTAGGAGGGCCTTAATGAATCCCACATCTATGACACGGAACGGAGAAAATGACATTGTGGAGGTGAAAATGATCTGATGATACAAGGTTCAGGGTGGCGGTCATGAAAAATGGAGAATGAAGGTATTACAGCGGATGAGGCATTAGCTAGGTTGGTGAATTCTCTGAGCGACTTCTCTTGAACATATCGGTGACACTTAAATGCATTGGTAGCGTTAACCCAAAAATGGATGGTACAGAGGACCAATGGTGGTATGACCGGTGAATGGAATAACCCAACCCTACTCAATCATGGTGATGGATTGAAAGTGTCATGTTCAAGAGCAACCTGCTACCAATGAAGTTATTCAAGTTTTCTTCCCTTTTCCCCAGTCATTGTTAACCAGTACCTTTTTATTTTTTTCAACCTTGAGGAGGATAACATATGCTTGTTCTATAATTTTCCCTTCGGGCAAACCTGTCACTATGTTTTAACGATCCTAGCGACAGAGAAACTCGCTCTTGTCTGCATGGACAAGTTTGTCGCTATTATTTTAATGATTTTAATGACAATGATAACTCGGCCCTTTTAATTTTTAGAGAGTCTAAAAAAAGACGTAAAGGCAACTCCAGTAGTCCTCTTTCGTAATATAATCCCTTAAGTCTGAAAAGGTATAAAATAATTAAAAAGCGATGAATTTTCGATAGTTTTAACGATCTCAATAAGACAAGCGCTCAATATTTTTATGTAATGATCCCTCAGGTCCTAAAAGATTAAAAGCTATTGGAGGGATTGCACTTCCAATCACTTGAACGACCTGGAGAGGCCAATTTCTCGGCAATCTTTTCATATTTTATGAGTCAGATGAAAAAAGCTTAAAGGAGACTCATTTTTTGAGGAATGATTGATGTTTTTGGATAGCAACTGGTGCCAGGTAAGGTTTGGAACTTTTCAATCATAGCAGCGTAAAGAAGGTGGCTAATAGAATCACTCATCGAAGCTGTTTTTCAAAAGGGTAAACAATCAAATGGAGGCATATGATCAGCTAAAAAAGAGTGGAGGTGATGGTAAAAACACAACCAAGTTTCAAAAGCTGATAATTATGCGATCACAAAGATTATTTACTGAAGGTGGGTTGATTTTTTAATGAGCTTAAACTCTGGGGAAACATTTGCTCATTTCTAGGTTTATTTTTTAACGAGCTTGAACTTCGTATAATCCTTCTCGTGCGAGTCATATAATAAGGATGTCTCATCAATAGGTTCATTTTGTATGGAGCTTGCGCCATTCAAAACTTTGCTCTGAAGCCTTTCGTTATGCAAGCTAGGAACGACCAACCTATGAGTTTAAAGGGTTGAGAGCCTACAAACTAAGAAAATAAATGGTTGCTTTTCACTTGCATGCAAAAAGGTTTGCATGGCCCCAGGTATAACAAAATAGAGCTTCCAGGTTACCATACGGAAGTTCTTGCATTAGCAAGATTGTTCCATCTGTGTGGCAGATAAAATGCTTCCTCGGCTTTGTCCCTCGAAATGGACGAAGGTGATTCAAGTTCCAATCACCTAACCTTTGACAAGGGAATCCTTTTCCAGTCTGATCCATTTTCCTAAATGGACAGGATAGTCAAACTAGTCATATTCCTATGCAGAAACCTACCTTATATTCGGGGTTTTCTTGCCGAAGTAGACCAGGGCTCATGCCTGTTGGGTTTTAGTCACAATCACCGAATCACTTGCACTCATTAGGTGGACGGACTGGAGATTGATGAGAAATTCCTTGTGCAAAAAGACCAGTTAGGGATGGCATTTGACTAATAGCTATGTTTGAACCAGGGAATGAAAGTTGGTCAACTAGGTGGACCACTTTGAATTCATGCAGAAAACACATCACTCAAAAGAGTGAGGAAACAATAGCTCCCATGTTATAAATGTAGTCATGCCCAACGAGTAGATTTTAGTCTAGAGGCCCTTGGACTACCATCATGTTTAGATGAACGGTTTTACTTCTCAAAGTTATAGGCAAATTTGGAAGGATCCCTAATAGTCGACCAGTTCCTTTCTTGAACCCTGTCAAATTTCTAATCTCAGGCAGAAGCGATGGCGAACCAAGCGCTTTCCAAGCAGTTGAGAAAAAGATACTCACAGAAGCCCCTTCATCTATGATAGTACCAAGCATGATCATTCTGTAAGTTTGTACTATGATTCGTAATGGTACATTAGATGGTAGGCGGGGACTCCCTAGTAGATTCCAATCGAAGTAAATGACTAGATTGCTTGGAGGAGGGATCGAATAAACGACCGGATAAATCTCTGATGAACTTCCTTCCTGCGAAAAAGGAATGGGTAGATTTCCCCCATGTTCATCAGATTCTGTGTTAACGAAAAGAATTTTAACGATGTCATTCTTATTCTCTTTGGTGATAGTATCATCTGAAGGTGGACCTTTTGAAGACAAGATTGGGTCGACTGCCATCTCGACCTGTTGACTTTGGTCCGTTGCGAACTCAGAGGGTTTATCTTCAATGATAGGTGCTTCGACCGACAATAAAGGTGTGTCCATCATATTTTCAACTAGCGATGGACTCGGCAAGAGTTTCTTGTATGCAAGAGGAAGTCGTTGCAGTGAAGCAGGACGATTATCCAAGACTCTTTTAGCTTCGTCTAGGAAAGGACAATGGTGGAGGGCGTGATCACCTTCACACAGTCTACAAGGAAACTTAGATCTTCCTTTCTTTCCATTCGCTTCGTTTTCACTAGTTGATGGTGTGCTCTCAACATGATCATCAAAGGTTGAAGACACCGGATTGTGCAAGTGGGGAGACCAGTCCCTCAAGATTTGTGGGATATAGGGACAATATTGATGATAGTGGTCTCCTTTGCAAATGACACATGGAGATTTAGGTTTGGAAGGTGCAGTGTGTGGATTTTCACCAAACGATGCATGTTTGTCCCCTTTCATCATCGGCTTCTTCTTCTTCTTCTCCTTCCCTTTCTTCTTCTTCTCAGCTACTTGGTTTTTAGTGTTACTAGTTTCTCCAAGAGAAGAGGAAGAAGGATAGGGAGAAACAAACGAAGTAGAAGGTGGGGGAGCAAGTTTACTATCATCTGGTTGCTGATTTGATTGCTGAGGAATTGCAGTGTTTTGAATGACAGAGGTCGAGAAAAGCCATACTGGCAGGCCAATTGTGAGTCTTGGAAGGGACAATGTGGCCATGTGTGGAGCACCAACATCCCCCCAAGAGGAGAAGGGACTAGGATTTCCCCCAAGGGGAAATCCTTGATTGGTAGACTCCATTTTCTCAACTTCAGACCAACGAGAGAACAATGACATTATTCCTATTAAAATAAATTTTATGACTCTTTGACACAACTTGCTTTTTCAATTTTTAAGAGTCGAGAAAAAGCTAAATATGACTCTAGTTGCCTTCGATTTTTAATGAGCTTGAAGTGACAAGTGCTCAGATGGACCTTTTCTTTTAAGGATTCTGAAAAGGAATGAAAGTGACTTCTCTGGAAATCTAGACAGAGGGATTACCACACCAATCGCAAAACTACAGAATAATTTTTAGGGTACGACAGTCAATCTTCCCAAATGTTGTGTTCAGTGCGTTGCGATAGATAGGGTGGCAGAAATAGCTTCATAAGGATAAAGGATGTAGCCTGTTGTGGTCTCCCAATATATACTTGATGGTACATGGGAGCACAAGTCTGTACTGGCACTTGTCGTCTCAAAGAGGAGGAATCACCCAACCTACGATGAAAACGATAGTTACCAGGCTTTACGACATCGGAATGCATCTCTAGCCTAGACTTCTAGATGTTGTGCGTTAGGTTCCAAAGTGTTTTTATGTTCATTGAGGTTTATTTTACAGCTAATCTTTCTTAAGAAGTTTTCCTTTAAGGTTCACTGCATGATGTAGATATACAATTCCTAAATATGCAATATAAGATGATAAACAATCGTTTACTTTCTTTTTGCAATGAAAATCCTAGCTACTAAGGAAAGAGAAATGAAATTCTTTCAACATAGAGCATAGAGCACACACTAGATGCACTTTTCCTAAATCAATTTCAGCATGCAGTCTAAATGATAATGCACATGCATGTATTTCTTTTTAGTTCCCTTAGTGTGAGAATGCCAAAAGAAAACTAAGTACGGATATGAACTATCTTCTTTCAAAGCGACAGTACTAATAATTTTCTTTTCGAAAAACGAAAGGAAGGCTACGATGACACTTTGCGATTTCGAATCCAAAAACGAAAGGAAGACTAAGATGACACTTTGTGATTTCGAATTCAAAAAATGAAAGGAAGACTAAGACTACAATTTGCGATTTCGAATTTAAAATTGTTTTCGACACTTGAAATACTATTAATTCAAATCAAATACAATGGCAAAAGTGTAATCGACTATCTGAAAGAGGAAGACTTTACGACACTCTTTTTCTTGACTGAAAACGACACTTGCGACACTTTCAAATCAAAAGACGATAGTTCGATTAAGCTACTATTTGCAAAGGAGAACTGTAAGTGATGAAAAATACATAAAAAAGCATTCACAATTCCTTCTGATGGAGGCTAAAATAATGCAAAGGAAGAAGGTTTCAACAGTGATACACTAACCATAGACAGCAAAGCTACTAAATAGAGCTGAAGACGATGAAGAAAAAAAAAATCTGGAGGCAGAAATAGTTTCACTCAATCATCGCACCTATAACATACGGAAACAGGGATGCATCTCACCTACAACACACGGGAGGTGCGATGCATCTAGATTTCCAATGAGAGATAGTGCGATGGTCCAGGGATGAGATTGGGCTTGGTTTTCACTTACAGTTTGCAGCTCAGTTCAGGGATTTAGGCTAAGCTAATCAGAGTCAATAAACACAAAGTATAGGGGCTAATCTAATGAGGTTATTTGAGCTACCACCAGGGCATTTACGATGGTTGCAAGTCAAATGTTCAGTTCATAAACCAACCCAGAGATTGACTGAAGCAACATTGATCTACTTTGTAGTTGCATAGCAAAAGTAGCTCGAAGGCTAGCTGGCTTAACTTCAGGCTATGTATGTGGTTTATAAAGCAAACAATTGTAACAAAAAAAAACTATTCGCTCCCCAGCGGAGTCACCATTTTGTTATCGGGAAAAATAGTGTCCATTCAGAGCTACTAGTCCCACTAAGATGGGTAGCTGTCTTAGAAACAAACAAACTAAAGTTACCTGTGTTTTCCTTTATGAGAGATAGATGAGAGAGAAGCAGAGAGTACCAAACTCAATCTTTCGCTAGTCTCCTTGCTTCTTTCCTCTCTCCCTTGATAGAGCTTTCGCCACTCCTTTCTCACTTGTCCCGCTTCAAAGAACACTTGTAGAGTCAAAGCAACAAAATACCTTCAAAGCATAGAGATCTATAACCATAAACAAAGTAGGATCAGATCTACACTAACCATATAAATGCATATACAAATACAAGCTTCAGAGATATACAAGCATATGGAGGAAAACTCATATAGCTTTATTGATAGAAGTAGTAGAAGAGAGAATTACAACCAAGCTGTCTAATCCAGCATCATCCTCCCAGCATGAAAGCCCTCTTCACCTCATGAAAAGCAAGATCACCCAACAATATAATGTCTTCAAAGAGAAACCAACAACACTTCCTTACAAATTACAAAATTCCAACCTCTGGATCTCTAGGATGAGGGATCCATATATAGATGTTTGCAGAAGAGTGAGTCAGCTTCTTGGATTTTGATTAGTGTCATTTCATTGATAGTTTTTGGTTCCACTTGGATATTTCATGATCTCTTACTCATCCCTGGGCAAATTTAGAGAGGCAAGTGTCATATGAGCAGTTTCTAGAAGATTTTTTGAGTTTCTACCTAGCAAACTACTTCTGCCATTTGTCTGCTCTCACTCATCGCACCCTATAGAAGGGCTTTTCAGTATGCATCGCACCCCCTGTGTGTAACAGGTGAGATGCATCACACCCTCAGCATGGAGTAGTCTGTATAGTCTAGTTTTGACTAGTTCTTAACAATTTTTCAAGCAGAAATTCTGGGAAATGATGTAATCAACTCACCTTGATCCTTTAGGGTATGAAACAAAACTTTAAGGGTTTTGAGAGTCCCTTGGTTTATGTACATATGTGATTGTGGTTGCAGTGCCCAAATATGTCTATAACAAGTCACTCCCTCATGTATATAATAAAGAACAACCTAAATGAATATACAATCTCATTTTTGAGGAGTTACCTCCTGGCCTGACATGGTATCAGATTGAGCTCCATTTTTGGCATTCCATTCTGCCCTTGTAACTCCCTTCTGCCTGTGTTCTACCTATTTTGTAGAACTAACACATCTGCCATTGCTCTAAGGCCGAAACCCATCTTCCGTACAATGTCATGTGTTTTCTATTGTATGTCAGCTGGAGCCGTGTTTCAAATATTTTGTGAAAAGAAGCATTTGAGCATCCCGCAATTGTATAGGAAATAGGCAACATAGAGGATGTTCGTGAAGCTCACATAGGAGAGCACCAGCATCTCACATGCAGAGGAAACGAAGTGGGCATATTGTAGGATGACGACCTCAAGCCCATGACAGTTCTTGTTTTAATACAATGCTGGTTATTCCTGCTATGCATTGAACTTGTATCAAAGAATTGAACTTCTTCTATGCTATTCATTCATGCAATGCATTGCACTTCTTGAAATTTGTTTGTGAAGTTTGATGGTTCTGAGGGTGTTGAAATAATATTGCGCTATATGTGGAAGTAGTGCCTATGAATTGAATTCGTTTTTTTAGCACTGCATGCTATCCTTGCTCTCATAATCAAACTCCATACCTCCCACCGATTCACCACTCCCTCATACCATACGCTCTTACATTTTGTATAAAGCTGGTTATGTTTATTATTATATACACATTTGCAATGTTATTAACGTTGTCCGGTTGGAATGTTATTAACATTGTTTGCTATAACCGTATTGGAATGTTATTAATGCTCTTGGGTTTGGCTCCCACGTTGTCTTGTATAATTGTATTGGAACATTATTAACGCTCTTCCATTTGGCTCCCATGTTGTCCGGTATAATCGTATTGGAATGCTATTAATGCTCCTGCGTTTGGCTCCCATGCTTTCTGGTATAAATGTATTGGAATGTTATTAACGCTCCTACGTTTGGCTCCCAAGCTATCCCCCATATACCACCTCCCCCAAATTCTCCCTCCCCCATATATTACCTCCCCAAAATAATACATCTATTTTTTATATATCAAAGTGCAATTTTTCACCACTAGAAGTGCATTTTTTATATATTGGCAGCAGGGTACATTTTTTAAAATGAATTCATTGATATCTATTGTGGGAGTGATTCTCATTGGGAAGGAGAACTATCTAGAATGGTCACAGAAAATCAAACACACTCTCATTTTTAATGAACTGTGGAAAGGAGTGTCTGTTGGATATGGAGACAAAGAGCCATAATAGCCTATCTCAGATAAGGAATTCACCATTTGGGAAAATAAGAACAGCAAGGCTTATGCATGATTGCAGCATCAATAAATGAGGAGGTGAGTCACCATATTTCACCATTTTCAAATGATTTTGAAGCCTTACAAAAACTGAAGGAACTCTATTACTCAAATTTTGCACTTGATGTTGTTCAACTCATGATTAAATTGTTCACCCTTGAATTACAAAATGATGATCCTCTTGCTCTTGCATCAGAAGTAAAATCTATTATGCATGATATGAAAGTCACTAATGTTGAAACAGACATTCATCTGATAGCTTTTTGGAAGGCACTTTATCCCACTTACTCAAATTATCTTGAGTCATTGCCAGCAAATGGAAACCTCAAAGATATTACCTCTGACTCGCTTGTGAAAAAATTTGTTGAAAGAGAGAAAGCCTTTTGGAAGAAGTCAACTCCTCAGTCTTTTGAAGCGGTTATGTGTCTTGCACATAGAGAGAAGAATATTTCTCAAGATTCTTCCTGAGGAAGACGTGGTTGAAGAGGAAGAGGAAGAAATTTCAAAGGCAAGGGGGGAAGAAACTCTCAAGGAGAAAATTCATATTTGCATTGCATACGCTAAAAAAAAGATGGTTCACATGATGCATCCACATGTAAGTTACCTTGGGACAAAATTGAGCAGGAAAGAAACCAACCCTGAGGTAAAACTAATGACAAAGATAAAGGTAAAGCACCTGAATCGCTCACTATGTTGTGGTGTTTCCAGGAAAACTAGTTTCTTTTTTATCTACTAGTCCCACTAGGATTGGTATCTATCCTAGAAACAAACAATCAAAGTGATTTGCGATTTCCTTTATGTATGATAGATAAGAGAGGAGCAAGGGGACCAATCTAGATCTTCCACTTGACTCCTTGCTTGATTTCTCTCTCCCTTGATAGAGCTTGCACCTCTTCTCCTACTTATCCCGCTTAATGAATACCTGTAGAGACAAGGTAAAAAAACTCCATCAAAGAATCTCGATCTATTATATCATAAATAATGAAGAATTAGAAATACATTGACCATACAATGGCATTCACAAATAATAACATACACAAATACACAATTGTATGGAGGAAAACTCAAAGAACTTTATTAATAATAGAAGGGAGAATTACAACCCAACTATCTGATCCAGCATCATCCTTCGAGCATCAAAGCCCTCTTCACCTCATGAAAAGCAACATCACCCAACAATACAATGCTCTTTCTCAAAGACAAACTATCATCACTTCATTACAAATTACAAAATTCTAGCCTCTAGATCTCTCAGATGAGGGATCCATTTATAAATGTCTGCAAGGGTGTGAGTCATCTCTGGGTTTTTGATTAGTGTCATTCCACTTGTTGTTCTTGGTTCCACTTGGATATTTCTTGGATTTCTTACTCATCCTTGGGCGAATTCAGAGAGGCAAGTGTCATAGGAGAACTTTCTGGAAGATTCCATGGGCATCCACTTAGCAAACTGTCTCAGACATTTGTCCATCCTCGGTCATCGCACCCTACAGAAGGCCTCTTCAGTATGCATCGCACCTGGCTAGTGTACAAGTCTGTATGCATCGCACCTTGACAATGGGGCAGTTAGTATGGTCCATTTTTGGCCAGTTCTGAGTGGTTTTTTAGGTGGAACTCTTGGGGAATGATGTAAACAGTTGACCATGATACTTTAGGGTATGAAACAACACTTTTAGGGATTAAAGAGCCCTTGTTTTATTGAAATATAAGATTGGGGTTGCAGTGCCCAAATATGTCTATAACAGTTGCCCCCTAAAGCATGAAGCCGTAAATCTTTTGATGTTGGGTGAAATGATTTATCATGAGGATCCGAGGTATTCAAACTGGAAGGTGACCTATATAAGACACAATACAACACATCATCATCATATTATTTCCATGATCTAGCTAAGGTGGGCATTCCCATGCTCAGCTTTATAAATTCATTTTCATATACATAGGACAGATAATTGTCTGCAATTGCAAACTGGTGATTCTTCATATGAAGAGTCATCTTCTCTGGCTTAGATGACTATCTGTGCAGCTTTTGTGTACATTTGATGTCTTTATATTCCTAATATATCTCAGCCTAAATGGATAAAACTAGATTAGGGGTCTTCGAAACTTGTTCAATATTCACCCGATGTACAAGTCGATCCACGTGAAAAGATGTTCTAAAGTCAAACATGGAAAGACATCACCTGGTTACCAACCAATAATGTAAGTTGTTAACAGGCACGAGAGGAATCAACAATAATGATAATGACCCTCAAGGTACTATAGTACAATTCACGTGGTGTGAATATATGATCCGATGTCGAACACCATGCAAAATCTTTCGGTCGAAGGCCATTGATGTAAACCTATCACCGGAAGTGAGAAACTTGCCATTATGGCATGCAAGCTTCAAAGTACTGAAAGGGTTGTTTCTAAGTCAAATTCTTGGATAATGAGCTGATGTCGTCAAGAAGTGACCCATTGTAGGAGGGCCCTAATGTATCCCACATCTACGACACGAACCGAAGAAAATGATTTTCTGGAGGTGAAAACAATCTCTGATGATACAAGGTTTAGGAATGGCGGTCATGAAAAATGGAGGGTGAAGGTATTGTAGTGGATGACGCATCAAATGGATGGAGAATTCTCTGAATGACTTCTCTTGAAAATATTGGCGACACTGAGATGGATTGGTAGCATTAACCCCAAAAGATGGATGGTATGAAGGACCGATGGCGATAAGACCGGTGAACGAAATGACCCAACCCGACTCAATCATGGTGATGGAGTGAAAGTGTCATATTCAAGAGTGACTTGCTACCAATAAAATTCTTTTTCCCTTATCATTGTTGACCAGTACCTCTTTATTTTTTTCAAGCTTTAGGAGGATAACATATGCTTGCTCTATAATTTTCCCTTCGGGCAAACTTGTCCCTATCTTTTAGCGAGCTTAGCGACAGTGAAACTCGTTCTTGTCTGGTTGGACAAGTTTGTCACTATTGTTTTAACGATTTTAACGACAGAGACAACTTGGTCCTTTTCATGTTTAGAGAGTTTGAAAAGGGATGAAAAGGAAACTCCAGCAGTTCTTTTTCATAGCATAATACCTTAAGTCTGAAAAAGATTAAAATAATACAAAAGGGATGAGTTTTCGATAACTTTAGGGAGCCAAAAAGACAAGCACTTGATCCTTTTTTGTTAAGACAAGCCCTCAGGTCTGAAAAAGATTAAAATATATAGGAGGGATGGCACTTCCAATCACTTTAGCAAGCTAGAGAGGCCAATAGCTTGACAATATTTTCATATTTAGGGAGTCTGAAAAGAGTTTAAAGGGGACTCATTTTTTGAGGAACGAGTGGCATTTAGGGTAGAAACTAGTTCCAAGTAATCTTGGAACTTCTCAAAACATGGTGATGTGAAGAGGGTGGCTAAAAAGACCACTCATCATAGCTGTTCCTCAAAATGGTAAACAATTAAGTGGAAGCATATGATCGGCCAAACAAATGGAGGTGATGGAGGAAACACAACCAAGGTTCAAAAGGCTGATATAATTTGTGATCACAAGGGTTATTTACCAAAGGTGGGTTCATTTTTTAATGAGCTTGAACTCTGGGGGAACATATGCTCAGTGGTAGGTTTATCATTTAATGAGCTTGAACCATGCGATAACATTGCTCATTTCCTTTTTATGTAGGCTAGAAATGACCAAACTACAAAGCTAAAAAACAATAAAAAGCTAAGGAACTACTGAGGTTAGGTAGGATGGTTTCATCAGCAGCTTAGACAAAAACCTTTCCTTTGCCTTGTCCATAGCGCAGACAAAGGTGAGTGGTGGATCATACCAACACCTAACCTAAGAAGTTAAAAAACTAAAAAGCTAAAAAAATCTAGAAAGCTAAAAAATGAAATTGGTCATTTTTTATTTGCATAAAAAGGTTTTCATGCGCCCAAGCATCAAAAGAGAGTCTCTAGGAAACTTGCTGTGGTTAAGAAAGATGATTTTCTGTCAGTGGTTAGAAAAAACACTTCCCGCACTTTGTCTACGAAATAGACGAAGGTGAAAGATGTCAGAGACCAATCACATAACTCACAAGGAAACTTATTTTTTCGGCTGGGTTCATCCACCAAATAGACAAGGGTACATGCCCCCTAAGCTTTGTTTCATTCACCAGACTGCTGATGGTAATTAGGTGGATGAAATGAAGGTTGAAGAGACACTCTTGATGCAAAAGGACCATTTGGAGATGATGTTTGACCTAAAGCTGTGTTTGAACCAGAGAATGAAAGCTAGTCAATAGTGACAATTTTGCCTTCATGCGGGAAACAAATCACTTGAAATAGTGTTGAAACAATAGCTTACATGTTGTAAACATGGTCACGTCCGAGGAGTAGATTTAAATCTAACGGTCCTATCACGTTCAAGTGAATGGTTTTCTTTCTCAAAATTATCAGCAACTTGGGAAGGATCCCTAATGGTCGAGTGGTTACTTTATTAAAACCTGACAAATTCTATGTAATAGGCATAAGCGATGGAGAACCAAGTGCTTTCCAAGTAGTTGAGGAAAGGATACTCACTGAAGCCCCTTCATCTATGATAGTGCCAGACACGATCATTTTGTAAACTTGTACTATGATTCGGAATGGTACATTATAAGGAAGGCGAGATCTTGCTAGTCAATTCCAATCAAAGGAAGTGATTAGACTACTTGGATGGGGTACCGAATAAATCGGTTAAATAACCCTTTGAGTAGCAGGAACTAGGGGACTCTCTTCTTGTTGTGAAGGAATGGGTGGATTGCCCACAAGTTCATTGGACTCTGAGTTGACAAAATGAATTTGAGCAATATCGTTCTCACTCTCTTTGGGAATGATATCATTTGTAGGTGGACCTTCTGAAGGCAAGACTGGGTCGACTGCCATCTTGACCTGTTGAATTTGGTCCGAAGTGGACTCAAAATATTTACTTTTAACGATAGGTTTTTCGACCGACGATTGAGTTATGTCAGTAGGATTTTCAACTAGTAAAGGACTTGAGGTTTAGTTTCTTGTATCTAGACGGAAGTCGCTGCGATGAAGCAGGATGGTTATGCAGGACTCTTTTGGCCTCATCCAAAAACGGACAACGCGGAAGATGATGGTCCCCTTCACATAATCCACATGGAGTTCTGACCTTTCCTTTCTGTCCAGGAATTTCATTTTCACTAGTTGATGGTGTGTTGTCAACATGATCACCAGAGGTTGATGACACCGAATGGTGTGAATGGGGAGACCATTCTCTCAAGATTCGCGGAATGAAAGTACAATATCAATGAAAATGGTTTCCTTCGCAAATTAGACAAGGATATTTTGGAGATTTATTGTGCGGATTTTCACCAAATAATTCATGGCTTCCCCCTTGCTTTTAACTGATTTCTTCTTCTTCTTCTCAGACACTTGGTTACTAGCATCACTATTTTCACCAAGCGAAGATTAAGAAGGGGAGGGAGAAACAAATGAAGAGGAAGGTGAAGGGTCAACTTCAGTATCAACTGGATGCTGATTCGATTGCTGAGGAATCACGTTATTTTGAACCACAGACATTGAGAACAGCCATACTAGTAGGCCAATAGTCAGACCTGGCAGAGACAATGTGGCCATATGAGGAGCACCAATATTTCCCCAAGAAGAAAATGCACTAGGATTCTCCTCCAGAGGGATTCCATGATTGGTAGACTCCATTAACTCAACCTAAGATCGACGAAGGAACAGGGGTGTTATTCCAAATTTAAATAAATTTTAATGACACTTTGACACAACTTTTCTTTTTCAATTTTTAAGAATCAAGAAAAAGCTAAAGATGACTCTAGTCCCATGTGATTTTTAATGAGACTGAAGTGACAAGTGCTCAGATGGACCTTTTCTTTTAAGGAGTCAAAAAGGAATGAAGGTGACTACTCTGGAAATCTACACAGAGGATTACCAAACCAATCGTAAAACTACAAAATACACCTTGGTGATAAATTAAAGAGAAATTACCAAGGACTTATGTATGGCAGTCAATCTTCCCGAATGCTGTGTTCAGTGCATTGCGATCAATAGGGCGACAGACATGGCTTCCTATGGATAAAAGATATCAGCCTATTACGATCTCCCAATATATACTTGACGGTACGGGGAGCACAAGTCCATACTAGCACTTGTCGTATCAAAGAGGAGGAATCACCCAACCTTCGATGAAAATGATAATTACTAGATTTTATGACGCTGGAACACTTCTCTAGCCTAGAACTCTAGATGTGTTGCATTGGGTTCCAAAGCGTTGTTAAGTTCATTGAAATTTATTTTAGAGTTGATCTTGCTTAGAATTTTTCCTTTCAATGTTTAACCACGTGATGTATATGTTAAATTCCTAAATATGCAATCTAAAATGATAAACAATCGTTGTTTATTTTTAGCAATGAAAATTCTAGCTACTAAGGAAAGAAGGTTACGATTCTTTCAAACAGAGAGGAAAGAGCACACACTAATCCACTTTTCCTAAATCAATTTTCGAACACAGTCTAAATGCAAATGAAAATGCATGTATTTGTTTTTCGTTCCCTTTAATGTGAAGAATTCCGAAAGGAAAACTAAAGTATATATCTGAAATATTTTCTTCAAAGCGACAATTTGACAATTTCTCTTCAAAATGAAAGGAAGACTAAACCACACTTTTCGATTTCTAATATAAAATGCTTTCGACACTTCAAAATATCTACAAATCAAATCAAAATACATGAAAAAAATTTCAATTGACTATCCAAGGAAGGAAGACTCAACGACACTTCACTTTCTGATACAAAATGATAGTTACGACACTCTTTTGCATCAAAATGACAGTTTGATTTTATCAACTTTTCGACAACGGATTGCAAATCATGGACAAATACATAAAAACACTTGCTAATCCTACTCAATGGAGGCTTAACTATGTAAAGCAAGGTGGCTTCAGCAATGAGATACTGTTCATAAGTAGAAAAACAATTGGACAGAGCTGTAAACAAGGACAAAAAACCCAAATTTCAAGGAAAGAAATAGGATTACTGAGTCATCACACCTATGCTTCACAGAAATAGGGATGCATCTCACCTACTACACTCGGGAGGTGCGATGCATACTGGTTTCGAGTGGTAGATAGTGTCATGGGCTAGGGAGCACAACTGAGGTGGGTTTTGGCTCAAATTTGCAGCTGAATTCAGTGAGTTAAGCTAAGCTATTATGAACAGTAAAGAACAAAGTACAAGGGTATGATCTTGGAAGGTTATTGAGCTACCAACAGGGCATCTAGAATGTTTGTAATTCAGATGTTCAAATCATAAACTAAACCGAAGATAGACTGAAGCAACATTCATCTACTTTGCAATTGCAAAGCAAGAGTAGTTCGAAGGCTATCTGGCTAACTTCAGGCTCCGTCTATAGTTTACAAAACAAACAATCAATAGAAAACAAACAAAATATTCATCCCCAGTGGAGTCACCATTTTATTTCCAAGAAAACTAGTGTCTTTTCGATCTGCTAGTCCCACTACGATTGGCAGCTATCCTAGAAACAAACAATCAAAGAAAGTTGTGATTTCCTTTATGTATGATATATAAGAGAGGAGCAAAGGGACCAACCTAGATCTTCCGCTTGACTCCTTGTTCGATTTCTCTCTCCCTTGATAGAGCTTGCACCTCTTCTCCTACTTATCCCGCTCGATGAATACCTGTAGAGACAAAGTAACAAAACACCATCAAAGCATCTCGATCTATTATATCATAAACAATGCAGAATCAGAAATACATTGATCATACAATGGCATTCACAAATAACAACATTCACAAATACATGATTGTATGGAGGAAAACTCAAAGAACTTTATTAATAATAGAAGGGAGAATTACAACCTAGTTGTCTGATCTAGCATCATCCTCCCACCACAAAGCCCTCTTCACCTCATGAAAATCAAGATCACCCAACAATACAACGCTCTTTCTCAAAGACAAACTATCAGCACTTCCTTACAAATTACAAAATTCCAGCCTCTAGATCTCTCAAATGAGGGATCCATTTATATATGTCTACAAGGGTGTGAGTAATCTTTGGGTTTTTGATTAGTGTCATTCCACTTGTTGTTCTTGGTTCCACTTGGAGATTTCTTGGATCTCTTACCCATCCTTGGGAGAATTTAGAGGGGCAAGTGTCACAGGAGAAGTTTCTAGAATATTCCATGAGAATCCACTTAGCAAATTGTCTTGGACATTTGTCCATCCTCACTCATCGCACCATACAGAAGGCCTCTTCAATATGCATCACACCTGGCTAGTGTAGAAGTTAGTATGCATTGCACCTTGATAGTGGGCCAGTCAGTATGGTCCAGTTTTGCCCAGTTCTGAGTGGTTTTTTAGGTGGAACTCTTGGGGAATGATGTAATGAGTTGATCATGATCCTTTAGGGTACGGAACAACACTTTTAGGGATTAAAGATCCCTTGGTTTATTGACATATAAGATTGGGGTTTCGATGCCCAAATATGTCTATAACATGTGGAAAACTATAATATTGGAGTAAATGAAGACTTATTTAATGCTTCACTTGCTTCTTGGAAAAATGATTGGTTGCTTGATTGAGGAGCAACTTGCCACATGACTTTTAGAAGCAATTTTTTTGAATAATTTATTGACAATGTTGATGGACCAGTATACTTTGCATACAAATCAAAACTCAAGCCATCAGGGCTTTGCACAATTAGGCTTAAATTGCCTCGTCTTTGAGACATTCTTCTGCATCATGTTTTATATGTCCTACAGCTAAGCAGAAACTTCTTGTCCTTGCTCCACATCAACTAGAAAGGACACTACATTCATATGTTTGATGGCAAGGTTGAGGTGAGAAAATCATCAGACCACTCACTTGTCATGACGGGGATAGAAGAAGAAAGGCTTCTCAAACTTCAAGGTACCTCTGTTCGTGCACAAAATTTCTCATACAAATCTCATTATGAGGAAGGTACATTTCCATCAAGTTTATTATGGCATGCTAGATCTGGACACTTGAACTATGATAGCCTCTGCTTGTTGAAGAAAAATGGTGTTACTGGTTTGCATACAATTCCTTGGAAACTTAAGCAATGTGATGCTTGCATTCTAGGAAAGCATAGCAAACAGCCTTTTCATGATTTACATTCTAGAGCACATAGAAAAATTGAACTCATTCATTTAGATTTATGTAGTCCAATGCATGTTCCTTTTGCAAATGGAAATAAATATATGATGACATTTATTGATGACTACACTCGAATGTGTTGGGTTTATTTATTGAAGAACAAATCAGATGCTTTTCAAACATTCAAGAACTCTCATACATGGATTGAAAATGATGCAAAATCTCATATTGGCTCAATTTGCACTGATAATGGAAACGAATACACTTCAAATGAATTTTAAAACTATCTTCGCCAACATGGGATGAAACATCAAACAACTATGCCTTATAATCCCCAACAGAACAGAGTAGCTGAAAGAATGAATAGGACCATCTTAAATATGGTGCGCTCCATGATGTTTTTCAAGAATGTAAAATTGATGTTTTGGGCTGATGCAATTCTATGTGCTATATATGTAAACAATAGATGTCCATATAATGCTATTAGAAACAAGACTCCTTATGAAATGTGCTATGGGCACATTCATTCAGTAAAGCAACCTAGGGTATTTGGTTCCACATGTCATTCCTTGATACCAAAGGTACATAGAAACAAACTTGGTGTAAGAAGTCGTAAGTGTATCTTTGTGGGGCATTCAAACACCTGCAAATCATACCATCTCTATGATGAATTCAATAAAAAGTTTGTTGTATCTAGAGATGTAATATTTCTTGAATCATCCAAAACTGACAATGTTGTTGAGCGGAAACTTGATCGCTTGGATAGATTCACAAATGAAAAATAATTTCAAGAATTTGATAATCAGATTCCACATCTTGAATACGAGATTCCTATACTATATAAACCTGTGGAATATTCTTCTGAAGCACTCTCTCCCCCGCATGAAACTCTAAAAATGGATGATACTTTGAGTGATTTGATTGACAAAATTGGGAGACTCAATCTTGATTCAGTCCCAACTCAATCAACAGAGAAGCCTGGACCATCTCAAAAAGGTCTCCCAAAATGGCTGACAAAGAGACTTGAATGTGTTCATCCTGATGAGGTTGGATAGACAGGAACTAGAAATTCAACCCGACGAAATGGAGGTGATGTAGATGACTCTGATTCACATGTTGATATGGATGTTTCTTACGATTGTGAATTGAATTTGTCTACATATTTTGAACCAACTTCCTTCAAAGAAGCAACTTCTCATGATGAATGGAAAGAATCAATGCAAAAGGAGTATGATGCCTTAATAAATAATGACACTTGGAAGCTGGTTGATCTTCCATTGGGAACCAAACCAATTGGTTGCAAGTGGGTCTACAAGAACACATATAAAGTTAATGGCTCACTTGACAACCACAAAGTCAGGCTTGTGGCAAAAGGTTTTGTACAAAAGGAAGGGGTCAATTACGAGGATACTTTTGTCCCCACAGAAAAATGGGCTACCATCCGGACACTCTTTCCTTAACAGCTCAGAACGGTTGGAAGGTCCATCAAATGGATGTAAAAACTTCTTTCTTGAATGGAGATCTAAAAGAAAATGTTTTTATGTCCCAGCTTGAAGGATTTGCTATGAAAGGACATGAGCATAAAGTATGCAAACTTGTGAAATCCTTATATGGCCTCAAAGAAGCACCGCGAGCCTAGTATGAAAAACTAACTGAGCATCTTCTCAAACTCAATTTAAAACATTATTATCTTGATGATAGAACTTGTCAAGAAATTTTGCAAAATAGTTGTATATCTTTTGGTATATGTAGATGATCTTTTGATGACAGGGAATAATGAGAGCTACATTGCATCCATAAAGAAGGAATTAAGGAAAGGTTTTGAAATGAATGATTTGGGCTATGTTCATTACTATCATGGTATTGAAGTAACTCAACATACGAAGTCCATATTCCTTTCTCAAAAGAAGTACATTGGAGATCTGTTGAACAGGTTCTACATGGCTGAATGCAATCTTTTGACTACTCCAATGGAACAAAACTTAAAGCTCACATCCATTTAAGGAAAATAATTTGAGGATGCAACAAAGTATAGACATTTCGTAGGAAGTCTCAACTACCTGACTACTACCAGACCAAGCATTTCATTTGTTGTTGGAATCCTCTACAGATTTATGCAAAAGCCTTGTGACGGACATTGGTCCACTGCAAAAAGAGTTCTAAACTACTTGAAGGGAACTCAAGACTTTGGACTCAAGTATACATAGGTGGGCAACTTTAGCTTGATTAGATATTCTGATTCAGGCTTCGATGGAGACAAAGAAACTGGGGTATCTACTTCAGGTTATGCTATGAGTGTTGGATCAGGAGTTGTCTCCTAGAGATCACGCAAATAATCAGTTCCAGCAAATTCCACAATAGAGGCATAATATGTTGCAGCAGCTGAGGCAACAAAAGAAATTGTGTGGATCAGGAAAATTATGGAATATTTGCAGGTAAAACAAGTACATTTGACTCCACTCATGATTGACAATACCTCGGAAATAAAGTTGGTCAAGAACCTGTTGTGTTGTACAACAACCTCCCATTTCATAATTTTTTTCTTTAAATCATAATAGGAAATGGGTCCCTTTTAAACTTACATGTGTGAATAAATTGGTATTAACTCATCATTAGAAAAATCCTCATCAAAAGGTCCAATGCAAATGATATATTTTAAAATAAACATTTTGAACAATAATAAAATAGGTCTTTTAAATAATTATAAAGTTCTTTGTTATTACGATAAAATGATTCCAAGATCGCATATCGCAATAATAAGAAAAACATATATAAAAGACCCATTGACTCACTCTGATCCGAAAAAGGAAATCGCTATCGGATATCTGGAAAAGGCAAAACACATATTATAGAGAAACACTTCCCTCATTTCTCCGATGCGATAAAGGGTATCGCCATCGACAGCCGGCCGTAACAACCCAATACATGAATTATGACATGTTCAAATCCTCCGATGTGATAAGGCGTATCGCCATCGGCGATCGACGATTTTGCAATGGCATAAGTAATATGACCCGAATCCATCCCCGATTGTGTTGCATTAAATCAAGGCGTGTGTTTCGAAACATATTTAAAAGACTTGCATGCATTGTATCACCTTTTGTTAATCGAAGGATATTTTGGACTATTATTAAAACCTTCTCGTTCATGTTACCAATCACCGATTGCGATTTACTTCTGATTATCCACCAAAAAATCTAAGCCACACTTGAATGGATCATTCATCTTATAAACGATATGATGGGTATTTAAAAACTCCTTTACCATGATTGACAGGTTAAACGGGCAATTAATGAAGCAGTTATGCAGAGATTTTCCCTTAGATTGTATCGGTGGCAGTTTCACTATAATCCTTTATTATTCGCTAATCGATATAATTATTTCATATTGGATCATACTACCTATTCTCTGTATCACGTTGGTTTCATTCCTTGTGCAGAACTCTGCCAAAATAACAAATTTGAAACAAATGGGAAAAAGATCCAAGAGATTCGTGGCAGCAGCGGCTCCTACAGCAACAGTGAAGCCCACCAGTAATCCAGGACCAAGTAAAAAAGGTTTAATCTCAAACACTACGTGTCTTGGCCTTGGAAATCCAAGTTGACAAAGTATCTACAATTTAATTGAAGAAGAGGAGCCCGAGGAAGTGTCGGAAGAAGCTACTGCAGACTCAACTAATAAATCAGAAGATTCCCTGGAAGATTTAGCTGACTCATATTCGCACAGGATAGCAGCACGAGAGAAAATTCTTCCATACACTGATGTAGTTAGATGGGTGGTTGAAGAAATTCCAGTTTCAAATAGAACGTTTTGCACAGTTGACAGAAGAATTTTTGGTTCATTTCAGCCTAATGACTTAAGGAAGATGTATCACTTGTCCGAACCTGAAAAGAAATACAACAAAGCCTTTCTGGAAAAATTTGCAGCAGAAAACGAGACTGAATCAGCCCCAATTAAAAAATGGAGACAGAATCCCGCAAAGCACAAACATGAATCATCGGGTAAGTACTCTGTGGATTCATTGTCATCTCCTTACTGTTATGCTGGGGCAATGATGTGTAGAATGTGGGGAATGCATGATTCTGCAAAGTTCACTATTGAAATGGTTCCTTTAATGGAAGCGACGGTTAATAGTTATGTGATGGATTGGGCAAACATATTGTCCAATAAATTAGCCACTGCAATTCTTGACTTCAGATCAAATGCACGTAAAACCACCAGAACCATTCCCCCTTTTTATTATAGTGCTTATATTATGGATACTCTTTTCTTTAATTCTGAATACCCGGTACTCGGGTGGAGATGGACTTCCCAAGACCTTAATCCAATCCACATTTATCATCAAATGTTATGGAAGGTACACTATAAAGACCATTTGTACCAAATCTGTAATGGTTTCATGTTACCTATCTATTATGCCATTTTTGATAAGCCTGCCCCAAGGATTTTCGAGGAAGCAGGGATTGACTTGACTGCTGTAGGGAATTGGTTTGGGGAAGACAAGTTCACATATATAAGGGTTTATGATAGCCTTGCAAGACCCCATGTTCTTCCTTTGTATGTACTTGAGAAGCCATTGGCTCGAGAATTTGCCTACCAAATAACAACAGCAGGAACATCAAAAACTCTTAGGAATTCTAAAAAGCAGTCGTGGCCTACATTTCCTTTGAGATGATGTGTTTACACTCTACATGATTACAAACATGTGGAGAAGGAGGCAAAAAAATAAACATGCTCAATCTTGCAACCATCCCTAACAGGAAATACGACCCAAAGAAAATTGCCTATAACGTGCTTGAACAAGCCAAACTTACAAAATTTGATCATGAAAAAGATGAATTTGATGACCTGTTTTCTTCATCAGAATCATTGTTTCAGGTAAAAACATTGGACAAAATGAAATATAAAGATGAAGGGCTCGTAGAATTCAATAGGCTCAGAGAACAGAGGTTGCAAACTTTGCCTCTGGACTTATTAGCTACTACCCCAACAACCCAGTCAAGCGAGCCTGAACAGTAAATTGTTGACAAGCCTCCTACCATGGAGAAGATTCTCGAGAAAGGAAAAGAGTCAGAACAAGAGACAGAGCAGGAGAAAAAGAAGAAACAAGGCAGTGAACATATTGATATAGATACTCAGATTGACCCTAAACTCCTCAAAGAATGGCAACAATTTGACACTATTATAAGCAATCCCGAGACTTCACAAGGTTTTAGCACACCTCAAGTAACAGTCGCTCAAGAGACAACGACCACTACGGTTCCAATTGAAGGGACCAGCGGCCTACCCACCAGCAAAGATGTAGAAATAATTCCTAAGGATCCATCCGATCAAATTGTTTTGCAGATAGAAGACATACCACCGTTAGATGTCTTTTACAGTCCCAAACACAGGGTTGTAGTGAAAAGACAAAGGAAAAGGAGGAGACTTGATCAATCTTCCCTTTTATCAGCACAAATAGAGATGGCTAATGTGGTGTGGAAGGAGGAATTTAATCCTTCCGATGACCTTACAAAACTTTCTTAGTATGCCAGAGCCTATTTGGAAGCCACCATGGATAAAGCCTTGGAAGTAAGCAATCTACTTAAGGAAAGAGACCAAACAATTGTTTCATTGTAGTCACAGGTGTCCGAAAGATAGCAAAAAATAGAACAGTTAGAACAATAACTATCAACACAGCAACAGATAAACAAT
Source organism: Pinus tabuliformis (assembly GCA_031772625.1). Classification (NCBI taxonomy): domain Eukaryota; kingdom Viridiplantae; phylum Streptophyta; class Pinopsida; order Pinales; family Pinaceae; genus Pinus; species Pinus tabuliformis. The sequence continues at coordinate 186,710,591 of CM062820.1, forward strand.
CAATTAAATGAGAAATTGTTGAAGGAGAAGTAGAGGATAGACTTAAGCACAGTACAGAAACAAAAGGAATTATCTGAAGCATTGGCTAGGTTGAAGACAATGAATGAACAAATGAGTAAGACGAAAGATGAGAAAATCGCTCAACTGACACACCACGTAGAAAAGTTCAAGAGTCTTCCATAACCAACAGATTTCAGGTTTGAAGCTCTCCAAATAAATAAAGCATTGATTACACAGCTAAAACTGCTATGTCATAATATTTCTCTGGTTGAGCCCCTTTGTGAGATTACTGCATCAATAGTTGACAAATCAGTCGATACCAGGCAGGATTTGGAATAGGCCGATGAGACTTTAACCAACTTTCTTGCTTGGCAAGACACCAGTGAAGGGCAAGCCACGAATCTGCCTAAAATTCTAGAGTCACACAAAGAAATCTTGTTCCTAGAATGGCAGTCACAACTGATGAAAGCAGAGAGAGAAACCTCAAGATGCAGATTATCAACCAGTAATTTAATTGAGTTAATCAATGACACTCTTTATCTGTCTAACATGATTTCACAATGCATTGGAACAAACATACAATCAAGAATTGAAGAAGAATGGAAGATTAATCGCTGGCATCCAGAGTTTAACTTGGGATACCTTTTGGTTTTTCTTAGTTAAACCATACAATCAAAGGGCCACACTCAAATGTTTAACTGATGTGATCGGTTACATGACTCCCGAAATCCATGATGCCACATACTCAGCCCAACTGCATTCTCGTCTGTGTCGCCCTCCAAAATTGCAACCAATGCTTGCTATCTGCCAGCTCAAGCCAAAGGGAGATCATCCGAAACAATGAATCATGCTACTGACTGCAAACAAGCCTATTTTAAGGAGATACTCATGATTTAGTTGCACCATTTAATAGCATTTTTATTTCGTAATTAGTTAGCCTAGTTAGTATTTATAGGCCCTTTCATGCTTTTAGAAAGGGTCCTCAATCTTTGTATAAACTCAAATCAGTAAGTCCCACTATTGTGCTTCTGATATATTTTATGAAGACTAGGCTAGTATTTTGAATTTTAACGAAGAAAGCTTTGATGAGATGTGCACTATTGCCTTGTTGTGGAAGTGTTTCTAAGTTAGAAGAAGGAATTTGAATGTGACTGATATCGGGAGTGATCCAAATAACATATGGTACTATTACCTATTCTCTTGCTTCATTCTTGCATGTGAATTAGCATTTATTTAATCTTGCTATCATTGGATATATGTATGTGTTTTAATAGCAGTCGTTATACTTATCACTATTGAATGTCTAAGGAGTGTTATTCTTTCAATCATATTTAGGTCTATGATATATATGAAGAATAGTGTAATAATGTTTTCTTGATTACTTTATTCAACTACTTGAACAAAGTAATTATCATATGAATAAATGTATTTGTTTATCAATAGAGTCATCTATATGCCTGTTTGTAGATAAAGATCATCAAAAGTTACAATAAAGCAGAAACTTCCCGGGATAGGATAGTTGTTCACAATTTTACTTTTTAGATTAAATCATTCATCCATTATCATTATATATTAGAGAATCAACCACTTATCCATCCTATTTACCAATCATTGGGAAACTGGCCCCATTATTTCTAGTCGGAGCCACCACACCAAATGGAAAAGGAGTTGCCTTTAAGGTCCGGACCAGGTGGTTTTCCCTGATGTTGTTGCAGTGATTTTTGAGGCATCAACAGAACCCAAAGTTCCGTGACCGAATGAAGCACATCAATACAAAATATCATTTGATTCGACATCATGTTGAGGCCAAAACAATCCATCTTCGCCATTGTTCCACTAATGAGAAGATTGCATACATCTTCACTAAAGAACTTGGAAGAGAAAAGCTTGAAAGATTCAGAACGATGCCCGGACTCACCAACATCCCTTCAGATTAAGGTGGGGAATGTTGACACCTAATCATAGGGATTGGGTGAACAATTGTAAATAATGTAAATAAATAATAGAGAAAATGGAAAGTCACTGGAAGATGAAACTCAATAGTCACTCCCTGTTGTATATAATAATGGACAACCTAAATGAATATACAATCCTATTTTTGAGGAGTTACCTCCTGGCATGATAGATTCATATCTTAAAAGTAGTGCTTAGGCCATGGGAATAAATAAGTTGATAAATATAAAATAAGATTGATTTGAACCTGACTATGGGACATCTACATGTGTTAATGAAAGTGATTCTCTTCCTTTTAGGAATGGTATAAACCTAGGGGCCTATGGATGGTTTTATCTTCATAGGAATCAAAGGCATGGAAGAGATCGTTAACTAAGCTATCATATTCCCTCAACATAAGCACGAAAAATCTAAAAGAATACCATTTAAGTGTACCATTGGTTGAAATCTAGGTAGTGTCCTTGGTGGTGCTCCAATTGAGTTTGGGAAACACAAACCCTCCTAGGGTTGGAAAGGATTCCTTCACCTCCTTGTCCAACTATGCAAAAGATAGTTGAGCCAAAGCCTTGGTGTCTTCATGTTATTCCTCCTAGTGATGGTAATCTTCTGCCTCGAGATCTAGGCTTGTTATTCAAACTCTAGTTGGAAACACATATACGCAATCGTAGGAGGAGGTTTTGGGGAGGAATAAGCCTCTGTCATCTACTAGAATAGTTTTAATGGAAATCCCGTGGAAACATGGGAACCATTCCTATATTTGGTATCAAATTATGTTTGTTTCCTTCATTTTCTATTCCTTATTACACCTGACTTTACAATAGTATGTTCACAATCCTTCATTGCTACTACTGAGAGTAAGAAGTCTAGCTTAATGCTCATATGTGACACACTTTGAAAAACCCTTTTAAATTGGCTAGATGGATTGTAATTCATAGGATACTCTATAGCAAGTTTGAATTTTTAATTTGAATCATGGGTTACATTCTGATAATCCACGTTTAATTTATCTGCATTTTTTTAAAATCTATAGTGAAATTTTTATAGCATTAAATATTTCATAGATATAGTCTAATAGATATAGTGTAATGTTTATGGTGTTATATATATCACAGAGATAGTGTAATACTTGAAAAGTATGCATAGTGGGTACTCATTTAGATGTAGAACTTAATTCCAAAGAGATGGAAATGTTAGATGATCTCTTGGCTAGAATAGCCAGCCTGGGACCTATACTACCAGTTTTCTCCTGTTGATTCCTCTTGTACCTCTCTATGTGACTTACCATGTTTAAATGGTGTATAAAATTATTTTTGCTTCATGCCATGATCAATAAAGTAAAAAGAGTAAACACAATGCACCAAATATAATAAAACGTTCAAATCAATTTTATTTTTTTTCGAAAAATACTTAATATAATTTTATAATAAAATTATATTTTGATAATATTTTTAATAAATAATTAAATATTTAATAACAATTACATATATAAATATATTCAAATTTTGATAGGAATAACAAAAATATATATAATATGCTAATTTATTTAGCTTATTTAGATATTGAATATGTGATTTAGCAAATCACAATGGATTAACATATATGCAATTTCTATTTTTTTCTTTGCGTAGGAAAAGAGTAGAACAGTTACACTTGAAAAGAGCATAATAGTTATTGATTGACAACATACATCATAAGATTAGAGTACTTTTTAACCTATAACAAAAATATTAAACTACATTTCTAGTGATTAGATTATTCATTACACATGTTATATTATGTAAATTACTTATAAAATGATTTTTAATCCGATAGTAAAAAATTGATTCAAAAGAAATATGGAAATAACAAATTGTGTAGCCAATACAATCTCACCGTACAGATATTTAATAAATTAAATTTCAGGAGATAAATATCTCTATAGAAACTCTAATATGTCATATAAATCCAAATTGTTCAGCGATCTTTCATTGTAGTGTCATCAACTACCAATTCTTCGTAAACATAGTCGTTCCTCATACTTCATATTTCACTAACACTTTCTGTAATTTATTCGAGTTTATAAAAGTTGTAAGAAATAAGAAACCAATAATTATAGTTTTTTTTAATCAGGAATATAATGTATAAGGAAATATTTGATGGTATGAAGAATTGGTCTCTTTAATGTATATAAGAGCTGGTCTCCTCAATGTATATAAATATATTTAAGAGATAATGGTGATAACTACTCTAAAATAGGATTATGAAAGGTTTTAGTGTACATAAAAATATAATAATAGAAATATAATTACTTAATATATACGATTTAATAAGTGGTTTTAGGATCAATATGGATTTATATAAGGCTTAATATATATAACTTGTTTTACTATAAAATTGACAAATTTACATAAACAACAGAAAATCAAGTTCATAGAAAACTTGGAATTTCTTAGACTACCACTGGTCAACAATTTTCATTCTAATCCAGATTGAAATTCATATGATACTATGTATTATGTTACATTCATACTATTCATAAACTAAACATGTCATGTGGTTACAACAAACCAAGGTACAATTCAAAAAATATGGAAAGTCATGTATTATGTTAGATTCATACTATTCATGAACTAAACATGTCATGTGGCTGCAACAAACTAAGGTATAATTCAAAAAATAGGGATCATTCTAACAATTATATTATTGCTTATAATTGCATTGTGAGGTTTATAATAACTCGAGAGGAAAATAAATTATTATAGTAAATATAATAAAATATGTGTAATGATTGTCCACATGGGGTAGCTCAAGCGGCAAGGGCCGTGGAAATGAAGTCTCACCGAACCGGAAGTCTTGGGTTCAAATCTTGGGCTACCCTTCCCCCATAGAGGGGTACATAATGGACATGTAAATTGGAGAGTCCCACCCCAGCTTACAAAAAAAAAAAATATGTGTAATGATTTTTTAAAGGAAAATAAAAAAATCTATTTTTCTTATTGTATTTTTAATTTATCTCTTTATAGATTTACTCAAATATCAATTATAAATATATGTTAGATAAAAAATTAAGCTCTGCATTACGCAATAAGTACCGACTACACATGCATTTTAAACAAGTAGAAAAAATGCAAATAAACTAAAAATGGACAATAAAAATGCTTCGCATAGATAAATTGATACAATAAGTAATATAACACGTAAATGAGAAAAATATATTATGAAAATAATCCTTTATATTAAGTTGAAAACCAAAAGCGTTCTCATTAATGTTCTTATTGGTAAAAGAATAGAAAATAATTAATTAATTAATTAATTAATTAATAGATACTATAATAATTAATTACTAATTATTATAAATCATTACTAATCATAATTATTTTTATTATTATTATCATTATAAATAATTATTATAAATAATTATTAATTACTATTATAAATAATTAATAATAATAATAGTAATTATTATTTATTAGGAATAACAATTATTATTTTTATTTATAATTCTTATTTATAATATAAGATTAGAACGCTAGAGAGGAGAAAAGTTACCTGAGTTGTTATACCTGAGACGAATTGGGTGTCTTGATCTGCCTGATTAAAGGTAGCCAACTTCCATTAATTTCTATACCATTGTCCCTATTGAGATTATGCGGATGCTTTATAGTCTCAACAGCCTCCATAACCTTCCATCTATGATACTATTCCTCCCTTGGGATAATTTAGGTGCTCTCCAAGAAAACATGGTGCTTAGTTTTTTAGGAATGTTTTGCGAGGGACGAAGTACGAGACCTTCTGTTCTTAATATCTACTCCATGTTCTTGTAGTCTTTTCTGCAGGGAATGACCAATTTCACCAATGTAACTCTTGCCACAAGAACCATTAATTTTATAAACTCCTTTGAGTTGATTTCCATCAATATTATCCTTGACCGACCTCATTCCTTGTTTAATTTTTCTCGGTGCTGAGAATTGTGTGACTATGTCTTTGTTTCTCAAAATTTTGGCAATCTTATCTATTACCCCCCTAATATATGGTATAAATACCCGAGCACACTGAGGTTGGTTTTAAGCTGAGGCTCTTATGATAACACCTTCCTTTCACCTCTCTCTATAGTTTTTTTAATATGCTTATCCTTATAGCCTATACCCTTAAATACTGAAGATAAATGCTTCTACTTGGGATACTAAATTGTTATTAAGCTTAATTTTCATGTAATATTAGAAAAAAAATCTCGATCACACACTCATAACAAATATTTAAAATTTTTACATTCATCTTAATCTTGAAGTTATCTTGTTTTTAGATATAAACTTTTTCTCTAAATATATATTGAAAATATTAATTTTTTTTAATGGAAAAATTAAGATAGATTCATATATTACTAAAGAAAAACATGCATTTATATTACTATATGACAATAGATCCATTTTAATTTTCGATCTATTAATGGTTGAAAGGGATCAAGTATTTTAAGTTGCAAATATATTTTGGACTCCAAATTATTAAGAAATATGTGCAACCTTAAGACATATTATCCCTCTTGTCATTTAGGGTTAAGAAATATCTACATTAGTTATTTACACATACTCACACGCACCATGAATCAAATGCATGCTAAGTATTGAAATAATTATGCACCTCCTTCATTTTGACCAACAAACTAATAAAATGTTTTAACCGATATATATATATATATATATATATATATATATATATATATATTCAATCACATTATATATTATACATATAACATTCAAATATTTTTTTGTTATTCATATCTTTTTAAATAAGTGTTTTCCATATATTAGGAAATATATATCTCTATATATTTAATATTTCTTTATCTATATATGAATAGTATTGAACTACTTAACCTTCATATTGAAATATTTTATTTATGGTCACATTGATTCCTTTATTTTTTTCTTAATGTCACATATCAATTCCATATTCAAAATTAAATGAATTTCACATCTCTCTTATTAACAAATAAATATTTTTAACCCATGAGGTGTAGACCAGTTGGGTTGTCTAGGATTTAGTCCCCACCAAGTCACAAGTTTAAACGTTATTGGGATTGGTTGAGGATTGAAGCCACTTTTAGGGAATTCAAACTATCCCAAGGGGAATCTAAGCTTAAACCAATTCTCTTTCTCTCTCACTCTCTCTCAGATTTTTATCGATATATATATATCTATATATATATATATATATATATATATATATATATATATATATATATATATATATATATATATATAAAGTTGTTTAGTATATTATTATTTTATTTAAGGTGGGAATTGAAATGTTGTATTTGTGATCAACACTAAACTATTTTTTTCTAATTTCTCTCTCTATAAAAACAAATATGAATTTGATATCAAAATATTCCAATTAACATGGATATTCGAACATATTCTATTTGTGATAGTCAAGAGGCTTTATGTTAGGAGTTTCATAGGAACAATTCGAACCCTCTTCACCCAGGTTATGTTTCCCATAAGTAAGGTGATGAGATTAGATGTAATAACTTCAAGCCTATTAATGTAGGAGCATCCTTGGCCTTGGGAAATCCTCATCAACCCAAAAAATGTTTTTATTTTGTTTGTAATGTGGGAAAATAGGTGCTCCTACTCACATGTATTTTGAGTTGCTTCCATTCTTATTATGCTAGTTGCCGATATACCCAACTGATTATTGTTGCTACTCCTATAGCCATATTTTATCAAAGTGATGATTACTTTTGACTCACTCGCACTCTCGAGATTGCATACTGATATGCATAATGTGTAAAGTTTATGACACACTGAAACTGATATTTTTTTCTACCAGGCAACCACTACTAGAAGGATCACGAAAATGGAATGTAGGCTACAAATTTTTATTTTTTCACCTCCTGTGAGGAATCAAATTGATTCATTTCTAGAGTCCAAAGAGGTCAACAACATGGGAAACAAATTATCTTAGTTGGAATACAATGTGGTCAATAGTGTGGGAAATAAATTGTGGAACAAGGAACAAAAGGAACTTGTTTAGTTCAAGATCTTGTGGATTTGGCTTCTAGCTCTTGGAATTTTGATTTTGGTTTTAATTGTTCGATGTTTTAGAGTGAGTGTGACTAGATGTTATACGACTTAGAGATGGAGTTTTGGTTGTTGCATGGTATTACCATATAATAATGTAGTTATTTCAAGCATTATAAGGACTCCACTCTCATATTTGAATTCTTGTATATAATATCACATTTTGAACGATTTTTTTTTTTTGAAATCCATTCTCAGTTCTCCTTGGTAGGTCTAGAATTACTCTTTGTTTATGATATTTGATTTAATATTTGAATTAGTTTACTATGTTAGCCAAAATGAAATGGTTGGGGTTGTGCAATTTGTAATAGTGATTCTGGTTTCATAGTCTGTTGTGAAAGTTATAAAATCCTAGATGGCATAAAGTGGTATCAGAGTAGGTTTTGTTTTGGGATTTGCACCTTGATTTTATATGTGTAATAGGGTGCCGAAAAACCTTATTCGGTCATTGCATAAGAGGAATGATAAAGGTAGAAGTCGGGTCACAAAACCTAGATTGAGGTTTGTAAATGTTGGTGAGACATTTACGACTTGTAAGAATGATATTGAGAAGAAGAGGAGCAAAATGAGGAGGTGAAGTAAGTCAAGAACTGGGAGAGTTATGGTGAATAATATATGCGTTAGGGCATAGAAGAAATGGAAATCGAGAAGAAGATTCGAAGCCCAAAGAAGAAGTAAATGAAGAATAGGATGCTAAGGGAAGATACCCATTAGAAAGGTTTATTCCATACTTGAGCAATAGAGGCCGTGGAAGAGTTGAATTTTATTATTAAGATGGAAATTTAAGAGATGGTGTGCTCATGAACTAGATTGGAGAACTCAAAAGATAATTGAAGTATGAAAATATTTAGGATCTAAATCGGGTGAGATTTTCCATGACAAAGTTGAATGTTCATGTTGCATTATGGTGGGATATGCTACAAAAAGAAAAAGTAAATAATCAAGGATAAATTTATGTCAGGTGATTACCAACATAATTTTCATCACAAGTCCAAAATTTAAGACAAAAAGAAGCCTCTATTCATGAGTACACTGAAGAATTTTTCAGATTTTCACTTTGATGTGGTATAAAATAACAAAAATTCCAAAGAGTCAGAAGGTATGTGAATAAACTAAACTATTTGATTGAAGGTAAATACACATTATTTCTATATTTTTTATGAAGCCTATCACATTTCCTTGAAGGTAGAGGAAAATTTGAATAGGAAAACATGGTGAAAAGGTAGAGGAAGAAGTTTTACAGGTAGAGTTAAGGCAGGGACTACTATAGTAAGTGAAAAGGAAGAAGATTACATCAATGGTCAAGGTGGAAGAGGTGGAAATAAAGCTAGAAGAGGTAGAGGAATTATTGGAAGAGGAAAAGGTAAGTATGTAATTATTTGTTATCATTGTGGAGTTGAAGGAAATAAGAAATCCAAGCACCTAGATGGACGAAATTATGGGAGAAGAGGTGAAACCAATACACACATTAGGCAAGTTAATGAAGCTTTTGCTACTAGAGAGAATGTGACTGTAATTCAATAAGAATAGGGAGAAAACTTGATGTTTCAAAGAGTACTGCTCAAGCCCAAGGAAAAGATAGTGGAATAAGTAAGAAAATGAAGGAAAATTATCAAAACTAAATGCAAGGTCCAACGAAATTTTTGTAACTTGGTTATATATGGTGGAAGTACTAAACATTTAGTGTGTACTAAATTCATGGGAAAGCTAAAACTCAAAATTTTAGTCCACCCAAATCCTTATAAAGTCTAATGCTTAGAAAAAGGGAAACAATTGGTTATAATTGAGCAATGTTTATTAAAATTTGAAATCGGTAGCCTTTAGAAGAAAGAATTGTGTGATGTTGTTGACATGGATGCATGCCACATATGACTTGGAAGGCCATGGTGGTTTGATAGAAAAGTTCACCATGAGGGTCGGGAAAACACATATGAGTTTATAAATCATGGAAAATACTATAAACTCACCCCAATGTTGGAGAATACAGTTCAAACAATAGGAAGCTATCTAGGTATATAAGCATGGGTAAGAACAAGATCATGATGTGTTCACCCAAGGAGTTTGAGCATGAACGAAGAAGCGAAAATTATGTTCGATAGGGATTCTAAAGGCTATGTGAGAGGAAGTGGAATTACAAACCATTCCTATAGAAATTAAGTCCCTGTTAGATGAATTCAAAGAGATTATTGTAGATGAATTGTTAAAAGGATTACCTCTCATGAGTATTATTTCCCACCAAATGGACTTCATTACTGGATTGAGCTTATTAAAAAAGAAACCTTATAAGATGACTCTAACAAAGATTGAGGACGTAAATAACTAGGTACATAAGTTTCTTAATAGAGGATTCATAAGAGAGACTTTGAGTCCATGTGTTGTACCATCAATATTGACTCCAAATAAGATGGGTGAATGGAGAATGTGCATTGTTTCTAGAGCGATTAATAGGATAACCATCAAGACAATGGATGGATTATTTGAATGGTTGGTTATGCAATTTAGGGTATCTTATGCCCCTAGTAAATTCATGAGGCTCATCAATGAGGCCTTGAAACCATTATTGGGAAATTTTGTTGTAGTATACTTGGATGACATTTTATTTTTTTGCTAAAACAAAGAGGAGCACTTGGAACATATAAGCCAAGTGTTCTAGCGGTTGAACAAAGAGAAATTGTTGATCAGCTTAAAGAAATGTACATTCATGTAAGATGAGTTAGTGTACATGGGATTTGTGATTTCCAAGGAAGGTTTGAAGATGGATTCTAAAACGGTGAAGGATATCTTGGATTAGTTAACACTTCATTCAACTTTTAAGGTGACGAGATACCATGGATTTGCAAACTTCTATTGGGAATTCATCATGAATTTCATGCAGATTTGTTCATTACCTACTAAGTTCATGAGAAAAGGGAATTTCCAATGGAAAAAACTATAGGGAAATCATTTTCATATCTGAAAACAAAGGTCACAAAGAAACCTATTTTGGTGCTTCCAAACTTTGATAGAGTATTCCAATTTGAATGTGATGCAAGTGGGACAGTAGTTGGGGAAGTTTTAAGTCAATACAGTAAACCAATAACATTCTATAGTGAAAAGTTGAACGATGCTTATAAGAAGAATTATGTATATGATCAGGAATTTTATGCTATTTTGTAGGTTTTGAAGGAGTGGAAACACTATTTAATGCCCAAGGAAAATTATTTTTTTACTCATAATAAGGAATTACAATATATCAACTATCAAGGTAAGTTAAATCAAAGGAATTCTAAATGTGTTGAATTCTTGCAAAGTTAAACATTTTTTCAGAAGCATGGATCTCAAATGTCAAACAAAGTTGCAAATTCTTTGAGTAGGAGAGTGTTTCTACTCAACATTTTTTCAATAGAAATGGTGAATTTGGAAATCATGAAGGAGTTGTATGAAAAATATTTCAATTTCGGAGAAGCTTGGACAGCTTGTAAAGAACCTTGGATTGTGGACAAAACCATGTTCTTGGATTACCATATCCAATAAGGGTTTTTATTTAGAAATAAACAATTGTACATTCCACAAGGATCAATGAGTCTTAATCTTATCAAGAAGCTACATGGTGGAGGCTTAAGTAAATTTTTTGGCATGGATTAAACCACAACATTAGTAAAGGAAAGGAATTTTTGGCCTAGAATCAAAATGATGTTAGAACGTTTATTGAGTGCTATATTATTTTCCAACTAGAAAAGGGGAGGAGCCAAATTATAGGGTTTTATACTCCACTACTAGTATCCAAAAGGCCTTGGGAAGACGTAAGCATGGAATTTATCTTGGGCATGTCAAGGACCCAAAGGAAACATGATTAAGTTATGATTTTTGTATATTATTTTCGAATATGGAACAATTCATAGCATGAAAAGGGGTAATTGATGCTATTGAAGTCATTTTTTATTCTTCAAGGAAGTAGTGATATTTTGTGGTTTACCAAGAACCATTACTTCAGATAGAGATAGAATATTTTCGTGTCACCTTTGGAGTAAGTTATGGAAGAAAATGGGATGTAAACTAATATAGAATTAATGTTATGATTCGTAGATAGATGGGAAGACTGAAGTAGTACTAGGACATAAGTCATGAAAATTTGTTGAGAAGCTTGAATGGTGAAAATGCAAACCAGTCAGATATGGTTTTGACACGGGCATATTTTTCATACAATAATTCGATGAGTAGATCAATTGGTAAGAGTCCCTTAAATATTGTTTATGGGTGGTCATAAAATGGTGTTATGGACATGAAACAATTTCCATATTTGGAGGAAAGGAACAATGTTGACACAAGTAATTTTGTAGATAACATGCAATAGATCCATGAACAAGTGAAGAAAACGCTAGCACAAAGTAATGACAAGTATAATGAAACAACATATTTGAAAAGAGGAGAAAAGGTTTTTGTAGAAGGATAACAAGTAATGGAACATCTGTAGAAAGAGATATTTCCCATGAGTACCTTCAACAAGTTGAAATATAAGAAAATAGGCCCATTTCAAATTCTTCAAAAAATTTCTATAATGCCTTCAAGTTGGAGTTCTTGAGAGACTTGGATATCTCTATTATATTCAATGTCGCTGATCTATATGAGTTCCATGAAGCAAAAAATAGTTAACAGATAGGTACGTCCACCAAGTGGAATAAATCCATTAAACCTTTTTAAGAAGTGGAAAAAGTTCCAACCACAAGGGTTGGAAGGAAGACCCGTCAAAGGGAGTATCTGATTTCTTTAGTCGAATGGAGAAATAGGGAATTTGAAGATGCACCATATGTGACTGAAGAAGAAGTAGCATGCCTACGAGGTATTTTAATCTCTAAAGGAACTACCATATGAGCTAGAAGCTCATATTTTGTTACCAATGGTGTCTAATGAAGGATCGTCCTTGGCCTTCGGAAATTCTCATAAAAAAAAAATGTTTGATCTAATAATGTGGGAAAATAAGTGTTTCTACTACCATGAATTTTGAGTTGTTGACACTCCTATTATGTTAGCTATTGATACACCCTGTTGACAAATTTTTATACTCCTATAACTATGTTTTAGCAAAGAGATAATTACTTTTGTTGCTGACACTCCCAAGATCACATGCTAATATTCCTATTCCATGCAGTTGATGACACACTCAAAATGATAGGTGTTGTTACAAGATAACCACTACTAGACATGTTATGAAAATGGAATGTAGGTTACAAATTTTTGGTTTGACTACATACTCTGAGCAATCATATTGATTCAATTCTAGAATGCGAAGAGGTATAAAGAATGGGAAATGAATTATTTCAGTTGGAATACGAAGAGGATAGTAGAGTGGAAAAAAAATTATGGGAACAAGGAAGAAAAGAAACATGTTCGCTTTGAGATCTCTGTCTTTTGGCTTCTGGCTCTTAGAATTGTTTTTTTGGTTTGGTTGTCACATGATTTGGAGAAAGTGTGGTTGGTTGTTGTATGAGTTAGAGAGGGTATTTTGGTTTCCACGTGGTATTTTTGTGTATCAACCTAGGAATTTCAAACACTCTAAGGAGTCCACTCTCAGATTTCAATTCTTGTATGTAACAACAGATTTTGAATAAATAGAAATATTTGAAATCCATTCCAATTTCTCATGAGTAGGTCTATAATTAGTATTTTTTATGCTCTATTAGTCTTTAAATTAGTTTAATACATTAGCCAAAATCAAATGATTGGGGTTGTTCTCTTTGTAACAGTGATTTTGGTTCTATAGTTTGTTGTGAAACATACACAAGGGTGGATTGCATTTCCTATCATCAAAACATGTATATTCCACACATGGAATATTTAGAGTACTTTCCATGGTAAGTGATATTAAATTATCATGGATAGAAGTCATGTTACATATGTTTTTAAGTGCATATATATTTAAATTATATATTAATTATTTTTATGATTAATAATTGCCAGGAACTTTATAACCTAGTATGTGGGAGAATTTTGAGTGTCCATAAATTAGTGTAAGAATTTAAATTTTAGCTTGAAACCTAATATGTTAGGTTTATGGTGTGGAATGTGGACAATTACTGAAAGTAAAAGAGACCTTGGAAGTTGAATTGAACAAGAAAAATATTGTATTTGTATATGTACCATCTTTAATGAAAAAAAATAATGCTTATTTTTCAGTCTGGTTGCACATTTGAATAATGGTATCAGAGAAGTGGTATATGTACCTCGTTGAGTAGCTTGAGCCACTAGTTTTGTGGCCTTCTTCTTTCTTTGACTTTGGAACTCGTTTTAAACAATCCTTTCATCATGTCGAGAGTTGGTGTCTAAGTTGTTGGTGCACTAAGATGTATTTTTACATGCAATCTTAATTCCTACATTAATTGTCAACCCAAGGAAAGTCTTTTTATTTCAAGAGTGTCAGCACTATATATGCAATGAATTCAGTGGTTAACTAATAACAAATTCTTGCAATTGCTAATGACTATCTTCTTCAAACTCAATCCAAACAACTCTAAAAGAAGTAACTTTGGAAGAAATTCATAACACACTTTGCAATTCTACTTAACCTATCATCATCTAAATACAACTTACAAATAATCACGCTTGGCAGTCTTAAATAGAATTGAAGCTAACTCGCTCACTCATGAAAGAGAACTGTAACAATTGACAACACTGATAATTGGACAACAAATCCTGATTGAACAACAAATCCGAATTGAATAGTAAATATGAATTGAGCAATAACTCTGAATTGAACAACAAACGATACTAGAATGACAAACAATATCTGAATGGAAAATGACTGTATAAGCATAAAGCGATCAATTCTATCTCTGAAATATATGATAACATTACCTGAAATGAACAACGATCTGAGATGGAACTAGCAAAACCAATTCAATTAAATGAATTACTCATATATAACACACTAATCAATCTGAATCTCAAATGAAAAACAAAAGAAAATTGAACTAACAATCCTTACGATAATCATAAGTAATATTAACTTAACATTAAAAATCAATAAAGAATAAAATAGAAGAGATTATGACACAGGTGAAGTGGTAGATCTTCTCTTGACTGGGCCCAGAGTCACCATAAGTCTCTGCTAAGAGATACTCAGAATATCAGTATGAGTTAAACACCCTCTTTGTTCATTAAAATAAGTAACCAAGTTACAGCATCAAAGATAACAGTATTATATATCCAAAAGAATAATTACAAACTGTGAAATTATGAATTGTGTGCATTTTTGGCTTTCAACCTTATATATTACATTTAGAAAGTAAATAGATAAAAGTGAATCCTTGGGATTAGGGGATCCGAAGGATTTCGCTATACTTGATCTGATTCAGCAATAAAATAGTCAATGGTTTGCCCAGTCTTCCATTGTCCCACCTTTCCTCTAGTGTTGTCTCTTTCCCTTATGAGATGTTGTCATTCTGTCGATTGTGCAACTATCAATAAATTCGTGTCTTCTGCACATAAAGATAGTAAAAATTAGTTTTTTCTACTTAGATTCGTCTAATTTGTTACTAATTACTTTTACTCAACTTTAGTTATTATTTCCTCTACTTTTATTCATAAACAGAGATAATCATGTGAGGATGAGTGCTAAATAAAGCTATTACCAAGGAGAAAACATACCTTTTTCTTGACCCAACATACTCCCCAGCTTACCTTGTTGCATGACCTCATGCAGTTAAATGGTTTAGGTGTAGTTGAGTTAGGGAATATGCAGGATATACATCCTCCCTATAAATTTTGAAGCCATTTTTCATTTTAAGTGTAGCAAAAGCCTGGCTAACTTATGGATACTTCAAGTTGTAGTCACTGTGATACTTATCTGGAGGATACCATATGATTGGAGTTCTATACTGACATCCTATCCATTCAGGTCCCATGGTTAAGACCATGTTACTGTACTTATGGAAAAGAGAGGAGATAGCTTTAATGTTCTGGTATCCAAATGGTTCTCTATTTCTAATAGTAGTGTTGGAGACTTCCCACCTTTGTATGGGTATAGAAAAAGGCTTCCTCCTTAATCTCTTGGAAGTACTCCTTTCCAACTTCTATAGTATCTATGTGAAATGGCCCCGATTGGCCCACAACACCATCTTGCTTCATAAATTGCTTGTGTGTGACAGAGAGATGCAGGGGTTTTGTAGGTTCCCCTCTAACCCATAGGCCAATTCCATATTCATGCTTTCTAAAAGTATTCTGAGCCTTGGCCCACTTGAGTTGGTTAGTAGCAAAAGAGAGAAATGCCTAGAATTGGACATCCCCTATAAAGGGGCCAGCGTTGTTGTCTCTGTCATATTCCAAAAAGAAATTGTGCATACAAAGTTCACAAAGGAGGTGTTGTACCTGCTTGTTCTTCTCTCTGAAGCACTTGACAAAGTATAGCACAGTTTTGATTTCCACGAACTTCCTAGCCTTAACAGCTTTGATTTTCAGCAGGAGGTACCTTTCGAGGAGGAATAATGCATAATTTGTAGCAGTGGCTCTACATGACAAGGTGTCTGAATAAAGAGAGCAAATAGTCTCCAACTCCTCTTTAACCTTTTCTAATATGTCTCGTGCTTTCCCAACCCTTTTCTATCTAGCCTTGTACTAAGAGAAGGTCTCATCCTCAGTCACTGTGAGCGCCTCAATTTTTTTCCTTAATTCTTGATGTATATGTAGCGGCACTACCTCCTCCTTGTGCTGAGTTAATTCCTGTTGAAACTTTAGTACTTCATTTTGTGGTCTCATAATAAATTCCTCCCTTTCTAAGGGAATCTAAGCAACTATCTCCTCTGTTTTTGCTTCATTATCTTGTGTCTCCACAGGCTCAGTTTGGATTGTAGCCTCAGTTTCTTCTTGAGTTATGCAACAATAAATTGGGATGCTTTCTTTAGCATGAGTCTAAATGGAAACATTCATAGTAGGGTCATCCTTTTGGGTCTCCTGTGAACAAAAACAAGGGTCTTCAGTCTGCATTTCAGTGTCCTCTACAAGACATGGCTTTGTCTGAGTTTCCTTTGAACAGAGCAAAAGAATCTCAGTTTGGATTTCAACATCCTTTCCAGAATAATGTTTTGTCTGTGTTCCTATGGTCTCCCTTTCCACTTTCAATTTTCTGGCTCTGATTGCCTCTTTTAACCATTGTCTTAGCTGCCCAATTATTCACTTTTGTTTTCTATATTTTTTAAGCATTTTTCTGAGCCTGTCCTTGTAGGACTTCTTTATTCTGGGACTTCCAACCAGCGGTGGTGCAGCTGCATTTTCCTCAAGTTCATGCTCGGGTGGTATTGTGTCAGCATCATGGAGGGTTTCAATTTGAACTGAATCTCCTGATGAAGCTTCACCTTCTAGTTCTTCTTCGTCATGAATTTTTCTCTTTGGAGGCCCCGATAAAATGGTGTCTCTTGAGCAGTTATCATTCTCTGGGTTTTCTTCTAGGTAGTCCTCGTCCTTAGGGGACTTAGAAAAAATAGTATTTCCTAGTTGATTTTCATCTCCCAGGGTTTCATCTATAGGATTTTTTTCAACTAGGGGGTCCACTGGACTGGTATCTACTATCTGATTTTCTTTTCTAATAGCTTCTTCCTCACGCACCTCAGCTTCAAGGGGTTTTTCCACAGAAGGGACCGGTTCCCTCTATTCTTCTAAGAAATCAGTAAATGGCAGGGTTTCATCATAACCAGGGCTATCAGCAGAGGCATACTAGCTGGGGGTACAATTATGTACTTCAACATTCTCAAATTGTTCTCTCCCCTCACAAAACATCCCCATGTTTCCAATACCCTGGCCACCTCTTCCACATAGTCTTGCAAAGGGGTATTCTACGGACTTGGAGGTGGTGTGAGGAATGGCCCGGCCTCATTTTTTTGAATTGGGGTATTTCACTGGGACTTCACTCGCAAAGAGTGCTAATGTTTTGGTGGGTTCAAGGGCATAAATGGATTTTTCGTCTTCAGTGTCCTTCTTGGACCTAGGGTTTTAGGCCCTTACTATTCTGTTACTGGGTTTTCTGGAGGTGGGACCAGAGTAGGATTTACAATATTGTCCCAGGCAGGCTGTTGCTAGGCCAGTCCATGCATGATAATCAATTTCATCAGTCCGTGATGATTATTGACAGTGCATGGGTCCTTAGTTTTCGTAACTCATTGAGCGACATCATGCAATAGAGAATTCAAATAAAACAACAAATTAATTGAAATTTTATGTTTGAGGATGGCTAACAATTTGAGTTAGCGAGGCCTTACCAAATCCTCATGATGATCACATGTGATCTACCGTTGCACTATGAATGCCAATTCTTTCCATGGTTGTCTTAACACTGAGGGGTGAATCCCTTTCCCTATTCGTGCTAATTGCTCACCTGGGTCCTGGAACACTGCGACTGCATTGTGCAGAAGGATGTTCTTGTTTGTCCACTATTTTCCCTCAGTCGGAAGTCCAGTGAATTCGGCTATGACCGCTTGAGAGACCGTTATGTCCCTGCCTCTTACTATGGTGCTGCCATTCTACAAATTCTACAAGAATTCGAGTGTCATTTCTTCGTGAAATTCCTGCAATCTATTTTGATATTATAGGCAGCCAATGCACTTGAGAATTGTGTGAGCCTGTTCTGATACCATGAGTATTGTGGGTTCATTTTGGGTAGCTCTACCTCCCATGGCTATTGTGTTCCTGTGACTGGCTCACCTGCATGGACTACTCTTACACTTTCGCAATTGAGGACAACAAAAAAGATCATTAAAGCAATTAACAGGAAAATGATGTTGATTTGGGAATTAACAACATATACAATCAATTCATTTGTCTCATCAACCATATTTGACCCAGGCTCATAATCAGTTCGCATGCCATCCATAATAGTGGCCATCGTTTCTCCAATCGGAAATACCTTGATAATTATTATGCATACCCAATCATGATGCAATCCTTACCTAGAAATTAATTTAATAATTGTCATTCAATTATCCATAACTATCACACACGTTGTTCATACACAGACCATCCCCCCTCCAATGGGAAAAGGGAATCAACATCCGCCAAGCATGTGAAAAGCAAGCACATGAATTGATAATTCATAAATGCAGGCAACCAATCCAAAAAAGAGGCACAATTTATGAAAAAGAAATTAAAGAAATACACGTATCAGACGTAAAAATGATAGAAAAAAAATAGATATTTAAATCATTATGTGAAAATATTTTCACCTTAAGTGGTATTAGTAATAAACACATAATTGGCGGTAAGTAGTAATGAATTTCATAAATTGATTGGACAAATATAATATAGTGAATATATAACATAAATTACCATGCATGTTGGCTTGTAATAGTGTTGTTCAAATGGGAAATCTCTCTAGAAATGAATCCATAGGTGGCAATAGAAATAGAGAGCATTTGGCAATGTAAGATAATACTCCAATACCACAAGCAGAGCCACTGCTGCCAGCAGGTGTTCATAGCCTCCACAGGGTTTCTTTTTAACCCCACAAATGACCCAATGTCCTCCTTTTAGTATGTAGATGATCCTACTTTTCCTACCATAAAGAGACCACTATGCTAGCATGGTGACTAGAATATCATAGTGCCATTCACCAAGATATAACAAAGTGATCAGACTAGCTCATAATGAGACCCCCTGTCCTTCTCACAGTTTAATCATCAAGAAGGTCATTACCTTGGTTTGGTGGGAAAAAATGGAATGTCACCTATTACATCTTTATGATCATGGTAGGTTGGCTCATGATGAGAACCCCTATCCTCTTTAAGACAGTGTTCATTGCATTTTCATATTTCTTTATTTTTAATTTTTATCTTTTGATGTTTTTATAAAACAAGGGAGTCTCATTTACTCCTTAAGAGTCAGGGATGGTGTAAGAAGTAAAAACATGCCAAGGAAAGGTTATACTTTTAGCCCCGTCTCATCATATCAAAGGGATACGTCCATTCTTAAGTGTGGTAAATATGCCAGCGTGGTTTGAAAATAATGAATCATTTGATGATGTGCCCAAAGAAAAGATGTTTAGCTAGTCATTATAGAGATGCACCATATCAGCTTTTGAATAAAGATAACCATCAAGAGGCTTCGTTGATCATAATAGTACTGACATTACTTTTTTTCTTTATGTTAGACACAAATCCACTCAGATGGTTTTTATTCAAAACATAAAAGAAAAAAAGAAGATGGCACAATGACTGGCAATGAATCAATAAAACAAATCATAGTTCATCCTATAATAAGCAAAAAAGTTGTTTTCAATTGATTGAACATCGACCATTTAATCGTTTGAATAGAAAAATTGAAAAGAAAGAAAATTTGTTGTTCAATTGTTTCAACAACAATTGTTCAATCGATTGAACAACTAAATCGAAAGGAAAACCAAACTGTTGTTCAATTAATTGAACAAGAAAATTGAAAGGAAATAACACAAGAGTGTTGTCCAATCAATTTAATAGCAATTGTTCAATCATTTGAATGACAAATATCAATAAGAAAAGAATGCAAAACTTTTTTTCAATCGATTGAACAACAATCGTTCAATCGTATGAACAGCGAAAATTGAAAATAAAAACTCAAAAGTGTTGTTCAATCGATTGAACAGCAATTGTTCAATCGATTGAATAATGAAAATTGAAAAAAAAACACAAAAGTCTTGTTCAATTGATTGAACAAAAAATATCAATAAAAAAAAACGTAACAGTGTTGTTCAATCAATTGAACAACAATCATTCAATTGTTTGAATAACGAAAATTGAAAAATAAAAAGTGAAAAAGTGTTTTTCAATCAATTAAACAAAAAATATCAATAAAAAAACACAAAAGTGTTGTTCAATTGATTGAACAGCAATCGTTCAATCATTTGAACAACAAAAATTAAAAAATAAAAAGCACAAAAGTGTTGTTCAATCGATTTAACAACAATTGTTCAATCGGTTGAACAACAAAAAAGTGTTATTAAATCGATTGAACAACAATCGTTCAATCGTTTGAACAAAAAATACCAAAAAAAAACACAGAAGCGTTGGTCAATCGCTTGAACAGAAATCATTTGATCATTTGAACAGCAAAATCAAAAATGCAAAAAATGTTGTTCAATTGATTGAACAACAATTTCCACACAAAAGAAGAAGAGATGTTCAATTGATTGAATAGCAATACTCATGTAAAAATATGTGTTGTTCAATTGATTGAACAACTATTCTTAGAAACAAAAATAAGTGTTGTTCAATTGATTGAACAACAATTGTTTAATCTACTGAACAACAATGCACACATAAAAATAAGTGTTATTCAATTGATTGAACAACTATCATTCAATCGATTGAATAACACTTACAAAGAACTTAAAACAAGAAAACCCCTCATATTTAAATGGTGTTACCTAATTGAATTACAATTAATAAAAAAGAATATATACATTATTTACAATTTAAAGAAAATTTCAATTTTTTGAAGGAAAAGCTACAGGGTCATCACTCTCTGGAGCTAAGATTTGCATGGAGGGTCCTTGCGTACTCGTTGGCAGAAAGACTCCTTGGTGAGTGGTTTTTGGTAGAGATGCACCCAATGCCAATTCACCTTAAAAGAATGGCTAGACCTGTCAATGGTATTCAAAGTAAGAGTACCATTGTTATGTACTTCTTGAATCTCATAAGGGCTGAGCCATCTTATTTGCAACTTGCCTGGAAAATCCTAGAATTTGGAGTCGTAAAAGAGTGCCCAATCCCCTCTTTGAAATGTCTTATTTTTTATAAGGTTGTCATGCCAATTTTCCCTTTATTTCTAAATTAATTGTACTCCATTGCAAAGGTAGCAGTCGAGCTTCATCTATTTCATTGATTTGTTGAAGACGCTTGGTTTAGGCTTTTGTTAAATCCAGCTCCACTTCCTGAGCCATTCATAGAGTCTTTATTTTTAATTCGATCGGAAAAAGAGGTTCCTTTCTGAACACTAGATGGTATGGAGAGTATCCAGTACTATTCCTCCAAGTCGTGCGATAGGCCCACAAGGCCTCTAGTAGTCTAACAGCTGAGTCTCGCCAATGTGTTGAGAGTTTTTTGGTCAGAATCACTTCAATGGCCTTATTGGTGCTTTTGATCTGTCCGTTCACCTATAGGGGATACGGGGAAGTGATCATGTGTGTAATGTGATGGTTTTTGAGAGTGGTAGTAATCTTATGTCCTACAAATTGCCCTCCCCTGTCTCTTATCACTTCTCACAATAAACCATACCGCACAAATATCCCAAAGAGGAAGTTAATCATGACATCCTGTGTAGCTCTTGGTAAATCTACTGTTTCCACCCATTTCATAACATAATTTGTGGCAACAAGCATGTAGGCTTTCTGATTCGATGGCGGATGGAATGGGCCAACAAAGTCCAATGCCCATTATTCAAAGGGTTCTATGACTAGTTGGGGTTGCAGCAGCATTTCATGGGATTGGTCAGGTCGGTCGATCCTTTGGCAGCTATCACAAACCTGGGCATATTTCTTAGCATCTTTAAAAATAGTGGGCTAATAATTGCCCATATATAGTACCTTATGCCTTGTCCTTCCATCTCCAAAGTGTCCTTCATAGGGCTCATCATGGAAAAATTTTAGGATGTCATAAATCTCATCCTCGCGAATACATCTGCATATACACATATCATAACCTATGTGAAAAAGTTATCTACCAAGCCAAGAGAATCGGTCACTTCGATGAATGATATGTTTCCTCTCCCTTGCTATCAAATGCCTAGCCACCTTCACTACTACCAAATAATTTGCCACATTTGCATACCATGGCATCTTGACTGTCATGGCAAACAAATGTTCATCTACGAATTGGTCGTCTACTACTAGTGGATCATTTACCTTTGGGATAAAAGCAGCAACTAGGTTTTCCTTCCCTGGACGATCCTTGATAGTAATGTTAAACTCCTGCAAAAGCAATAGTCAACGAGTCACTCGACCATTTGTGATAGATTTGTTAGTGAAATACCGAATGGAAAAGTGATTAGTATACAGAAAAAATTTGTAGTCGGTTATGTAATGTCTAAATTTGTCTATCGCATAAATAACAACTAAGAATTCATTTTCTGTTACTATATAATTAAGTTTTGGTAGGAGTAAGATTTTTTCTAATATAATATATAGCATAAGGCTTCTCATCCTCTTCCTAGACGAGGACAACACCTATAGCTGCATCTTATCCATCAATGGATATCTGAAAAGGCATCTCATAGTTTGGTCCACGTAATATAGGTGTTGTCATTGTTATCACCTAGATTGAACCTCAGGCTCAAGGAAGGCAATGCTACGGTAACCACAAACCACACATAGCGAAGTAGCTAGCCCTACTAGGCTGAGAGAGGGCTCTCTCCATAATCGATCTCAGCCAAGATGACTGGGTCAGGAAAAGGATATTAGGCTAAGTATAGTAGCACGAGGTTTTGATTGGATTTTGAAGGGTTTTTGCTAGATCAGGAGGAGCTGGACAGTTTAGGTCTAGGGAACTACGTGATAATTGCAGGGTGTTCAATGGGGCAAGGTAGGCATAGGCTTTATCACTTAAGGGGTTGATGGGATGAGATATTTTAGATTGGTCAGATGCTAAGAAAGGCATGTGAAAACCATGGATCCTTCCTAGACTGCAGAAAACATGAAATGATGAATGGTTTCCCAAGGTAGAGCACTGATAATGAATTCTACTTATCAACTTGAAAACATTCAACTACAACCTATGGAATGATGAATGGAATACATAAAACACATTAACATATGATCACATAAGAAGAAACTGTACTAAAACTCATACCACATGGATCCCATAAAAATAGCTGCAATTCCTATTAATCTCCTATCAAACTGCTTACAAATGGTGTACAATCAAGGTCTAAGTATCCAACTGAATCCGACCCTTTAAAATGAGAAAGAATAAGAAGATATAGACATGATTTCATCCTCCTCCCATCCTCAGTGGTCGAATCCCTAAGATGAGGAGCTAATCTAACTAATACTGAACAAGAAACAGGAATATAGGCATTTCAACAACTTGCCTCTAAAAGTGAAAAACTGATTCATTTGAGCTCAAACTAACTTCTAAAGCAATGAATCTACCATATATCACTATTTATTTATCATAATTACATGCCAAGTCATCATTTACAATGGTGAATCATAATCCATGAGACAGAATCCATGATCATAGTCAAAAACTGGAAAAATACCAACCCTGAGCAAAAACATTCCTATGCACAGTGCCACTGGCCCAACGCACAATGCAACTTTAAGGTCCCTTTTGGAGGCCTTCCCGGAATCCACATTGAGCTCGTGATAGTGCATTGCAAAGTTCTTCTAGTATACCTTCCGAAGCAACTAGAATTTCTAAATTTGGAGCTCATTTGACCCCTCCAAACTTGATTCTCCCAAGACTGCTTCTATGTGTCCAAAAAGTAGCAGAAAGGTCATTTTTAGTGTGTTTTTTGACCTTTTGGTGGACCAGTTCTGCCCAAACAAAATTGAAACTTGTTGGCGTGCATGTCTTCATCGCTCTAAATCCAGAAATGTAAACCATTTCTTTATTTATTGCCCCTAGGAGAAGCATGGTGTCGGTGGCGCTGCGCGTCTAGGTAGTTTTCTTGTTTGTAGAAATTGAAAAAGTAGGCAAATGACAAAAATTTCTCCAAAATTGCCCAAAATTGGTGAGAAGCACCATAAATAAGTGTGCTCATGAGCCAAGGAAGCTTTAGAAACCATCCTAAGCCTATCCTCCACCTTTTTTCCTTTCAAAGCCTGCCTAAGCCTAGTTTTCATTTTCTTGCCCCTGATATTGCAAATCTTGTTTCGGGTCCTATAATGATAGGCCATGTGTCCAATCATTTGATTGTCTCTATTGGCCTTTTGTACCAGCTTCTCAAGGTGAAAGTTGACTTTCTCAAGCCAAGTCTCTCTATCATCTTCAATCTCCTTCTCAATGGGAGTCAAAGTGACTTGTGCCTCTTTGCCACTTTATCGTTTCATCTTGAGCATTTCTAGCTCCATGAGGACTTGTTTTTCACTCAACTTCTTGTTTTCTTGATCCAAATATGTGATGACATATTTGGCCCTATCTAAATTGTCCACGAAAGCTTGTACTTGAGCCTCTTTTTCTTGTATGATGATGTCTTTTATGGTTTCTTCGACATAGACTCTAAGTCAATGATTTCCACTCCATGATGAGTATTTTGATGCTCCAGCTCATCATGCTCAGTCAAGTCAAATTCTCTTTCCTCCTCATCATCAAGACTCTGCTCTGGCATCTTTTTGTTCCCTTTGTGCAACCGCTGCACTTGCACCTGTTTTGTCGATGAAGAAGGCAAAGCCCCTTCCACATCCTATGGAGCTAGCATTTTCCTATGCGCTGATGAACAAGGCAAGGTCCCTTCCACATCCTATGCAGAAAACAATTGCCTATCAGCTACAAATAATCTCCTTGTGCCCCTCTAATGTGTCATGTAAATGGGCACCTCAGTAGTTCTAGTCTCCTTGACCTCTTGATCTGTTTTTACCTAAATACTGCTAGAAGGTCACCCTACTTCTTCAGACACCGGTGGAGGAATCTGTGGATCCTCGAAGATATCATGAGAAATAAAGGTCTCCCAAGATATGTTGAAGAGACTGAGATGATGAAGCACAATGATCTTGATCAAGGAGTAATGATAGAGTCTACTCATCTGTTGAGCATATGGCTTCTTTTGGACAAAATGAGCCATCTTCTCAATATTTCTAAATAAGAAGGGAGTTTTAACATCGTCACCATGGTAAAATGCATGAGGAGCCTGATGTGATAGGTGTATAGCCTGGACAATTTTCACTCACAAGTTAAATACTTCATGATGATTTTTATCATGGGAACACATTTGTCTTCGAGAAATCTGAAAGGAAAAAGTCTCTTCAACTCATTTCTGTACTAGGGTTTGATATAAGGCTCACAGTAGTGTTCATCCAGGTCTTAGGCCTTTCACCACTTCTCCCCTACATTTGGAATCTTGGTGGCATCTGAAATGATGGAAGGTGAAATTATGAATGTTACCCCAGCAAGAGTCACCCTGTTGTCCCGAAGATGAGCTACAAAAAGTCTAGTGAGCTCCTGGTGGTGTTGAACTCTCTCTACCTGCTCAAAGAACTCATAGCAGCCAATGTATCTGAAACATGTGACAGCCAACTAAGAGGCCTACAATGCCCTAAGGTTTGATGGCTCTTCTTTAATAATTCTACCCCCCTTGTGTGGTTTCCTCTGCTACCTAGTTCTATTTTTTAAGGTGTCATTGCCTGTGTTTTTCTCCTCCTCATAGTCTCGGTCCTCTGTGTCCATGTTTCCAAGGTTGGGGGTTGTATGGAGGGAATGAATGAAAGTGTTTTAGGAATGAGGGGATGGGAAATGACTATATAGGCTAAAATGTGAGGGGATGGGAAATGATTTTATGGGCTAAAAAGGAATGAGGGAGTAGAAATGATGAAAATTAAAGGGAGGTCTTGTCTTGTTTGGAAATAGCCCTTAGGGAAGAGGGATAAAGGGATGGGAATGATATGGAATAGGGGTAAAGGGATAAATGGATGGGGAAATATCGATAGAGTTTAGAGCCGTAGGGATAGGTGATAGGATGAACAATGAGGGTTTAGGGTTTTAGGCATCACTAGGGAGATTTTTTAGGGTTTCATATTTAACATGGAGGATGAAGCTTATGATGTGGGTATGAAAACAAAAACTGAACTGAGGGATGTCAACTTACTTGCACTGATGGAAGGAGAAAGAAACTTGAGGTTTGTATGAATTTTTGAGGCCTTTCTAGCCTTCCTACACAACACGCAGCGTCGGTGTACAGACGTGCAATGTCACCTTAGAAGCGCAATACGAGTGTAAAATTACATTGGGAAATTTTTCCAGACACGCAGTGCCACCTTGCCTACCTCAGAAGCACAGCACCGTTCTAGCAACGTGAAGTGCCACTGCTCCACTTCTCCAGAAGTGCATCGCCAAGTCTTCCTTCGCCCAAAACACACTCAAGCTTGCCTCTTCTTCTCACTTTTTTTATTCCTTGCTAGCCAATGAGAATAATGAATTTGAAAATGAAATGTGAGAGGTTAAATAGGAGTAGATTTAGATTTTTCATTTGAAAAGCCCACTTTCTAATGTTTCTTGTCCTTGTTGAAATCTTTGTTTCAATGCCTTTTCTTCTTTGTATCTTTGCAGGTGCATAATGCTCAACTTAAACTGATTTTGCAGTGTTTCTTTTTCATGCAACAAGGAGAGATGCTTTGGTGCATTTGGGAACATTTATTACATATAGTGACTTAAAATTACATAAGAAATACGAATAAACTCAAAATACTCTGTTTTTACCTCAAAAACATGTTTTTGAGGTGAAAATTACATTAGGTTTAAAAGATAATTATTCAGTGGCTATAACCTTCAGGCCATCATGCTTGATTTATTCATCATCCTCATACCCTTGCTAACCTTTATTTACATTTTAAAATGAGGCTCTCGACCTTGGTGATGAAACCCTAAGACCTAATGAAAACATGCCCTATGACTTAATGAGACATGATTGCAAATTGGCCATGATACCATAATTGAAGACAACCTGGAAAAGGGTTAGCAACTATACTCTATGAGAGACAGATTTAGATTTTTGAAGAGAAGACAACCATCAATGGATCATTTTGACATGACCTAATGGAATGATGTAAAATTTTCAGTATGGGACCCCTAAAATGACAAAGCAAGGAGCAAATCTGACCCCTGATGGAAGTATGCAGATACAGAAACTAACATTGGCCTTGTTGGGGATGGCAGCTCCTTGTAGGTGTAAAGAACATCGTAGACCAAGTGCCTCATCCATTGGGCAATATGGTCAAAACAAAAAGAGTGAAAAAATAAGTCAATACAAACTGAAAACTAACTCACAACCAAATTGACTCTAAACTTGACTAAAAACCAAATCAACCAATCTTGACACTAATCATTCAAACTTTGTAGCCTTCACTTCAGGCCCCAAGCTTGGATGACAGTGTACTTGAAAACTTGCAAGGAAATTTAGAGTAGTATATATAATAAAGGTGAAGTAACTTCAGGGAATGACCTCAAAAGTAGTAGTGCTTCAAGATCCTACAATTCACTGGGCCTCCTGAACAATCCTGACCATCCATTTCCTTCAAAAAAGATGCATTCTATCCTCGATAAGCTGAGATATTATATGGTCCTTTCGATAAATTATCAAACTTACCATGCTTTCCCTTTTCCTCATTCCATGCATCCCATTGCAGCACTACATCTTCTAGTTGAAACTTCTCTTCATTGGTTTGGTGGTCATAAATCTTCTTTATCTTCTCTTGAAACTGGAAAGTGTTTTGGGGAATCTCCTCCCTTGTTTGCTGAAGGTGAATCATTTGATTAATTCTGCTCTAAATATCATCCTCTTCACTACCAACTTCCTGGAACAATCTCATGACCGAGACTGCAAGTGATGTAGGAAATACTGTATCAGTACCATAAACCAACTCAAAAGGTGACATACCTATGTATTTCTTGTTCCTCACTCTGTCATCCCACAAGGCATTAACATGCTTCTGATGCCAATTTTTCTTGTTTTCCTCCAACATCTTCTTGATAATGTTCACCAAGGATTTATTTGATGATTCGTCCAATCCATTGCCTTGCGGGTACTATGTCGTGGAATGACCCAATGTGATATTGTACTTGTTTCAAAACTCAACCATCTTCTTGGAATTAAATTCTACTACATTATCTATTATAATCTTGTGAGGGCATTCAAAACGAGACAAGATATTAGATTCTAAAAATTGGATAATTACCATGTCCGTGGCTTACCTTGTCAGAATGGCCTCAATCCACTTGGTGAAGTAATCAGTAGTTGTCAAGATCCATTTGTGTTGTGTTGATGATGTAGTATGGATTTTCCCTATGAAATCGAGTCCCCACTACTGGAAAGGTGCATTTACTTCAACTGGCTTCAAAGGAAGAGGAAGAAACTTCCTTTTTCCTCGAAAAATTTGGCATTCATGGCAGCCCATCACTATCTTATACAAATCTGAAAACAAATTCGGCCAGTAATATGCTGCTCTCAACACTTTGTTAGTTGTTGTTTTTCAAAACAAATGACCACCACAATCACCTTTATGAAAATCATGCATTACCTGTTGTGCTTCATCCTCAACCAAGTAATTAAGAATAACTCCTCATGGATCTTCCCAATACAGAGCACTATTTAAAATGTAGAATTTTTTAGACTTGAGTTTAAGTGATCTACCTTTACTTCTTGACATTCCGGAAGGTGGCAAAAGATGTTGAAGAACATAAACTATATCAGAATACAAAGGTGATTTGAGAAACATTTCTGATACTTGAATGAGTGAGACACCGTCTTCATCCTCTGATATTGCACCAATAAGCTTTATGTCTAGGGCATGCAGATTTGATTCAGCCATCAGCTTTGTCAAGCTTTATCCTTTGATCAGTTTGGTAGGCTTAATCTCAAGATCATACTCCAACATTGTTGCTATCCACTTACCTCTTCTTCCCTCTGGATCAGTTTGCATGAGAACATCCTTAACTGTTGCGTTAGGAACATATGCTATAGTATGTGAATGCAAAATGTATACTTTGAAATCCTTCAATGATTTTATAAGAGCTAGCACTTGTTTCTCAATGATATTGTACCACAAGGAAACATCTCGAATAGTCCTACTGAAAAAAGCAATGGTTTGCTCCACCTGATGTCTATTTTGCATCAAAACTGCAGCCATGATATGCTCAGATGCAAATGAAAATATAATAAAATCATGAGTCTAATCAGGACTGGGGCGGTGGTCAAAGAAAACTTTACCAAGTTGAATGTCTTCATGGCATCCTCGGTCCATTTCATAGTGATGTCTTTCTTCGACATATTACTTATTTCACGTAAATGTACAACCAAATTTGGCATAAATCTACATAAGAAATTCATCTTACCATTGAAAGCTTGGATCTCCTTTTTATTGGACAGAAAATCTATATGCTGAATGGCTTCCACCCTTGAAGGATCAATCTGAATACCATCTTTAGAAATGATATGACCGAGGAGCTTACCCTCGTTCATGGAAAAAATATTCTTCTTTTGGTTTAGAGAAATCTTGAACTTCCTACATTTCTGAAAGACAATCCTCAAGTGGTGCAAGTGCTCATCATCAGAACCAGAAAATACTGCCAAATCATCTAAATAAAATAACAAGAAATCATCCTTCTCATTAGCAAAGGCTATGTCCATTTCCTGCTAGAAAGTGGCTCTAGCATTCTTCAATCCAAATGGAATTTTGGCATACTTAAAAGTTCCCCAAGGTGTTGTGAAGGCAGTTTTGTCTTGGTCCTT
The DNA here is from genome assembly GCA_031772625.1 of Pinus tabuliformis. Taxonomy (NCBI): domain Eukaryota; kingdom Viridiplantae; phylum Streptophyta; class Pinopsida; order Pinales; family Pinaceae; genus Pinus; species Pinus tabuliformis. Next base: position 186,740,980 of record CM062820.1, read on the forward strand.
TTCATGCACTAAGATCTGATTATAGCCTGAGTAACTATCAAGTAGTGACATCCGTGATTCTCCAACTACTCTTTGTAGAATATGGTCCATCTTAGGAAGTGGGTAATTATTCTTTAAGGACAACTTGTTGAGGTTCTGGAAATCTATGCACAACCTTATCTCTTCGGTCCTCTTTCATACCGAGACCAAATTTGAAATCCAATCATAAAATCTAATTAGAACAATGATGCTAGCTTTGAACAATCTATTTACCTCTTTCTCGATGGATGGCAACATCTTTGGATTGATCCTTCTCAACTTCTATCTGAAAGGCTTTTGATCAGGCTTGATAGGAATAGTATGCTTAATGATATCCTTGTCATACACCTTCAAATCTAAATAATCCCAAGCAAAGACATCAAAAAATTCAGAAAGTAATCTAACATACTTAGCCCTTACATTTGGAGACAACGCTTTTGATAACTTCACAAGCTTGGGCTTTTCAGCTGTCCCAATATTTACATCTTCAACTCCTTTGTTCGTAGGAACCAAGCTCAGTTTTCTTGCCACATCATCTTGATCACAAAGCTCCTCTAAAGGTATGAGACCTCTAGGAATAATGTTATCCTTCAGCTGTAAAACCTCCATCTGATTTACCTCAATATCTTGTTCATCTGAATCAAAATCATCATCAATGGAAAAATTCTTAAACTTTCCTTCATTCTGTGAAAAGGCATTAATTTCATTATCATCCCAAAATACTTGCCAATACCTCAAACTATCAGGGACAACAGGCCTATGTTTGACATGAATTTCAAATTTGCTACTATAGTTCATTGGAATCTTCAAATTGTTGGCCGCAGTGGCGAGTGAATATGCAATGATGTTTTGCGTATGGGGTACTGCTATCAAAGTATGTTCAGGAAACATCCTCAAAATATCTAGAACTGCATTTCTATAGGCCCTCATCTGCGGATGCTTTACTTGATATTCTCCTTTTACCTGTTTAATCACCAGCTCTGAATCACCATAAACTCAAATCCTTTTCGCATTGAGCTTCTTCAAAATTTTAAGATCTGTAATCAAAGCCTCATACTACACTTCATTATTAGAGAAATCAAAAGCTAACTTGTAGGAACATACTCTAACATTACTTGAGACTTTTCCAGGATGGAAAGCTGGTCTTCGAAACCAAATTCCAATACCAGCACCATCCTTACCCACAGCGCCATCGAAGTCCATGCTCCAAAGGCTGGCTTCATCTTCTAGATGCTGAAATTTAGTTTGCTTCTCTACCTTACCTTGGCTGATTACTTCATTTTTCTTCTCTTTACTAACCTTTTGCTACTATGTGGGCTACTGAGAAGAAGTTGTTATTTTTTCTTTTTCTTGATTAAGAATTGCTCTAAAATTTTCAGAAATTTCGGGTACATCATCTACTTCTGCAAGCTGAATATCTACATCATTCAATCCACTATCAGAGTACAAAACAAAGGAATCTAAATCAATATGTACAATATTTATTGGATGATTCACATGCTTCTCTTTACTAGTGATCATGTACTTCATTTTCTTTTCCTCGTACAACTTCCTCAATTGATCGAAAACAGGGATGGTAGCATAAGAGAAGTCAATTTGTAAAGTGCCTTTGAGTTTAGCACCCCTCGATCTAGATAAGAACATACCAAATCGAGGTGGTATATTAGCAACTACCACATCCATCCAGACATTTTTGGCTGTGATTTGATTTAAAGAAACCACTAGATCTTTAATGACACAAATGCAACGAACTCTACCCGAGTCAAAGGAGTACAAATCATGATATTTCTGGGTGATCTCTAGGCCCAACCTCTCCATAATGTATTTATGCATCAAATTGTGAAAAGCTCTGGAATCTAACATGGCATTATGGAGAATGTACTCATGTAGTCTAAGACTCAGATAAAAGGGAGGGACTTCACTATCTTCAGGCTGACCTTCTATGGCTAGACCAAAAATGAGTTTAGGATGATCATCCTCGACTTTCACCATGTCTGACAAATGATCAATTTGCAATATTCTAGATACATGGTGTTTATAATTGCTATTCTTAACCAACTCAGTCAAAGGAATGGACATTTTTAACTTAGCAATTTCTCTTTATAAATTAAAGGATGAAACCTTTTCTACCTCTTTGACACCAATGTCCTTCTTATCTACTTTCTCTTTTTCTACCCTATCTTTTTGCTGATTGTTCTTCTTGTTTGCAGTGATACTTTTCGATGGTACTTTTCTGGGACTCGGATCAACAAGCTCTTTCCCTTTATTTTGAGTGTTTGAGGAATCATTCTTGGATTGCACATTCTTTCTTTTCTGAATGGGATTAACCAGTACATCTCTGCTCCTTAAAGAGTATTGCCTCTACTATGAAGACAAAGCATTCATATAACCATGCTGATAACCATTAGATTCAGCCTCCAAAACCACATCATTTGCTAAGATGTAATGTTCATACCTTTGAATGTCTAAAACTTCTGCATATTCTTCATCTTCGGTCAGAAATATAGGCATACCATCAGTAGTGAAAAAGTGATTTGTTTCAATTACCAGATCTTCATCATATTCTTCTTCCATTCCTTGAACATAACTATGTTGTAAGGGAGTTATGATCTGCTATTGTTGTGCTAGTTGCTCTGGTGCCTTTCATTCTCCCTGCTTGATTCGGAATTGGGGCTGATTTTGTCCTCTAAAATTTGGATTCTGGATTGGAGCTTTAGGTCTATCTATGATGGTTAACAGGTAAACCATCCTTTCCACTGTTCGAATCAATGTGTCCATATTTACATCTGAAGGAGATTCATCTTCTTTCATGGTCATTCTCTTCCTCGATCTCATTCTTGCTCTTTCGGCCAGAAAGTTTGCTTCTACACTCACGGTGTTCTTTTGAATGTCTTCTAGTGTGGTAGGATCTCATTCCCGCAACTGATATGCCATATCAGCATTAAAACCGTATGGAAACTTGAGCAAAGCCAATCCCTCCGGTGGTTTAGTGTTGGTCGAAATAGCATTGTATATTGCATTAAACCTCACACAATAGTTTTGCACACTCTCGATGGTATTTCTTTTGATGTTCTCATACCTGGACAAAATCTCAAGTGGATTCTCCTTCTCCTCCCACTGATCCAGGAATTTCCTATAGAGGATTGGTAAAGTTGTGATAGAAGCTGCTGGTAAAGATCTGAACCATTTTCAAATTTCACCTCCAAAGCTTTGTACAAACAATCTCATCGACCCATCTTCAATTTCTACTTCATGGAGGTCAAAGAAATCATTCATTGTATGAACATGTTGCTGAGATGTAATGTTTTGAGTAGCATCAAAGAAAGGTATCTTAGTTTGATAATCAGCGGGCATGGCACCAAGATTCTGAGGTAAAACAAGGGGTGCATACCGAGCATCCATAACTCGAGGTGCATTTAAAGCAAGGATTGGGCTACTAGGACTTGATGGAGTAATTGATGGAGAACTAGGAGGAATAGGTAATTGATGGGGAATGATAGCTTAATGGGGAAGTGAAGGTATGAATGGGGGCAGGGAATAAACTTTGGATGTTGAAGGGAATAATGATGAACTAAGGGTAGTGGACACCGGTTCAGAAATCTGATGGATCTTAGCAGTAGTGAGGGATGATTTAGGGGAATTTAGGATATACTTATCAATTGTCCGGTTTCCATTTCGACTTTGAGATCTACAATAAACTCTGGGTCTAGAACTATGTCATCAAGTGCACTTTCAGACTCGGTTCTGAATAGGGAAAGGTCAAATGACAAATCAAAGGGGAGATATTCTAAAAACAACCACTCAACACGGCAAGAATCTACTTTTATTAAAGGTGTGGGACTGACTAAAGTTTCTTGTCTTTTGAGTCTTCTTGAAAAAAAATTAAGATTATCCACTACTGGGGTAGGATTTGGATCTGGATTGGCCCTAGTGTACTTTCTCGAAGCCAGTGTGCTCAAATATCAAAGTTTTATATATTTCTTTACAACTTTCCAATTCATCGTAGTAAATTCTAAAGCTCATCATCTGTAAGCTTAAGAATTGAAAAGAAAGATATTACCAGGGTGATTAGTATCTCATTCCGCAGTATGGTCGCCACTATGTTATCACCTCGATTAAACCTCAGGCTGAAGGAAGGCAATGCCAGGGTAACCACAAACCACGCTTAGCCAAATAGCTAGACCTACTAGGCCATGAGAGGGCTCTCTACGTAATGGATCTCATCCAAGATAACTGGATCAGGAAAAGGATATTAGGCTAGGTATAGTAGCACGAGGTTTTGATTGGATCTCGAAGGGTTTTTGTTGGATCAGGAGGAGTTGGATAGTTTAGGTCTAGGGAACTAGGTCAGAATTGCAGGGTGTTCAGTGGGGCAAGGTAGGCATAGGCTTTAGCACTGAAGGGCTTGATGGGATGAGATGTTTTAGACTGGTGAGAAGCTAAGAATGGCATGTGAAAACCATGGATCCTTCCTAGACTACAAAAAACATGAAATGATGAATGGTTTCCTAAGGTAGAGCACTAATATAATGAATTCTACCTATCAACTTGAAAACTTCAACTAGAAGCTATGAAATAATGAATGGAATACATAAAACCCATTAACATATGATAACATAAGAAGAAACTGTACTAAAACTCATACCACATGGATCCCATAAAAATAGTTTCAATTCCTATTAATCTCCTACCAAACTACTTACAAATGTTTTACAATCAAGGTCTGGGCATCCAGCTGAGTCCAACCCTTTACAATGAGAAAGAAGAAGAAGATATAGACATGATTTCAACCGCCTCCCATCCTCAGGGGTTGAATCCCTAAGATGAGGAGCTAATCTAACTTGAAAAACTTATTCATTTGAGGTCAAACTGATTTCTAAAGAAAGGAATCTACGCTCTATCACTATTTATCTCTCATAATTACACACCAAGTCATCATTTAAAATGGTGAATCATCATCCATGAGAGAGAATCCATGATTATAGTCAAAAACTAGAAAAATAGCAACCCCCAGCAAAAACTGTCCTACACGCAGTGCCACTGGACCAATGTGCATCTCCACTTTCAGATCCCTTTTGGAGGCCTTCTTGGCATCCAAATTGAGCTCATGATATCTCATTTGAAAGGTCCTCAAGTCTAATTTACAAAAAAGCCAAGGATTTTTGAATTTGAAGCTGATTTGACCCCTCAAACCTTGATTCTCCCAAGGTTGCCTCTGTGTGTCCCAAAAGTGGTAGAAAGGTCAATTTTAGGGTGTTTTTTGACCTTTCGGTGGACCTTTTCTACCCCAAAAACTTTGAAACCTGCTAGGGTACATGTCGTCATAGCTCTAAAAACAAAAATGTAAACCATTTCTTCATTCAGTGCCCCTAGGAAAAGCGCAGTGCCAGTGACGCTGCACATCTAGGCAATTTTCCTGTGTGTAGAATTTCAAAAATTGGCAAATCACAAAAATTTCTCCAAACTTGCCCAAAATTGGTTAGAAGCACCGTCACTAAGTTTCTTGATGAGCCGAGGAAGCTTTAGCAAGCATCCTAATCCTATCCTCCTCCTTTTTTCCTTTCAAAGCCCGCCTAAGCCTAGTTTTCATTTTCTTGACCCTCATAATGCAAATCTTGTTTCGGGTCCTGTAATGATATGCCATGTGTCTAATCATCTGGTTGTCTCTATTGGCCTTCTGTAGTGGCTTCTCAAGCTGCAAGTTGACTCTCTCAAGCCAAGTCTCTCTATCATCTTCAATATCCTTCTCAATGGGAGTCAAAGTTACTTGTGCCTCTTTGCCACTTTGTCATTTCATCTTGAGCATTTTTAGCTCCATGAAAACTTGTTTGTCACTCAGCTACCTGTTTTCTTTCTCCAAATATGTGATGACATATTTGGCCCTCTCTAAATTTTCCACCAAAGCTTGTACTTGATCCTCTTTTTCTTGTATGATGATGTCTTTTATGGTTTCTTCATCTTGAGCCTCTAAGTCAATGATTTCCACTCCATGATGAGTATAACATTGCTCCGGCTCATCATGCTTGGTCAAGTCAAACTCCATTTCCTCCTCATCATTAAGACTCTGCTCTGGCATCTTTTTCTTCCCTTTGTGCAGATACTACACCTGTACCTGTTGTGTCGATGAAAAAGGCAAAGCCCCTTACACATCCTATGGAGATAGCATTTGCCTATGGGATGATGAAGAAGGAAAGGTCCCTTCCACATCCTGTGGATAAAAAACTTTCCTCTCGGCTGTAAATAATCTCCTTGTACCCCTCTGATATGTCATGTAAACAGGCACCTCAGTAGTTCTAGTGTCCTTGACCTCCTCATCTATTCTTACCTGAATACTGCTAGAAGGTCCTCCTGCTTCTTAAGGCACTGGTGGAAGAATTTGTGGACCCCGAAAGATATCATGAGAAATAAAGGTCTCCCAAGAGATGTTGACGAGACTGAGATGATGAAGCACAATGATCTTGATCAAGGAGTAATGATAGAGACTGCTCATCTACTGAGGGTATGGCTTCTTCTGGACAAAATGAGCCATCTTCTCAATATTTCTAAACAAGAAGTAAGGGAGGTTTAACATCCTCATTGTGGTAAAATGCATGAGGAGTCTGATGTGATAGGTGTACAGCCTGGAGAATCTTCCCTCACAAGTGAAATACTTCATGATGATTTTCATCATGGGAACATATTTGTCTTCGATAAATCTGAATGGAAAATGTCTCTTCACCTCATTTCTGTACTAGGGTTTGATATAATGCTCACAGTAGTGTTCAACTAGGTCCTAGGCCTCGTACCACTTCTCCCCTACATTTGGAATCCTGGTGGCATCTGAAATGATGGAAGGTGAAACTGTGAATGTTACCCCAGCAAGAGTCACCCTGTTGTACCGAAGATGAGCTACAAAAACTCTAGTGAGCTTAGGGTGGTGTTGAACTCTCTCTACCTACTCACAAAACTCATATTAGCCAAGGTATCTAAAACATGTGATAGCCAACTGAGAGGCTTGCAATTCCCTAAGGTTTTATCGCTCTTCTCTGATAATTCTGCCTCCGTTGTGTGGTTTCCTCTGATGCCTAGCTCTATCTGCTGAGGTGTCACTGCCTGTGTTTTCCTCCTCCTCATAGTCTTCGTCCTCTGTGTCCATGTTTGCAAGGCTGGGGATTGTATGGAGGGAATGAATGAAAGTTTTTTAGGAATGAGGGGATGGGAAATGACTGTATGGGCTAAAAAGTGAGGGGGATGGGAAATGATTTTATGGGCTAAAAATGAATGAGGGAGTAGAAATGATGAAAATTAAAGGGAGGTCTTGTCTTGTTTAGAAATATCCCTTGTGAAAGAGCGACAAAGGGATGGGAATGATATGGAATAGGGGTAAAGGGATAAAGGGATAGGGAAATAGGGATAGAGTTTAGAGCTGAAGGGATAGGTGATAGGATGAACAATGAGGGTTTAGGGTTTTAGGCATCATTAGGGAGATTTTTTAGGGTTTCATATTTAACATGGAGGATGAAGCTTATGACGTGGATATGAAAACAAAAACTGAAGTGAGGGATGTCAGCTTACTTGCAATGATGGAAGGAGAGAGAAACTTTAGGTTGTATGAAGTTTTGAGGCTTTTCTAGCCTTTCTGCATAATGCGCAATGCCACCTTAGAAGTGCAAAGCAAGTGTGAAATTATACTGGGAAATTTTTCCAAACACGTAGCGCCAGTCTCAATGCACAGTGCCAAGTCTTCTACGTGTAGCGCCACCTTGCTCGCCTCAGAAGCACAATGCCGCTCTGCCAATTTGTAGCACCACTACTCCACTTCTCCTGAAGCGCACTGCCACCCTCCATAAGTGCAGCACCAAGTCTTCCTTTGCCCAAAACTCACTCAAGCTTGCCTCTTCTTCTCACTTTTTTGACTCCTTTCTTGCCAATGAGAATAATGAATTTGAAAATGAAATATGGAGCTTAAATAAGAGTAGATTTTGATTTTTCATTTGAAAAAGCCACTTTCTAATGTTTCTTTTCCTTCTTGAAAACTCAGTTTTAATGCCTTTTCTTCTTTGTGTCTTTGCAAGTGTATAATGTTCAACTTGAACTAGTTTTTGTAGTGTTTCTTTGTCATGCAACAAGGAGAGACGCTTTGATGCAGCTAGGAACATTTATTACATATAGTGACTTAAAATTACATAAGAAATACAAATAAACTCAAAATACTCTATTGTGAAAATTGCATTACGTTTAAAGTATAATTATTCAGTGGCTATCACCTTCAGGCCATCATGCTAGACTTATTCATCATCCTCATACCCTTGCTGACATTTATTTACATTTTAAAATCATAGTCTTGACCTCGGTGATTAAACCCTAAGACCTAATGAAAACATGCCCTATGACCTAATGAGACATGATTGCAAATTGACCATGATACCATAATTGAAGACAACCTGAAGAAGGGTCAACAAGTATACTCTATGAGGGAAAAATTTAGACTTTTGAAGAGAAGACAACCATCATTGGATCAGTTTGACATGACCTAATGGAATGATGTAAAATTTTCAATACGGGACCCCTAAAATGACAATGCAAAGAGAGAATTTGATCCCTGATGGAAGTATGCAGATACTGACACTAACAGTCGTGACTAGCTCCTTTAAACCTGCAAAAGCTGTTTCAAATTTGTTAGACCATTTGAAATCAAAATTTCCAGTTAAAGCATATAAAGGTGCATAAATTTGTGAAACGTTTCTAATAAACCTGTGATAATATCAGGCATATCCCAGGAAACTACGTAACTCTATTTGAGTATAGGGGGTAGGCAGTAAACGAATTACCCATATTTTTGTTAAATCTACCTACATCCCTACTACAGAAATATAATGTCCCAAGATTACACCTTCGGTCATCATCATGTGACACTTGACATTGCTTAAACATAACTTGGTAGAAATGCATCGTTCTAAAACCTTTTCTAATGTTTGCAGTGCTTGATCAAAGTCATCCCCATATGGAGTAAAGTCATCCATATATACCTCAAGTCCTTCATTTATCAGGTCAGAAAAAATGCTGAGTATAGCTCTTTGAAATGTGTCTGGGGCATTGCACAAGCCAAATGGTAATACTTTGTAAGCGAACATACCCCAAGGACAGGTGAAGGTTGTTTTGTCTTAGTCTTCAGGGGTGATCTGAATTTGATTGTAGCCATTGAGGCCATCTCGGAAGGAAAATTACTGCTTCCCTGCCAAGGTATCAAGGACTTGATCGATAAATGGGAGAGGGAAGTGATCTTTCTATGTTTCCTTGTGCATTTCATGGTAATCTACAAAGATATGGCACTTCCCATTTTTTGTGGGAACGACCACCAATGGAGAAACCCATTTGCTATCCGAAATAGGAAAAATGAAATTCACATCCAACAACTTCTCTAATTCTTCTTTCACAATATCCTTAAGGTGTGGATTGAATCTCCACTGAGGTTTCTAGATAGGTAGAGCATCCTTTTCTGTATAGATGTGATGTGTACACAATTGTGGATCTATACCCTTCATATCAGGATAATCTCAGGCAAAAGCCCCTTTATATTTTTGCAGGAGCTGATTAAACTTTTGTTGTTGATCAATGTCCAATCTATCATTAATGTTTAAAACTTTTCCTGGTTCAATTTCCACCGGCTTTCTATTATGAACAACAGTCGTCTGGATGTGCTGATCATCGGTATCCTTCAAGGGATCTTCCAAGGCTTCATTATCAAGAATTGCTTTTAGCATTTGACACTTTAGATTGCTCACATTAGTTGGTTGATTGATGAAATTGTTGATAACTTCATCTTTAGTTTGATATTTGAATTCTAGTGCCTCTGCTACTGTGAGTGATGAATGGATGCTTTCTTCCAGGAATGCTGGTGGTTGTTTACATATTTTTACAATGGGCAGACTTGGCTTGGCAGGGGGATATAAAACAAGATTTTTTACAACATCCCCCTTTGCAATAGTTGTGCTGCCCTCCCAGTAGCCTATATATGCATCAATTTTTACCAGCCAAGGTTGGCCCAGTATTACAGAGTGCCCATCCAATTGAATCTTCAGGTTTATAATAATAAAATCTACTGGATATTCCCATGAATCAACAGAAACTGTAACGTCTTGTAGATCTCCTTCTGGCCTTACCACCGAATGATCAACAAGTTCTAGTAAGGTGGTGGTTGGTTCCAAGGCTATAATACGAAGTGCTTGATAGGTTTCTGTTGTTAAAATGTTAATGATTGCACCCAGATCAACTAACATATTGGGAAAAGAGCACCCATATATCTAAACTGTCACTATGGGATTCCCAGGATCTTCATACTTTACCAAAGTTTCCCCTCCTAAGAGTAGATAAGATAAGGTTCCTACAACATTAATAGTGGGTGAAGTTTTTTCTTTCCTCATAGGCTTCTTTACACAACTCTTTAATTGTTGTAGCATAGATGGGAATGTCTTGAGTGGCTTGGAGGAGCGGAATTGGTATACAAAGATTTTTTAGTTCCCCTACAAGATCAAAATCTAGGTAAACAATCGTCTTAGGTATCATTAACCTTTCGAGAAATGGAGGAGAAGTGACAATGAGTTCCTCTCGATATTTCTGCTAATATGTCTCTTCTCCTCGTTTCATTTCAGTATCAATTATAGGTGGTTGTATATGTATAGGTGGTGTTTTGATCTCAATTGATGGTTGATCCTTGTTTTCCTTAGGGGTGATGATATGTCCTGACCTCAACCTAAGTTCATTACATTCTTTTCGCTCAATCTCATAGTCTGAGCTTTCTACAATTTGCACCAACTAGACCGGTCTACTATTATGATTTAGATTTGGATGGGCTAGTAGTTGAGGGCACAGAAGAGGCTGAGGATTTTATTGTAATAGATAAGGATCTGAAAATGTAGGTTGAGGTTGAGGATATCTCCCCATAGGATTTTCTGATATTCCCAAAGGTCGTTGCCAATTTCTAGACCAATTCATATTTTGAGAAGTGGAGGTAGGCTACTAGGATTCATAGGGATTGCCTTGCCAAACATGAGTAAAAGGAGAATTTGGCCAACAATTACCTAGAAAGGATTGAATTGACCATAGTGTCATATGGAATGGTTGAGGTTTCCAATTCGAGTAGTGTGATTTGCCTTGTCATGCTGCCCCAGGGTTTTGTTGCTGATTAAATTGTGAAGAAGGAAAGAACTGGGGTGCATCTTGTGACGTACCTGGAGGTTTGGCCTGCCCCTGTCGACACTGGTTCATTAGATATACTGGCTCTATATATTCTTATGCTTCTATTGAACACTTCTTTCAGCCTCAAGAGTGATGTAAATTATTCAGTGGCATGATCCTTGGTACAGATAGTGCATGTCTGATTCATGTCTAATGGACACTCCCATTGGTCGTGGTTCTTTCGACAGTTTGGGAAGAAAATGAAAAGTTCTTTTTCTGCTAAAGCTTGTTTTTGTTTAGCGTCTAGGACATCCAGCTGTGTTGCGAGGGTGCCTAAGATGTTCATTTTGAAATCTTCCAGGAGGTTACTGATTTCTATTGATGTTACACCTTAACTGTGTGGTTTACTTCCCCTGCTCATTGGATCTCACCTTGCTACACTTGTGCATGTGCTTCCTCACAAACACCTGATACACAAGCAAATGATTTCATCATAATATTCCTTAGAAATATCTCCTTTCCCCATTAAATTTAGATTTTCTAACCACTCCTCTTTCATTCCTTTAATTAGGATAGATCTTAGGACTTCTTTTGGTAGGGTGGTGTGTGGAGATCTCTGCAAGTTATAATGAAACCATTCAACATATTCTTCTAGAGTTTCATTATCCTTTGTAGCCATGTTAAAGATTTCATCTTCAAGCTCCCTAGCCTTGCCAAATTCCTGGTATTTTGTGAGGAAGGAGGTTTTCATATTGTCCCAAGAATTAATAGTACATCCACCCAGACCCATGAACCATCTTAAAGTTGCTCCTTTCAGAGTAGAAGGGAATAGTTTTAGCTTTTGGGGGTTAGTGGTGTAGTCATACCCTCTGTAGCAGACATGAAATTTGAATAGGAGGGCATCAGGGTCCTTTATGATCATCCCATGAAAAGTTGTGATGCTCTGCAGAGGAATAGCCTTCATGGGGACATTGACCACTTGGTCGACTATGGGGTATTCCAACGTCAAGGTTTGACCTTGAGATGGTTGATTTTCCATTTGGTAAAAGATGTGCAAATACCCTTCAGGGATTTTAGGGGGTGCTTTTCGAGTAAGTGGAGGATTACCAACCCGAGATGGATTTGCAGCACTACCTAGATTTGGGATCACAGGAGACCCTTGTTCAGATAGTTTAGGTCATGCCTTAGTAGTTCCACTGGTTTCTCCTTCTTCTTCTCTTAAGTCACACGATTTTCCCTCGTGTAGAGGATCATAATGTAAACTTATTGTAGCTTGAAGACTTTGTTCAGATCCTCCAATTTGGCTTTCAATCTCATTGTGAGCTATAGATGGTGAGCCTACTGCTTGAGGGATTACAGTAGGACTTTTTCCAGATACAGCCCGGAATCCTACTGATGCTTGAGACTCTGGTTTTCTTACAATTTCGTCTATAAAGGTCGTTCTCCCAAGGTTCACCGATCCCTTGGGTTTTGTGGATTTTTGAGGGGGGTTCTATTATTTTTCTATCTTTCTATTCCTATTCATTCATAAAACCCAATTCCTATTTAACCTCTAAGCTTTTGTTGAAAAGCGGGTTGGTAAGAAAGAAATTTACTTCCTAGGTACGCAGGTTCTTACCTCCTGTTTTGAAAATCCAATTCTTTTGTAGCAAGATAAAAAGGAAATCACTTTGAACCACTCTCCCCGAAATGATGCCAAAATGTTGGTGCACTAAGATGTCTTTTTACATCCAATCTTAATTCCTACATTAATTTTCAATCCTAGGCAAGTCTTTTTATTTCAAGAGTGTCAATACTATGTATGCAGTGAATTCAGAGGTTAACTAATAACAAATCATTGTAATTCTAATGACTATATTCTTCAAACTCAATCCAAACAACTCTGAAGAAAGTAACTCTAAAAGAAATTCATAACACACTCCGCAATTCTACTTAACCTATCATGATCTAAATACAACTTATAAAGAATCACACTTGGAAGTCTGTAATAGAATTGAAGCTAACTCGCTAACTCATGAAAGAGAACTGTAATAATTTGATAGCAATGATAATTTAACAACAAATTATAATTGAACAACAAATCCGAATTGAATAGTAAATATGAATTTAACAACAATTCCGAATTGAACAACAAACGATACTGGAATGACAAATGGTATCTGAATGGAAAATCACTGTATAAGCATAAAGCGATCAATTCTATCTCTTAAATCTATGATAACATTACTTGAAATGAACAATAGTCTAGGCTGTAACTAGCATAACCAATTCAATCAAAATCATTACTCATATATAACACAAGGATCAATCTGAATCTCGAGTGAACAGCAAAAGAAAATTGAATCGAAAATCCTAACGATAATCAAAAGCAATAGTAACTTAACATTAGCAAGCAATAAATAATAAAATAGAAAATATTATGACACACGTGAAGCAGTAAATCTTCTCTTGACTGGGCCCAAAGTCACTAGAAGTCTCCATTAAGAGATACTCAGAATATACGTATGAGTTAAATGCAGTCTTCCTTCATTAAAATAAGTAACCAAGTCACAACATCAAAGATAACCGTATTATATGTCCAAAAGAATAATTACAAACTGTGAAATTCTAAAATCTGTGCAGTTTTTCCTTTCAGCCTTATATATTACATTTAGAAAGTAAATAGATAAAAGCAAATCCTCAGCATCAACGAATCCTAAGGATTTCTCAATACTTGATCTCATTATGTCATAAAATAGTTATTGGCTTGCCCGGTCTTCCGTTGTCCTGCTTTGCCTCTAACGATGTCTCTTTCCCTAATGATATGTTGTCGTTCTATCAATTGAGAAGCTACCAAACAATTCGTGCATTGTCCACATAAAGATAGTAAAAATCAGTTTTTCCTGCTTAGATTTGTCTAATATTTTACTGATTACTTTTACTGGACTTTAGCTATTATTTCCTCTACTTTTATTCATAAACAAAGATAATCATGTTAGGATGAGTGCTAAATAAATATATTACCAAGGAGAAAGCAAATATTTTTCTTGACCCAACATAACTAACTTAGATGTCATCGGTAATATACTTGAATATGCCTCCACAATAGTATATTTGGAAGTGACTACTCAACACAAGATATTGTGATATCACTCAGTCAATCTTTACCTCACGCTTCAGGTTTGCAAATAGGATTTTGTTTTCTCCAAAATTTTATAATTTGTGGCTACCCTCCACAACATGTAAATTATTTTGTTGTTAGGGCCCTCAGTTCCTCAATAGTTATTGTATGGGAATAACATTGAGATAGTTGCTTTCATAGTGAAATCAGTTGTTGCTACCACCATTGCCAAGGTATGACACTATTAATGTTTGTTATAGCAGTTGATGGCATGTGGAAAAATGCTAAAATTTAAATGAATTTGAATCTCATTTGAAATTTTGATGAATAATATATATGGCCATTTAAATTATTAACAATTTCTTCTTGAGTTGAAGCTTAGATGAGATGAGGAGAATTTTTCCTTAACAATATTTATTATATATTATACTTGTTATGGTATGTGAAGGATCTATGGAAGTTGGGCGACTTCTTCCTCAAGCAAATATAAATCTTGGTTGTCTTTCACTATGATTTTATAGGCCTTGTGTTCTCAAGTTTTATCTGTGGGGACTCATTCTAAAAAGAAATGGAATCATTACTATTCTGGAACACATGTTTACCTTGTTTCTATGAAGAAGTCAGTAGAGTTGAAACATTTCTAGGGTTATTATTCTCTTATTTTTACTTTTTTCAATGTTGCCTCTTTAAACAAAATTGTTCGAGAACATCTTCTTCTCCAATAGAAAAAATATTAGAACACCTCAATGAGAAATATGTATGAAAATTGCTTTTTTATATTGACTTGAAAACTAAAATGATATTTGCAAGCAGATACAATGTTGTTTCTATAAACCCACACTCCACACTGTGAGCTCACAATAAGAGTAATAATAAAATGTTGTAATTGTGTGGACTCATAGGCTCGAAGGCATTTCCAACTTGGTGATTGTACATCATCTTAATGGGCATGTAATTAGCGAAATATTTGGATCCAACATGTGATGTAAGTAGTGAGAATTGACATCTAAAATAATTGTGAAAACATAAGGGCCCATTGATATCATGTATGACATCACATCGATGGAGATATCATTGTTTCCACTTGCTCATTGTTAGCAATCAAAGTTCTTATGTCATTGTCTCTAGAATATTGAAATAAGTAGGAAAACCTTTTACATAGTGTCTAATCCATGGTTAGATATATGCCATTTTTGTTGAGCATAAATTGGCACAATTTCACAATGTGTGGATTATATATGCTTAGTGTTAATATAAACAGTAACAAGTGAATCATGACAATCCATAGATCGAGACTCATCCTATAAAGAAAATTTTAAACATTAGTGTTTTATATTAATTAAAATTTACATATCATAAACTCATTTGATTCATTTTTTCCTTAAACATGTTACCAGTTTGAAGGGAGAAACATTTTCGAAAAGGTGAGTTGAAAGCCTTTGAGAAGGGATAAGAAGTGGTTGTGGTGAGGAAAAAAGTGTAGCTAGATTCATGTATTTAATGTACTTGAATAAAATCTAAGACTTGTGTATTTATTCTCACCATAAAGGCCCACCCTTCCTCTCTTCTTATTCTCTTTTATCATTTTGAATATTGTACCAACAACTATCCGTCTTTTCCTTGTTGAATTTTCATTGTAAGTGGGTTGATTTTTGGTTGAAGTTGACACCCTTCATTTTATAGGTTTGAGTTAATGTAAAATGGCTCTAATTACTAATTTATTAGTGTTAATGAGCACCATAATACTCTCTAATATTCATAACATGGTCAAAATAAGAAAGGACACTTATTTTAACTTTCAAACCTATTTAAAAAATGCACAAGACAAGATTGAGTTAATGCAAATCGAATCTCAACTATGGAAAAATGAATTATAGCAGAAAAATCATCATTCTGAACTGATTTTATTAAAATTAATTATTTGTTTAAGTTTGATACATACTCCCATCAAAAACTATATATTGATCAAATAAGTGAGGATGAGGTTGATTCACATCAAGTTCCCACATCAAGAATAGATTTGCATAAAGATAAAAAGTTTGAGGATGTACTTGACAAGCCCTTCATCAAATCTTGGAAGGAATTTGTTAACAATAGGAATAGGAATGGTCTTGGATATGACAAGGACATTTCCTTTCATATTTCATAATATTTCAAACCCATCAATTTTTATAGTGATAGGTTTCTTCATGATGATTCATATTCACTTGCTCATGTTCCATAGAAACAAATTGTCATATGCCAACATTGTGATCGGGTTGGCCATGTGAAGGACTAATGTTTTGATCTTCACCCTTTTGAGAATTGTGGTGATCTAGGTGGCTCTAGACACATGCAGAAGTCCCACAGGACTCAGAAAGGGGAAAAATTCAAAGTGGTTAGATTGCTTCCAAACCAACACCATCTAATTCCAATGGTGCAAACAACACTCAAATCCGAGCTCGTATGAGGGAGAACAAGCCAGTCAAAGTTTTGGTCAAAGTTGGGCATTGGGTCAGGTTTAAGTGTCCTACAATTTGACCAACCTTGGGGCATGAAACCTAGCCCCCAAAAGCAGGTGAATTTGTTGGATGATTAATTTGTCTAGTATCCCCTATATTAGACAAAATCAAAACGATGGCCTTATTATAAAAATAATATAAAAAAATTATGTTGAGGTGCTGAGCCATGACCCCCACCACCCATCCTCCCAAAAAACAAAAACAATAGTCAATTTTTTAAAAATTTAGGTCAACGGGCCATGACCCCCGCTAACCATCCAACCACCCACCAAATATATGTGTAACATTGTTTTAACATGGGGTGGGCGGGCCACCTCTGGTGGACTCGGGCCACACCCCAACCACCATTACATCGCATTTAATATTGGAGGCCAGTGAGTATCGAGCCCATGCCAGCCACATGGGTCATCCCACCACCATGCGGCAGCCCCATTTAATGGCCAACCCAAACTTAAGCATTACACCAACCCATGTACCAAAACTCCCTCTGTATTCCATTCAAAATGCAACAGTTATCCATTGTAACGGTTTACCAAAAAAATGTACAACACGCCAAAATGATTATGTGCCATTATGGGGATTCGAACCCTAATTTCCACCCTCCTAAATGCCTCCACCACCATTGGACCACGTGGCTCAACTTTGATAACTCTACCCAGATTTAATACATAAACCCTCAATTCATTTGCACGGAGGAGGCGGATTTGAGAATGGAGGTGTGGAATGGAGAGCAAAACCATGACACAATTCCAGGAGGCATAATGTGGCATGGAAATCGAGACAATATTTTTTTAATTAATTTTTGCAGCAGGAACCATGATCCTAGAAAAGAGCTGGCAGAATCATGATTGAGCCAAATTTTCTGGAGGGTGAATTTTTTCCAGTGTCCAAATTGGACAAATATTATGTCTATCCTACACCTCTTTGCGACATGAACCTAATGGCACATACAAAATACTGATCCGAACAACAGATTTTCAGATGACCCAGAGGAGGGAATCTTTGAGGAATCTAGGGGAATCTAAAAGATTCTTGTAGCCCCAAATTTTCACATTGTTAGAATTCAGAAATTTGATAGTCAATTTTACACTATTCGACAACACAAATCTGATGGTGTAATAAGATTTTCCATTTGATCATTCCATTTTTTGGCCACTTTTCAAAGTGGAGTGCAGGTGTCAACATTCAATGTGTGAGCAGTCATTTCCATGGTATTTGACGCCGTGAGATTGATGGTATAGCCAGATCTAGAAGTTTATCATCCTCTTCTTCAGGTAACTCCTTGATGTGTGGTATATGCAGTGTGATCATGTACCTCTTTGTCTCTTTGCATGAGATGCATTATGTTGTATAAATCCCCGTTTGATGTTTGATGTGGGATCTTGTTTTGTTCTTGATCTGAGATGTACTTATTTCCATGTTTTGATTGAGATCCCTTTCTCTTCATGTTGATGGGATACTCATGCATTGCCATGTATGCTTGAATTAAGATCCCTTTGATGCCATGTTGGCAGGATGCTCATTATTAACATACGTGAAATTATGTCATGCTGATAGGAGTCCTTTTTTTAATGAGAATTATGATGAACCTCATAAATGGGTAATTATATGGGCTCATTTTACCTCCTAACCTAGTCGAATCAACCATTCTCCTAGCTTATTGTATGATTTTCTAAATATATTTATGCTTATGGGGTGAGTTGAGTTAGTTATGATGCCATGTGGTCTAACATGTGTCTAATGCAGATTATTGATAAATTTTGAAGTCAAAGTGAAGGATCCAGTGTACAAAGGGCAACAATAAATCGAAGTGGAAAAAGAAGAGGAATTATAGGATGGAATACCCCTCATTTATTACTCTTCACTTCGAATTCCCCTTCATTCAACTCGGAGTGTAAGCAACCAAATCATGCACTAGAAGGCAGCTGAGCAAGTGGAGGATGACTGATGATTATCTCAAATTTTGTGAGGCAAGCCTCCCTGATTTTAAGGAAGCTATTGGTAGCTTCATTTGCATAAGCAAAGAGGCCTAGGGCCTCACTAGGCTCTGATTTTTGTCGAATTTTTGTTGGATTTTTTCTTATGTAAACTCTGCTCAACTTCGATCTTATTATTTTGTGACATTTTCATGTAATCTTCCTATTGTTTTGATAATAAAGATGGAATCATTTTTGAGCTAGCACTGAGTTACCTCAGAGGGTTGAAGCTCTTTGTTTAGGGCCGAATCCAAGCAGCCAAACTCCTCTTTACTTGTACTTGTCTGTTGTATTTCAGTTTGTAGATCAAGTTGCTGTTAAATGTATTTCTTTGATGGTTAATAATAGGTTGCCTTTGATGATTCAATAGTTTTCATCCATTTGTGCTTTTTATAGCCTGTTAGGTAGTGATAAAGAGAAAATTCAAAAGGCCAGTAATAGTGCCTTCACCTCTCTTCCTCCCTTTGGGACCATGATTTGAGGCAAAGACCCACTTGCTGCCCCAAAGACACAGATTTTCCTCATTCATAGGACTTCTAGTGTTTGTAGCTCTTAGTACGTTAATGGTCTAGTTCTATTTTGCTTCAGATCTTCTTCATCATGCTCACTTCTTTATTTATAGTATTCTTCTTTCATGGTTTCCTTTCTTGCAGCATTCCTCAACATTTCCTTTCATAGATCATAGTTTAGACTAGTTTGATGGAAAACTCTGTTTTTCTAGATGAACTCAGTTCGTTGCTTGTTTGATCTTATTGGTTGACTTTCAATTCCTTTGTAGTAGATATATTCTTGCAGTAGACCACCTTATCAGCCATCACATTCTCCATCTGATCTATGCCCTATAGGTTGCCCAAATCTCACCTCAACTCTGCCTTACTTTCCTGCATTTTCCATAGAACTTCTTCCTTTCTCCTTGAGCAAATCCAATCATCTTCCTCCCTCCTGGTGATTCTTGGTAGACCCTAGGTGCACTAACACCTCATTCCAACCCTCATACACCTTTTCCACCCACTCTCACACCCCCAAAATAGTGAAAACTACTCTTGGCCTCCTCATGTAGACCTCATGTAGAACACTGTTTTCCTCCTGTAGATTACCTATGTCCTCTTGTAGATTTTCCTGTAGGCTTTCTTTTGAAGGCCGAGTGTGGAAAATCCTCCAGAAGGGCACCTGAGACCTCCTAGGACCCATCCACACCATCCTACATCCTCTCAAGTCCCAAAGCGACGCTCCAACGCCACCTATTCGTTGCCACATTCACACAATAAATTATATGCATGTCAATTTCACATAAAAATACATAAAAATCCAAAAATATGATTTTTTGCTTGTTTACTTTTAGAAATAGCTCAACTAGATGTTGTTTACTCCCTTGAGTAGGTAATGGAATTCCTTTCATGGTTTTCATAGTTATTTCTACAAAAGGAGGATTAGTTGGTTAATTAATGTCCACTAGGTTTGCTTTACATTTCAGTGTTTCTCCTTTCTGCAGTTAGAGTAGCATCTGAAGAGTAATCTTTCTCTCCTTTCATCACATATAGAGCTTCTTCTAGAATCCATAGAAGTTGGCTTGAGCTCCTAGTGATCTTGCGCCGGCTGACTAAGTGACAACCTACAGTAAGAACTAGTACTTGTGCATACAACACCGACGCTTCCAAGTTTGTTATGAACTACCGGGTTGATAAGAGTAAAGTAGGCAGCCCAAGAGTTGCAACATTATTGCTGCAAAACCAGTGCTCACCACTTTTTGGCACCATTTCCACAGAGGCATGAAAGTATTATGTGATTACTACTTTCTTTTATCTTTAATTGCAACATTATGCTAATAGTTTATTTCAGCAAGAGTAGACTAGTCATTTCATTTCCTTTCAAGTTCTGCATTTCCTTGCTTTCCTTTTCAATTCTGCAAATTTCATTTCAGAAAGAGTAGACTAGTCATTTCCTTTCCTTTCATTTCTGCATTTCCTTGCATTCCTTCTCAAATTCTACAAATTTCATTTCAATAAGTTCATTTCAGTTAGTTGCAATTTGTTCTGTTCAATCAATTTCAGTTTTACAGGTACTATCAGTGTGGGGAAAAAGGAAACAATAACCAACCAAAAAGATTTCCTTTCATGCCTCGTAGGAATAGAGATAACTCAGGGAAATTTTTTTCCCAACACCCCCACTGCTTCAGACAACCAACCTTCTCTCTTCTTTGGTGGCTGCAATCAAGAAGAACCCTTAGGTGAACCTCCATACATATTTGAAGAACCTATAAGGGAAGAAGAAGAAGAAAACATTCCTTTGGAGCCAATGGATGAAAACAAAGATGTTGGGGGCAGTACCTTTTCTTCCAACTCATCCATTAAAGGTGAAATTGGAAACATGCTAGAAGACTTCAAGAGTGAGATGCTGTAGATTCTTTCCATGCAAATGGATACGTTACATATCAGAAGAAAACAAGAGGAAGCAGAGAGGGCTTTGGCCATTTTTTACCCTAGATGCACCAGGAGGCATCCCAAGAATGAATACCCATTGAACTCTATAGAGTTTTGTTCAATCTGTGAAGAAAATCATTCTACAGATAAGTGTCCTTCCTTGCCCAGACTTAAAGTTGTATATCAAGGGGCTGAGGGAGCCACTGAATAGATCTATTACATACACCAAAAGAGGCTGCATGGGCCTAGATCATATCAGCAAGGGATGCAAGGGACATCTCAGGCATACTACAACCCCAACCAGGTCACATCGATACCTTCTTGGCCCCCCCTTGCTCATTCTTCCTAGTCCACACCTCCTCCTCTGTGCTTCACATATCCATATCATGCCCATCCAGCCACCCATTCATTTCAACCCTATGCTCAACCACAACTTTAGTGGAATGTATCTCATAACAGGTGGAGGCCCCAATACATCTCCCTACCCGCTCTTGTGCCTCCACCACCTGCCCAACCGCAACCCCATCCATATCCATCTCAAATATACACTTACACTCGACTACCTATACCACCATTCCCAAAACCACACATCGAAGTAGCTCAACCAATTTACAATGTTGTGGTACAATGCTTCCAAACAACTCCTCTTGAGATCAATGGTATTAACCGTAGCTCAGGAAGAGTATTGCAAAAAAGAGATTATATTGATATCATTGGAGAACCACATCTAGAAGAAGAAGATTCAAAAGAGAAGATCAAATAACCATGGGCTGCACATGAGGAAGAGAATACATCAAAATCAGAGATCGAAAGAGCTCCCTCATGGTTACCATCAAATCCTCCATGTACTCAAGTGAGAAATCAACAAAAAGAGGAAGATGTGAAGGTCATGGTACAAGAAGACATGAAGAATGATCCAGATCAGCAAAAGGACCAAGGACATCACAACCATATTGAAATATGGTTCGAAACAGTCACTAAGTTGCAACATCACTCTCTTCCTCAACTATGCTTGATCCTTTCAAAGTCAAATCATTTGGTCTCTGAAATCGAGGTACATGTCAAAGCATACATTTCAAGCCTCCACATCATTTTGTCTATCATGTTGATGTGCACATGGCTCCATTGGAAGTATTCTTATACTTGAAAGTCATTTTGTTTTACAAGTAGGGTAGGGTAGGAAAAAAAATGAAAAATAAAAGAAAAAAATAAAAATCTAAGGTGAAAACCTCCTTGGAGGTGCCTCAGATGGGCTCATTGATTGAAAACCTCCATGAGGTGGTCAATGGGTTGGAAAGAAGAAAATAAGAGAGAAAAAAGATCCTAGGTGAAAACCTCCTTTAAGGCGCCTAGGTAGACCTACTAGTTGAAAACCTCATTGAGGCAGCTAGTAGGCCTAGAGAAAAGAGAAAAAAATAAAAATCCTTACTCCATGCATGCATGTATTCTCCAACTTCTGCAAGCAACAAGAACAAGTTGGTACCAAGAGGAAAATTGGTCAAGCCTAGTCAAAAGAAGTGAAATTTTGACTTTCTCCTACTTCGCTCAAATGCTCCAATAAGGCAAAGGCCATGCCAATCCATCACCATCATCTATTTTCACCATCCACACATCATTCCCAAGCTTCTACCACTCATTTTCCTTGTTGTCCTAAAAAAAACTTCACGATGCTTTATTTTCCTATAGGATAAAAAAATACATAAAGCAGAAATTTGTTTTTTCCCTAACTTGAAAATAGTGCATCCATTTAAAAAATTGTTTCATGGGGAGTTGCATATGGATGATGGTAGCATGCTCCAGCAATTTCAGCAAATTCCACTGCACAGTTACCCAAAAATTGGCCTCTATCACCTTGAACCATTTTTAGATTTTCTCAATATCCGTGCATCCATTTAAAAAAAAGTTTCATGGGGAGATGCATATGGATGATCATAACATGCCCAAGAAATTTCAGCAAATTCTAGTGCACAGTTTCAAAGAAATAAGCCTCCATCACCTTCATCCATTTTTGGTTTTTCTTGAGATCCATGCATCCATTGACCAAAAGTTTTCTATGGGGAGGCGCATAATGATGATGGAAACATGCTTAGAAATGTTCAAGTCAATCCACTCTACCGTTTGGAAGATATGAACAAAACAAGTCACTATCCTGCAAACCCACAGTAGCTGATTCCATAGAAGTCCACCAGCAGCAGCAAGGGACATCACATCTGAAGGATGAAAAGGCACATTGAGCTCAGCTCTAGCAAAGAAGAACCTGCAAAAACACACAACAACACAGCATGCATAAAGGGAAATGAAGGCATGTAGCAGAGAGAGCCACAACACCTCACAACAAATACATTCGGATCACAGGTAAGTAATTAAATCGCTCCTCTATTTTCATTTGTGTAATTAGAAGTCATGAAAATGTAACAAGATGGTTGAGGTTGGATGAGGGAAAGTTGGCCAGTTAACTTGGCCACCTTCATCTAGTTGACTCCACTCATCTGAGATGTCACCCACACGTGCACATAGTCAACTCAAGAAAGATGTCAAGGATAGGTAGTGGAGGAAGTGTGAACTCCAATGCAATCATGAGGGATGATTACTAGGAGGGTCCATGATGACAAGACAGGTGGGGACCAACGGTACAAATATATCTAACGTATACTTTGCCAACTCACCCCCCATCACCAAAAATATCCATAAAGGGTAATAAGTACTCCTCCCGAGCACTCTCACCACCTTTTCCTTCATTCTCTCCTCGTAACTCAGCTACAGCAGTATCCTTGTGCCCCCATAGCCTCGTAACCATCATCCTCCATCGATCTCTCCCATATTCCTGCTCTCAGCATTCTCTACAGGAGCACTTACAGGTTTTATAGGAGCACCTATAGGAATTCTATAGGAGGGACATCAAGCTTCTACAGAAGGGGCAATGAGTTGTTTTGAAGGGAGAAAACACAAGTTCTAACACGATTTTCGGTCTGAGGAGGTAGGTTCCATGCATGTCCCCATTGAATATCAATATATGCAAGCATTGGTTTCAATTTGAGGAGGGAATAAAGCCTTTAGGAGGAGGAAATACATAAAAAATTTATGCTTATTTTTTAAAAGAGAAAAACACAGTCTCCTCTGTTTCTCTGTTTTTTTCGAAAATTGTTGTCTCCATCTCCACATTTGGTTTCCCAAAAGAGTATAAACAAAATGACAGGAGGATTTATGATAAAGGAGTCCACCAACACCACCAGGCTCCATGCACATCCACAAGTGGTGGACATCTTCACGAGGGAAAATTGGATGAACTTTTTTGAGAAATTCTGAGGGTTTGATGAGGAGATTGCAAAAGAATTTGCCCACTCTTTGGTCCTTCACTCAAGAACACATGCCACTGTCACCTTTAGAGGTATTTCCATGGAGATAACCCCTGAATTTATCAGTAGAGTCACCACCCTTCCTCTTGGGCTGCCTTGGAGTAAGGATGAGAAACCAATTGGCCAGGCTGCCAAGAAAAACTTTTTCCAAAACAATGAAACCCCTATAAAGGATAAAAATGGAATTAGAAGGGATAGAATACCATATCCTTTGGATGAGGTTAGCTACCAAATAATCAAATAAATTTCCTGTGAGGGTAGGTACAACATTGTCTATGGTTATCACTTTAGAATCCTTCATGAGTTAAGGTATGGCATGGACACTCTAGCCCCTCAGAAGCTCAGCATCCCCTAATTCCTCCTGTAGTCCCTCATTGAATTCAGCACTAAAGTTTAGGTAGGGAACTCAGAACAGCTAGCCCACCATGCGTTAATCAAAATCCTAGTGGAAGAAGCCCTCCATACCTTTACACTCCCTATAGAATAAGAAGTCTTTCAAAACATGACAGCTGAGGTTGACATAAAGGCCCTAACCTATGATATCAGTCCTATTGGCAGTGAGGAGGAAGAGCGGCAGGGGGGAGAAGGTGAAGCCACTGGTGACTTAGCAGAACAAGGAAGGAAGGAGGAAGAAACTAAGATAGAGGAGGAGAAAGCTGAAGAAACATAGCAGGAAGAAATAGAGCAAATAGAGACAGAAGGAGGAGGAAAAGAGGCAGAAAAGGCAGAACAAGGAGAAGGGTCCCCTAAGACTCTGGAAAGGGAGGTAGCAGATTCCCTCACCACCCTCAGTACACCAATCAAGAAAAAATAAAAGAGGAAAAGGCAGCCCTCCATGTATTGCAATGATAGGAAGAGCACAAGAATCACAATAGGCAAACCTCAGCCCTCTTCAAAACTGCCAATTGCAATTGAAGATTCACCCTCTGCCCAAGGAAAAGAATCCCCTTCCAAGGCACCTATCACATATGAAAGGGGGACTCCTATATCTCCCACATGGAAAGAAATGGTAGAACTACAGGACCCAAAAATAGTCTTACAGGAGGCTCAAACAGTTCTATAGGAGACACTTTCAAAACTACAAGAGACCCAAAAGCTTGAGGAAAGGATGGAAGGATAGCCACAAGTAAAGGAGGAAGAAGTAGAGCTACAAGAACTTGAGCCCTAGCCTAGTCTTGCCTCCTACTACAATCTACTTGAGGGAGGAAGGATAATTCCACAAAAAATTGCAATTCCACTATTCTTTGAATTAGAGAAATAGAGAATAAGAACACATAGGTGGATTCAAATAGCCAAATCCAAATGGGTTGAGGATATTGGCCATATGGAAAACAAACTCAAAGAAATGGGTAGACAGTTGAGTGCTATCAGACATAGGGAAGCAATTATAAGAAGCCACCTTGAAACTAAAAATGAATTGCTAAGGAGGCAGCTGCAAGAGAAAGAGACCCAACTAGCATGCATGGCCAGCTTATCCATGGAGGCATTGCAATGTAGAACACCAGCAAAATCCTATGGCCTATATCTCATGGACCAATGGTTACAATTTCAAATAAAGACTTTGGCACAAAGAGGCACCATGCCTTTTCAAGATTACAAGCAGTTTATGGATCTGTGTGACCAAAGCACATCAGAGGATAAGGCAAATATGGCAAAATTCTACCTACATAACATGGCCCTCATAGACATGAATGTGTGGGACCCCAATGCCAGGCTAGGGGACCTGCAACCAATGGCCATGGCCTCATGGATGAACCATGAAGAGTTGAGGGCAGCAGAAATAAGAAGATTGATGATAAAACAGCAGAGTGAGCCATTAATGATAAGCGTTGAGACATTAGATCGCATGGCACTCATCAATACACACAACCTACTTGCCAATAATCCTCAGATTGCCCCTAGATATATAAGTGATCAAGCACAAGCCATTGCACACTTTGAGGATATGCAAAGGCTACTTGGGGATGACTGTGTGCTTGCATGCATGAGGAGATGGAACACCTTACCACACAGTCTGCAGATCAGGGAATATCATTCCCCCGTAAGGATGAAGGATACATTAAGAAGAGTGCCACTGTACAAGCGCTCCATGCAGAGGCTGAAGGTCAACTGGACTGGCCTCAAACTGAGTCCCCCACAGCTGTTGGGAATGCTGGAAGGTAGAAGAGAAGAAGAAGAGGAGGAGCAATGGGAATAGATAGAAAGGAAAGCAAGATTCTATGACAAGGAAGAGGAGACCACATTAGAAGCTTGGGACGCTAGGGAGGCCACCAATGCCATAAAGGATGAGGAGATGGACTAAGTTTCTTAGAGGATGAGCAACACCTTTAGTAGGGGGTGATGATGAGCCTCATAAATGGGTAATTATATCGGCTTATTTTACCTCATAACCTAGTGAAATCAACCATTCTCTTAGCTTATTGTACGATTTTCTGATTATATTTATGCTTATGGGGTGAGTTGAGTTGGTTATGATGCCATGTGGTCTAACATGTGTTTAATGCAGATTATTGATGAATTTCGAAGTCAAAGTCAAGGATCCAGTGGAAAAAGGGCAGTAATAACTCGAAGTGGAAAAAGGAGATGACTTATAGGAGGGAATCCCCCTCATTTATTACTCCTCACTTCAAATTCCCCTTCATTCAGCTCGGAGTACGAGCAGCCAAATCATGCACTAGAAGGCAACCGAGCAAGTGGAGGATGACTTATGATTATCTTGAGTTTTTGGAGCCAAGCCTCCCTAATTTTAAGGAAGTTGTTTGTAGCTTCATTTTTATAAGTAGAGAGGGGTAGGGCCTCACTAGGGTCAGACTTTTGTCGGATTTTTTTGGATTTTTGCTTATGTAAACTCTGCTCAACTTCAAGCTTATTATTTTGTGACAGTTTCATGTAATCCTTTTTGAGCTAGCATTGAGTTAACTCAGAGGGCTGAAGCTCTTGGGTTAGAGCCCAATCAAAGTAGCCAAGCTCCTATGTACTTGTATTTGTATCTTGTATTTCAGTTTGTAGATAAGGTTGTTGTTAAATGTATTTCTTTGATGGTTAAGAATAGGTTGCCTTTGATGATTCAGTAGTGCTTTCTATAGCAGGTTAGGCAGTGATAAAGAGAAGATTCAAAAGGCTAGGAATAGTGCCTTGGCCTCTCTTCCTCCCTTTGGGACCATGATTTGAGGCAAAGACCCTCTTGCTGCTCCAAAAGCACAGATTTTCCTCATTCATAGGACTTCTAGTATTTGCAGCTTTTAGTAGGTTAATAGTCTAGTTCTATTTTGCTTCAAATCTTCTTCATCATGATCACTTCTTTATTTGCAGTAGTCTTCTTTCATGCTTTCCTTTTTTGCAACATTTCTTAGCATTTCCTTCCATAGATCATAGTTTAGACTAGTTTTGATGCAAAACTTTGTTTTTCTAGATGCACTCAGTTCGTTGCTTGTTTGATCTTACTGGTTAACTGTCAGTTCCTTTGTAGCATATCTCTTCTTGCAGTAGACTATCTTATTAGCCATCACATTGTCCATTATATCTATGCCCTACAGGTTGCCCAAATCTTACCTCAAGTCTGCCTTAGTTTCCTGCAGTTTCCATAGAACTTCTTCCTCACTCCTTGACTAAACCCAATCATCTTCCTCTCTCCAGGTGATTCTTTATAGACCCTAGGCACCCTAACACCTCATTCCAACCTTCATCCACCTTTTCCACCCAATCTCACATCCTCAAAATCGTGAAAACTGCTCTCGGCCTCCTCATGTAGGTCTTTGGTAGAACGTTTTTTTCCTCCTGTAGATTTCCTGTGTCCTCCTCTAGATTTTCCTGTAGCCTTTATTTTGAAGGATGAGTGTGGAAAAGCCTCTAGAAGGCCACCTGAGACCTCCTAGGACCAATCCACACCATCCTACATCCTCTCAAGTCCCAAATCCACCCTCCAACGCCACCTATTCGCTGCCACATTCACACAATAAATTATATGCATGTCAATTTCACATAAAAATCCAAAAATATGTTCTTTTGCTTATTTACATCCAAAAATAGCTTAGGTAGATGTTGTTTACTTCCTTGAGTAGGTAATGGCATTCCTTTCATGGCTTTCTTAGTGCTTTCTGCAAAAGTAGGATTAGTTGGTTAATTAAGGTCCATTAGGTTTGCTTTACATTTCATTCTTTCTCCTTTCTGCATTTAGAGTAGCATTTGTAGAGTAATCTTTCTCTCCTTTCATCACATATAGAGCTTCTTTTAGAATCCATAGAAGTTGGCTTGAGCTCCTAGTGATCTTGCACTAGCTGACCAAGTGACAATCTGCAATAAGAACTAGTACTTGTGCATACAACGCCGACGCTTCCAAGTTTATTATGAACTACAGTGTAGATAATAGTAAAGTAGGCAGCCTATGAGTTGCAGCATTATTGCTGCAATACTGGTGCTCACCAAGTTCCTGCAGGGGAATATCTCTTGGAGCCACTCCTTCATGAGGGCATATTCCTTGTATGATAGAGGAAACATATGCATGTACATCATCCCTCTTTCCAACACTTAATGAAACAACCTACACCATCTTGACACCGGGACCTGGAGACGTAATTCCTCCTAAACGAACTCTATTATCAATGTCTTGTGTCTTATGTTGTTGATTCTTGTCATGTTCGTTCTTCTTTACCGTATGCGTATGTGTTCATTTATGATCTTTTAAATGTAATTCTAATCACATCATGAAAGTAAAAGATCTTGGTTAAATCCAGGAGTTGAGTCAACTCGTATCAAGTTTGGTATCAGAGTGGCCTTTGCATGGATGTGAATTACGAGCGTGAACAATGGAACGTTCAACGATGGAAGATGACAAAGTGATGTACGAGAGTATGCGCATAATTTCCCAAAAGGTGGAAATAATGTATGAAGCTCTACAAAAAGAGACAGAGGAAAAGGAGCGATTGCAGCTTTAGTTGCGAGCCACAGAAGAGGCCCTAGGAGAACTTAAGCACAACAACCAGAATCTTCAAACAGAGAATGTTGAATTGAAGATGCATCTACAAGAAGAGAAAGAGGAGAAACATAGTTTGCTACAGTAACTGCAAGCTAAGGACAAGTCCTTAAAAAAGCTGCAGCGTGACCCATGTGAGGTAAAAAGTAGTTATATATCTTCATGTATGTGTCATGATGATGATTTCGCTATTTTTGAAAATCATACCACAGGATTTGGCTCCAAACTTTTGAAGAGAATGGGGTATGAAGGAAAAGGCTTGGGCATTAATGTACAAGGCATCGCCAACCCCATCAAAGTAGAGGAATTACCTTGTTGAACAGGACTTGGATATGTTAGAAAGGAAGTTTTGGAATGCGCCACGACTGCAAGCGAAGAACCAACAATAGATGATAATAACCCCTCATCAGTTCTCTCCAACTTGACAGTGAAGGTATAAGGTGTTGATTTCCCTTCAGTTTCATCCTCACATAGTATGATTTCTGTTGGAGATGTAGAGATACCAATTACAGGGACAAACATGGGGCTCCTTACCAGGATGAGGTACAAGGAGGAAGAAGAACTTGGTGTTAATAACCAAGGAATAACTCAACCATTGGAGGTTGTGCAAAGAACTCGATTTGCAGGCTTGGGATACACTGAAGGAGAATTCTAGAAGGTGTTAGATTCTTCCGAGACATCATTGAAATTATCAAGGAAAGAGAATGATGAGAACACGTCCCCATCATCCCATGGCAGTGCCCATTGTAGGGAAAGAGCAGAGGCAAGCTCTCATTGCCATAATGACACCAGAGGTAGCAAGGAAAGGTATAACCAATCTCGCTATTGGAATGTTCATTTCAATTATAATCTCGATGTTGTTAACGATGGACATAAATAAAGGCATCAAAAAACATGTACCTTTTGTGGATTACATAACCATACATTTTTTGAGTGCTGGAAAAGAATAGCAGCACACAAAAGGAGGAGGCATGAAATACCCTCTCAACAACAGGTAAAGAAACATGTTAAGTAAATATGGAGGAAAAAATGTACTGTAGTCACTGCAACAGAGGTGGCCATCAAAGACCCACTTGTTGGAGGCTCCATCCAGAGTAGCACCTTAAAGACAAAGTGTCAATGCATGAACTACATGAAACAGTTGCTCGACCAGTGAATGTGCCATGAGGAAATGACCCATTCACATTGATAAGTGAGAAATGGTTCTTCCAGGCATGATAGAATGTCTTGGTATTATTTTTTTCCAATCATGTGTTGCATTTTAAAATTTAAAAGTGATGATGTGTTTCCCATCATTTGTTAAGCAACAATGATGTCTGGTTTTATTTTGTGATTGCACTTTAAACTGTGAAAGTGATGTTGTGTTTCCTTCACTTGTCAAAGAACAATAATGTTTGGCCTTAGTTTTTTAAATCATGTGTTGCAGTGATGATTTGTTGTCCATCACTTGTCGAAGCAACAATGATATGTTGGCCTTGTTTCCATAGCTGGGGTATTGTTTCCATTTTGATGTAAACTTCACCACCGAGTATATGTTATAAACTCATGGCAAGTATGGGATGCTTGGGTCATTAGCTAGTCATGTTTATAAGTATGTACTATGAAAGACAATGTACTACAGGTTTGCAGAGATTGCAGGTGTCAGCTCATCACTTATGGCTTCGAAGGACAAAAGTGAAGGAGAAGGAGGCATGATTTATGAGACGTGTAAGTGCAGACAAGCTAAAAAGAAGTAGCAGATTATTTTCATGCTTTTGGAGGACCAAAAGCTCCTTAGTGGGGAGGATTGATCCAGGTGGCTCCTTGCACACACAGAAGTCCCAGAGGTCTTAGAAAGGGGCAAAATCTAAAGTGGTTAGATTGCTCCCAAACTAACACCAGATTGAAATGCTCGTCGCCCTGATTCCAATTGTGTGAATGACACTCAAATCCAAGATCGTATGAGGGGAAACGAGCTAGTCAAAGTTGAGAAGTGGGCCAGGATTAAGTGTCCTACAATTTGACCGACCTCAGGGCATGAAAGCTAGCTCCCAAAAGCGGGCGAATTTGTTGGATCGTTAATTTTTCTAATATCACTATATTAGACAAAATCAAAATGATGGCCTTATTATAAAAATAATATATAAAAAAATATTATATTGAGGTGGCAGGCCATGACCACCGCCACCTGTCCTTCCAAAAAACTGCAACAATAATCAATTTTTTTAAAATTTGGGTGGACAGGCCATGACCCCCGCCAACCATCCAACCACCCACCCAATATATGTGTAACATTGTTTTAACATGGCGTGGGAGGGCCACCTCCCGAGGACCCAACCCACACCCCAACCACCATTATAATGCATTTAATATGGGAGGATGACAGGTATCAAACCTGTGCCAACCATGTGGCCCGACCCGCCACCATGTGGCGGCCCCATTTAACAGCTAACCCAAACTTAAGCATTATACCAATCCATGTACCAAAACTCTTCTTGTATTCCATTCAAAATGCAATGGTTATCCATTGTACTGGTTTACCAAAAAAATGTACAACGGACCACAATGATTATGTGCCATTACGGGGATTTGAACCCTAATTTATGCATTCCTAAACACCTCTGCCACCATTGGACCACGTGGCTCAGCTTTGATACCTCTCCTAAGATTTAATACATAAACCCTCAATTCATTTGCACAGAGGAGGCAGATTTGATAACGGAGGTGTGGAACGAAGAATGGAACCATGTCGCAGTTCCAGGAGGCAAAACGTGGCATGAAAATTGAGACAACATTTTTTTAATTAATTTTCGTAGGAGGAACCCTGATCTTCAAAAAGAGCAGGTAGAACCATGATTGAGCCAAATTTTAAGGAGGGTGAAATTTTTCCAGTGTCCAAATTGGACAAATCTTATGTCTATCCTACACCTCTCAGTGACACGAACCTGATGGCGTAGACAAAATTTTGATCCGAGCAACAAATTTTCAGATGACCCAGAGAAGGGAATCTTTGAAGAATCTAACGAGAGTCTAAAAGATCCATGTAGCCCCAGATTTTCACATTGTTAGAATTCAGAAATTTGACAGTCGATTTTACACTATTCGATGCCACAAATCTAACGGTGCAATCAGATTTTTCCATTTGATCATTCCATTTTTTGGCCACTTTTCAAAGTGGAGTGCAGGTTTCAACATTGAGTGTGCGAGCAGTCATTTCCATGATATTCGACACTGTGAGATTAATTGTACAACCATATCCAACAAGTTATCATCCTCTTCTTCAGATAACTTCTTTATTTGAAGTATATGCAGTTTGATCATGTACTTCTTTATCTCTTTACATGAGATACATTATGCTGTATAGATCCTGGTTTGATGTTTGATGTGGGATCTTTTTTTGTTCTCGATGTGAGATGTACTTATTGTCATGTTTTCATTGAGATCCCTTTGTCATCATCTTGATGGGATACTCATGTGTCGCCATGTATGTTTCAATTGAGATCGCTTTGATGCCATGTTGGTGGGATTCTCATTGTTAACATACATGAAATTATGTCATGCTGATAGGAGTCATTTTTTTTAATGAGATTTCCTGCAGTAGAACATCTCTTGGAGCCACTCCTGCGTGAGGGCATATTCCTTGTATGGTAGAGAAAACACATGCATGTACGTCATCACTCTTTCCAACACTTAATGCAGTGGC
This sequence comes from Pinus tabuliformis, assembly GCA_031772625.1. Lineage (NCBI taxonomy): Eukaryota > Viridiplantae > Streptophyta > Pinopsida > Pinales > Pinaceae > Pinus > Pinus tabuliformis. The sequence continues at coordinate 186,774,162 of CM062820.1, forward strand.
CTACACCATCTTGACACTGAGGGTCGAAGATGTAGTCCCTCCTCGATGAACTCTGTTATCAATGTCTTGTGTCTTATGTTGTTGATTCTTGTCATGTTCCTTCTTCTTTACCGCATGCATATGTGTTCATTTATGCTATTTTAAATGTAATTCTAATCACATCACAAAAGTAAAATATCTTGGTTAAATCTGGGAGTTGAGTCAACTCGGATCATGTGGTAAGCACACACATCATTCAGACATATTTCCAATAAAAAAAACTCTTATGGTACAAATATTTGCCTTGGTTGGATTCATTCTTGGTAGTGGTCTTCAACAACCAAGAAGATCTATTAGTTATACCACATAATTTATTCTTAAGCATTAACACACATTTTAGTAGATATTTCTTCATCTTCTCCCCTTGTATTCGATATGGGGGAAACTAATTGTCATAAACTTGCTTTGAATATTTAGCAAGCAAGGTTAAGCGATCAAATGAATCAGAGCTACCTGTTAGAGCCTAAAGCTAGAGTTAAGCATACATAGATTGATGCTGGAGCATGTGACTTAGATGGAAAAAATCTTCAAACATATTCCAAAAATCCAAAAGAAAAAAATCTACAGGCAAGGAAGTGAGGTCCTTTAGCCAGCAAGTTTCATGCTTTTCTAGTTTAAGATAAAGATAGAATTAAGAATAAAACCATGATGTACTAGTTGCTTTATGATAAGTTGTAGTAGCTTTATGGCTTTAAATCACTAGATGTAAAAGGCATGCTTTTGTATGGATAAGGACCGAGAGGGCTTATCTATTATATATAAAATGAAATGACATGACACTCAGAGTTAGAGAGAGTGCCCAGAAGTATTATCATTTGAGAAAATATCTCTTTGTGCATTGAATTGATGGTTCTCTCTTTTCTGGTATTATTATGCGTGCATCAGTTCGATCCTTTTCTTCTAAAACTTTGTTAATGATTCATTTGACATTGGCTCTTCTATTATTACTTGATTTAAGCTTGTTGGTTGGTTTCCCTCTTGTATCGGCATGCCTAGTTCTCTGTTACATGCATTGTTGAGTTCCGTGGTAAAACTCTGTTTACACAGGAATTCTTTGAAAAAGTCTTAATCTGGACGTATTTCCGAACCTAAAATTCTATTAAATTTAGTTCACACCCATATCGGGACTGAACCATAATCACATCAGAGAAATGCAAGTGGAGTGAAAAGGTTCCTTAGAACCACTAAAGTCCGAAACCCCGACAGTCCAGAACCGAAACATCATAGGGACAAGTGTATAAGTTATCAGGTCCGCAAGGTGTATCGCATCGCAAGTTCAGTATAGGAGGAGCCAAGCCCTGGAATAGTGGAATTGCTGATTGCGACCTCGGATAACACTATGTGTTATCCAATCGGAGGAAGAAGCGTTGGAAGGGTCGATTAATCGCCGATAGTGTTATTTGCTTTTAATGAAGATCTTTGAAATACAACACTGATAGTGTAATTCCTTTGAAACTAACACTAAGACTATTTATGAGTCACGATAGTGTTTTAAATTGTTGATAGTGTATTTTGTTCCTTTGGAACAAAATCCCCGTCCATTGTGTATTTTCTGTTGAAAACATAGTTTCCTCATTTCAAAGGTGCTAATAGTGTTTTGTGTAATTCCATTGGAATTACACTCCCGATAGAGTATAAGAGCTCTGTGTTTTTAAATTGCACCGATAACAAGGGGTGGAGTGATCAGAGGGAAAACCCATCAAGCAGTCAAGCTAATAATAGATGACTGGTACACCTGTAGAAGAGAAATAGGAATTCAGCCAGATATTGAAGAAATTGTAGTCACTTTTGAGAGATTGTCTATATTGCCTGCATCTAGGCCACCATTAGTGGTATTAGAATAACCAGTTAACACTAAATTGAATCACAAAAGTAGGAGGAGGAGAGTTACTATGGATTTGAAATTTGGAAGAGGACGAGGATGTGGTGGAAGAGGATGGCCTGTTGCAAACGCTGAAGTAATGGAAGCTGTGCAATAGATGCAAGCTAGATTGGATGCATTAACAAATAGGAAGAAACATAGATGATGGAGATGTTAGTGAACTTGAGATTGAAGCTGCAGAGGAGGAAGTTGTAGCAGTTACTCCTACGATGAGGTTCTTCTAGTTAGTGTTGAGATCCATGGCTAGGCAAAGACCGAGGTATCAATATATGAAGGAGGAGTAAATCTAGAAGAATTAAAAGACTAGATTAACGGCATGGAGAAATTCTTTGACTATGAAAAAATAGAAGAAGAGAAGAAAGTGAAGTTTGTTGTCACCAAGCTAAAAGGCCATGTAGTGCTTTGGTGGGATGGTGTGCAGGTAGAAAGGAAGAGACTTGGTAAGCAACCAATCAAGAATTGGAGTAGGATGGTAGCAAAGCTAAGAGTTAAGTTTCTACCAAGTAATTATCAGCAAACCTTGTTCAGATAGATGCAGAATCTTAGACAAAGGTCTTTGATAGTGAAAGAATACACAGAGGAATTCTACAAGGTAAGCATAAGAGCTGGAGAAGCCCAGGATACAGATGATAAGTTGGCTGGATATATGAATGGTCTTAGGATGGACATTCAAGATGAGATAAGTCTATTGTCTCCTAGAATAGTAGAGGAAGCTTATCAGATAACACTAAGAGCTGAAGAAAAAATCATGAGGAAATAGTCTGCTAGAGGGAGAGGTACTTTCCGAGGAAGGGCAAGTCAAGGTGGTAGAGGAAGATCTATAGCACCTAAAGATGGAGCTAGCAGCAGCTCAAACCAACATGCACCCACAGGAGGTGATGCAAGAGGCAGAGGGAGTTTTTCTAAAGGAAGAGGAGGCAGAGAAATAAGATGTTACAGATGTAACAAGCTGGGACACAGAGCTATTGAGTGCCCAAAGAATGTAGAAACAAATTAGAGGAATGACATTGTTGGTCAAGCTGAGGGAGAAGCAATAGTAGAAACACTAACAGAAGAAGAAAATACACTAGAGAGAGGAGAATCTTTGGTAGTTAATAACATTTTTCTCAAGCCAACAAAGGAGATAGTGGAACCATCACAAAGAAAGACTTTATTCAGGAAAGTGTGTAAAGTCCAAGGTAAATACTGTCAGATGATCATTGATAGTGGCAGCATTGATAATTTGGTCTCTACAGAAGTGGTGGAGAAATTGAAGCTAAAAACAATGAAACATCCAACACCTTAGAAGGTGTCATGGTTGCAAAAGGGACATCAACTGTTGGTAAATGAATAGTGTGAAGTGGAATTTCAGGTGGGAAAGTATAAAGATAAAATTGTGTGTGATGTGATGCCAATGGATGTGTGTCACATATTTCTTGGAAGACCTTGGCAATATGATAGAGGAGCCATGCATGATGTAAAAAGAAAGACCTACAAGTTTGGAAAGGATGGTGTCAATCATACGTTGCTGCCTCTGCAAGAAGAAGATGTAGCTGGAAAGAAGACTGATCCAAAAACTCTGTTACTTGGAGGAAAGGAATACTTGAAGCAAATTGAAGAAAATGAGGTAAATTTTGTTGTAATTTGCAATCCCAAGGTAATAATGACTTCTACTAAAGTTTCTAATTTATCCATTGAAATTCAAGAAATGTTGGAGAAATATTGTGATATTATTGTTGATGATTTGCCTAATAAATTACCACCCATTAGAAGAATCATCCATCATATAGATTTGATACCTGAAGCAAGTCTACCTAACAAAGCAGCTTACAAAATGACTCCTACAGAAAATGAAGAGGCTAGGAAGCAGGTACAAGAATTGCTTGACAAAGGGTTGATCAGAGAAAGCTTGAGTCCTTGTGCAGTGCCAATAGTGCTGACTGCAAAGAAAGATGGAAGCTGGAGAATGTGTACAGATTCAAGAGCCATCAATAAAATCACAATCAGGTACAAACTTCCTTTGCCCAGAATTGAAGATTTAATGGATTGCTTGAGTGGAGCAAAGTATTTTTCAAAACTTTATCTTAAAAGTGGTATCGTCAGATTAGAATAAGAGAAGGGGATGAGTGAAAAACTGCTTTTAAGACGAATGAGGGACTTTATGAATGGAGAGTAATGCCTTTTGGGTTGTCAAATGCACCAAGTACATTTATGAGACTCATGAATGAATTTCTTAAAGAGTCCATTGGTAAGTTTGTAATAGTATATCTGGATGATATATTACTTTACAGCAGGTCTATGGAGGAGCACGCAAGACATCTGAATTATGTCTTACAAAGGCTACATCAATAGAAATTATTGTTGAATTTGAAGAAGTGTTCATTCATGAAAGAAGAGCTAGTGTACTTGGGTTTTGTTATTTCTGCTGAAGGGTTGAAGATGGATCAAGATAAGATCAAAGCAATTATGGAGTGGCCTTCACCCAAGAATGTTTTTGACGTAAGGAGTTTTCATGGTCTTGCTAGCTTTTATAGAAAATTCATCAAGAATTTTAGTAAGATTAATGCACTTATTATTGAGACCATAAAGAACGATAAATAGCCATTTAGATGGACTGCTGAAGCAGAGAAGAATTTTCAACTGTTAAAGAAAAAAATCACTAAAAAGCCTATTTGGTTTTGCCTGATTTTAACAAACCTTTTCAAGTGAAGTGTGATGCTAGCGGAGAAGCAATTGGACTCGTTTTAAGTTAGGAAGACAAACCAATAGCTTATTTTAGTGAAAAGCTAAATGATTCCAAAAAGAAGTATGCTTCTTATGATAAGGAGTTCTACGCAATTGTGCAGCCATTGAAGAAATGGAGGCATTATCTAATGTCAAAGGAATTCATCCTTTATTCAGATAACCATGCACTACAGTTTATAATGCAGTAGCCAAAGCTTAGCCAGAAACATGCGAAATGGGTGGAATATCTTCAAGGCTTCCATTTTGTTTTGAAACATATAAATGGTCAATCAAATAAATTTGCAGATGCCTTAAGTAGGAGAAATGTATTGATTCAAGAGTGTCAAATCCAAGTGTTGGGTTTTGATTTTCTTAAGGAATTATATGAGACCGATTCAGATTTTAAAGAGGGAATTGAGGCTTGTAAAAATCCTGTTTTGGTGGATAAGAGTAAATGGTTGGATTACTTCTTACAAGATGCGCTGTTATTTAGGAAAAATCAGTTGTGCATACTAAATTGTTCTATGAGGGAGAATTTAATCAAAGAAAAACATAGTGGAGGACTTGCAGGACATTTTGGCATAAAGAAGACTTTTGAATAGTTGAATATATTTTATTTATGGCCAAAAATGAAATCTGAAGTGGAGAAGTATGTGAAAGCTTGCAAAGTCTGTCAATATGCAAAGGGAAGGAGCCAAAACATAGGTTTGTATATCCCATTACCAATTCCAGATAGGCCTTGGGATATGGTAAGTATGGATTTTGTGTTGGGCTTACCAAAAACTCAAAGAGGTAATGGTTCAATTTTCATTGTAGTGGACAGATTTTCAAAAATGGCACACTTTATTCCATGTTATAAAACTAGTGATGCTTCTTACATTGCTAATTTGTTTTTTAAGGAGATTGTAAGATTGCATGGGTTGCCCAAAAGTATTGTCTCAGACAGGGATTCCAAATTTGTTGGACATTTCTGGAGGACACTATGGAAGAAGCTGTGAACTAAATTAAGTTTTAGTTCTGCCTATCATCCACAAATTGATGGACAGACTGAACTGGTGAACAAGAGTCTAGGAAATCTTTTAAGGAGCCTTACTGCAGAACATCCAAAGCAATGGGATCAAGTGTTAGCACAAGCTGAGTATGCATATAATGACTCATCTAACATGAGTACAGGATAGAGTCCATTCCATATTTTTTATGGAATGCATCGAAGAGGAATATCTGAATTAAGAAATTTTGGAAAAGAAGAGATGAGAAGTGCTGAGGGTGAAGATTTTTCTTATGAAATGCAAGCAATACATGAACAAGTGAAACAAAAACTGTAGGATAGCAACATCAAGTACAAAACCAGAGCAGATATGAGGAGAAGATAGTTGAATTTTGAAGTTGGGGATTTGGTTTTAGCACATCTCAGAAAGGAGAAGTTTCCAAAGAGGGAGTATAATAAATTGAAGTTCAAGAAAATTGGACCATGCAAATTATTGAGGAAATTCTCTGCAAATGCCTATGAAATTGAGTTAGTGGTCTGGGTGCAGGCAATATATGAACAAGTGAAACAACAACTATAGGATAGCAACATCAAAAACAAAACGAGAACAGATATGAGGAGAAGAGAGGTTAACTTTGAAGTTAGGGATTTGGTTTTAGCACATCTCAGAAAGGAGAGGCTTCCAAAGAGGGAGTATAATAAATTGAAGTTCAAGAAAATTGGATCATGCAAAGTATTGAGTAAATTCTTTGCAAATGCCAATGAAACTGAGTTACCCCCTGATGTGGGAATATCACCAATTCTTAATGTTGCAGACCTATACAAGTATGAAGGTGAAACTACAAATGATATAACACAAGATCAAGAGACCCAAGAGATTGACTGGGTAAAATAGTGACTAACAGCAAAGGAGTTGTAGCCAAAAGAATTGTAGACAAGAAGGTGTTCAAGAAAACAAGGGGACGAGAGTACTTCTAGTATTTGGTAAAATGGAAGGGACAACCAACTGCTGAAGCTACTTGGTTACAGAAGATATGCTACAGAAACTGGGTAGTTCTGTAGATGAAATCATGGACAGAAGCCCATGAAGAATTTTTTCCTCAGGAGTCTGATGTAAGAGCATGTGACTTAGAGGGAAAAAATCTTCAAACATAATCCAAAAATCCAAAAAAAAAAATCTACAAGCAAGGGAGTGGGGTCCTTTAGCCAGCAAGTTTCATGCTTTTCTAGTTTAAGATAAAGATAGAATTAAGAATAAAACCATGCTGCAATAGTCGCTTTATGATAAGTTGTAGTAGCTTTATGGCTTTAAATCACTCTACGTAAAAGGCATGCTTTTGTATGGATAAGGACCGAGAGGGCTTATCTATTAATATAAAATGAAATAACGGGACACTCAGAGTTAGAGAGAGTGCCTAAAAGTATTATCATTTTAGAAAATCTCTCTCTGTGCATTGAATTGATGGTTCTTTGTTTACTGGTATTATTAAGGGTGCATCAGTTCAGTCCTTTTCTTTTCAAACATTGTTAATGATTGATTCGACATTGGCTCTTCTATTATTACTTGATTTAAGCTTGTTGGTGAGTTTCCCTCTTGTATCAGCATGCCTGGTTCTTTGTTACATGCATTGTTGAGTTTCGTGGCAAAACTCTGTTTACATGGGAATTCTTTGAAAAAAACTTAATCTGTACGTAGTTCCGGACCTGAAATTCTATTGAATCTGGTTCACACCCTTATCAGGTCCAAACCATTATCGCATCGAAAAATCGCAAGTGAAACAAAAAGGTTCTTTAGAACCGCCGAAGTCTGAAACCTTGAGATTCCGGAACTGAAACATCATAGAGACCAGTGTATAAGATATTGGGTCCGCAAGGTGTATTGCATCGCAAGTTCAGTGCAGGAGGAGCCAAGCCCTGGAATAGTGGAATCGTCAATTGTGACCTCCGATAACACTACGTGTTATCGCATCGGAGGAAGGAGCATTGGAAGGGTCGATTAATCACTCATAGTGTTATTTGCGTTTAACGCAAATATTTGAAATACAATGGTGATAGTGTAATTCCTTTGGAATTAACACTAAGACTATTTATGAGTCGCGAAATTTTTTTAAAGTGTCAATAGTGTATTTTGTTCCTTTGGAACAAAATCCCCACCGATTGTGTATTTTGCGTCAAAAATGCAGCTTCCTCATTTCAAAGGTGTCGATAGTGTTTTGTGTAATTCCTTTGGAATTACAGTCTCCATGGAGTATAAGAGCTGTGTGTTTGTAAATTGCGCCGATTACAAGGGGTGGAGTGCTAAGAGGGAAAACCCATCAAGCAGTCAGGGTTATAATAGATGAATGATACACCTGTAGAAAGAGAAAGAGGAATTCAGCTAGATATTGAAGAAATTGTAGCCAGATTTGAGAGGTTGTCTATATTGCCTGCACCCAGGCCACCATAGATTCAAGTTGAAGTTGGAGATAGATTTATGCTTGATGAGAAAGTTTGTTTTTTGTGGCTTTCCTTAAACCACCATAGTCATAAGAGTTCATTTTCTTCTACATCATTTCATGTTTAATTTTAAACCAACATTAGGGAGTTGTTCGACTCGTAGAATACTTCAGCTTCTACCTAGATTTGGTATTGTTCCATGAACTTCTTTGAGATTTAGTTCTAGAGTTGGTTGTCAACCTTAAATAAACATTGATGGATACCTTGAGTTCTTATACCTCATTTCGTTTATGTTATTCCTTAAACAACAATTTTAGAGAGCACATTTAGCCATTGGCCACCATGGATGTTTTCACATGATCTCTCTTCTTGGACTCATATACACCTCTTTGGATTAAGATAAAGAATTTTGAACACATAATTCGTTAGGTTTATGGTGTGGAATGTTGATAATCATTGAAATTCGAAAATATATTTGAAGTTATATCTAATAATATATTTGTGTCATCACTAATGAAATTAAATTCATGTTTATTATTTCATTCTAGTTTCACATTCTAGACATTTTGACACAATAAAAAATTCAAACATCACAAAAAAGTAAGCTAAATTAAAATTAAAAAAAATAAAACATATAACATATATTTATTTTGGGCGTTTACGAATACAACAACTGAGTGTCAATCTCATCTCTTCTACATATAATTTTTTGTGGGAAAAAATTGAGTCAAAGATTTTGAAGAAGTGACATATGCAAAAAGATATTGTCAAAGCTTTAACTTGCTCTTCTCCATGTAAGGTTATACTATTTTGAATCTTTGACCGGAGAATCCACAGTTTTAACATTTTTGTACCAACGTTTCAAATCCCAAATGGGATCCATCTTCAAGATATGAGAATGATGATGATAGAAGAGCAACGGAGAAATAATCATAAATAGTGATGAGGATAAAACATTGGAATAACAAAATGTCGGTTGAAATAATAATAATTTTTATTTTAATTAATATTTATTTTTATATTCCCCGGATGTGGGTGTCATCGAGCCTGTCCACGGGAGGCCACATGCCTGGCATGGGCTGACACGTGATGAGCATGAGCCTTTATTGCCTCAAGCTGCCGATCCTTCAAGACGCGAGAGGCATAAGGGCGATCTTAATGGAGCTGCGGTAGGTGATGGCAATCCTGCAAGACGCATTTAATGAAGGTCATTTCAGAGGGAATGTTCAGGAGCTTAAATATGCTGAATCGGTGGGTAAGAGAGCTCAGAGCGATAGGAATAATTCTCAGAATTCTGAGTGCCAATACCACGATCTGGTTATTGAAAGATTGGGTGAGGTCCGCGCCATTCTTGTGTTTTCTGGGCTCTATCTTCGCTCAGTTAAATTCGGTTCATACCCATTTTGGATGCAGCAAGCTACGGGAAGGGACCATAGCCACTGTCGACCCTCCACTGCTCTGGTTCAGGAAAAAGAATTGGAGGATACCATGGTGCGGCTACGCGAGAGGATGCCTAGCAGAAGAGGCCCAAGACGTGGAGAATCCTCTCGTCCTCCTGCAGCTGACGTTCATCATCATTGCTGCTGTTGCTACTGTTATCGAAGGGCGGGAGTCACCCCACTCTCAGTTGGTCAATTTCTGGAAGTGGGTAGCTCTATTGAGGGTGAGCCCATACTCCCAGCATTTGGCTCCGTCACCTTTACGCTGGGTAGATCCAGAGACAATGCAGGTGTTAACGCCCACATCTCTGTGCTTTTCACCAAAATCCCTGAGGAAAATGAAGAAAGTTCGTCACTGGTTCCTGCGGAGGATAGTTCAGCAAGCGAGAGGGGAAAGCACCCAATGGGGGAGCCCTCCAATGCAGCGAGCAATTCAGGAAGAGAGTTGCCTCAACCCCCCTCCCATCTTCAAGAACCCGAGCTGCCAGCTCCCGCGCAGAATCCCATGCCTATGTGGGAAGGGGTTCCAGAGGGACAAGGTTGGAGCAGAATCGTGGAAGAAGAACCAGAGGAGTAGTTCCCAGCGGCACTCCTTCGTTTTTGCTTCCTTCTCTCAAGTTGGGGTCAGGGTGCTGGCTAATTTCAAGTTTTCGTTCCGCATCATAGTCTATTTCCTTTATGTCCTTAAGTCTGGCTCGCGGCTTCCAGAGTTGCACTGGGTCCGGAGTCTAATGTCTGGTCTAAGCTTTATGTCTTTGCCTGTTTCTTGTCGGCTCTCGGTAATGTTATCGGTCTCTATAGTTTGTTTGGGCTATGCGTCTTTTTGGAATGCCCCTGCGCGGGCTGTTTTGAAGTCATTCTGGAAAATCTCAGAGTCATGTTTTTCAAGCTATCTGGAACTAGTGCCCTGCGAGGCAAAAAATATAAGTTTGATATCACCACCCAAGGAGCCACAGTTGGCCCTGGGCAGCTAGTCTGTTTGATGTAAAAGTTTACCTGTACATATTAATACAAAGTAGTTAGTATTGCCGAGAAAAAAAACATATTTATTTTTATATTTTTATATAATTTAATATTAAAATGTTTTTTAAATTTTTTTTATAAATATATTAATTTGTTTTATTAATATTATATATATAATCTTAATTTGTTTTTTACTAAAAAGAAATTAATTTAGAAACTAGGGAAAAATTAATTCTAAATAATTTAATTAAATTATTAAATTTAATTATATTAATTATATTATTAATATATTCTTAATATTAATTATATTAATTATAATATTATTAATATATTAATTTAATTAATATATTATTAATATATTATTTAATAATAATTATTTATGATTATTAATAATAATTATTAATTATATTAATTATTATTATTATTAATTAATTATATTAATTATATTATTATTATCAATTATATTATTATTCCTAATTAATACACCCTATCCTATTCTCCTTATAGAAGCAGGTCTTTCTTCTATTGAGAGCCTAGCTATGCTCAGGTTTCTGATGTACAAGCACAAGCTCAATAACATAGACAATCATAGACTTCCTAAGCTAGCTTTAAATTCCAGCCAAAATCACCTAAGGCTTAACCGAGGTTGGCATAAGGACACAAAGGCCTGGTTAAACTATTGGGAGATCAATGAGAATGATGCTTTGCAAAACATAAATAACATTAAAGATATTGTTACTTCTAAGTTCAAAGAAAAATTGTGGTGTGAGAAAGATTTAGCGTCTAAAAGAAAATTAAGTTATTATAAGAAGGTAATCAACCCCACCCTTGAAGATCAAAAGTATCTCTCTATTCTAACTAGCTCAAAAAACAAAATTAATATAGCAAAGATTAGAACGAATTCTCATGAGCTCCATAGCGAAACTGGCCGCTGGACAGTTCCTAAAACACCATGGATGGAAAGAATCTGCCATATTTGTGAGAATAGGAGCATCGAGGATGAAAACCACTTCCTCTTAGAGTGCCTTGCTTACAACCACATTAGATCTCAATTTCACAACCTCTGTTACAATACTGACCTTCCTAGCCTTTTACAATGCCAAAATTATAGTGAACTCGGGAGGCTTCTCTCCAAGCTTTTTGAGCATAGGAATAAAATCTTAAATCAAAATAAATAATTTGACTTTTTAGGTCCGATAGATCATTATTTGGTCTCAGCGGACGTTAACCACCATCATCATCATCATCATTAATTATATTATTATTAATATATTATTAATTATTAATCATATTATTATTAATAATATATTAATTATATTAATTAATATTAATTATATTAATTATATTATTATTAATTATAATATTATTAATACTAATTATATTAATTATATTATTAATATTAATTTGTTTTAGTAAATAATATTAATTCTAAAATGAAATTAATTTTAACCTAGGGAATTATTTAATTCTAATATGAAATTTGATTTTAACCTAGGAAATTTAATTTATTAATATTAATTACATTACTTATATTATTAATATATTATTAATATTAATAATATTAATTATATTATTAATATATTATTAATATTAATATTAATATTAATTATATTATTAATATTAATTTGTTCTAAAATATAATGTTAATTCTAATATGAGATTAATATTATACCTAGGGATATATTAATTTTAAAAAGAAATGATTTTAACGTAGGGAATATTAATACGAAGCTTAGTTGAAGAAACGCTTTATTATTATATTTGTTCTGAAGTCTATTCCTATATTTCATTGTATTTTGAAAGTATTAAGAATGTCCATATTAGTCTTTTTACTTATTTTCTATCTACATCTGTTGATATTAAATCAGTTGCATTATCATGGATTCTTGAAATGGCATGGCTGAGCTTTCAATATAGGTAAAGAGAATTTAACGGGTTGTTTGTCATCCTCATCTATTTTCATTGTTACCTCTAGATTTCACAGATGTTGGTTAGTATATCATTGATCATCCACTTATTTTATGTCATGGTCTATGGAGCCACAACTTCACTAGAATCACCCTTCAGTGTGTCAACAAGAAAAAGTGTTCCCAATTGATTTTTCATGGAACCAATATTTATAATCTTTTGAGAAAGAAAGGTTATTTGAAACTGACATTTTCAGGAATGACATATGGAACAAAGTAGCAGGTAGGTATGATGGATAGGTGCATCATTTTGCAGACTTTCGTAGAAGTAATTTTATGAAGAATTATTCAATGGTTGAGGAATGTGAAAACAAAGATGAATCACTAGAGGTGTTTTCCTTTGCATCTCGACGAGAACCTCAATTCCAAGTGAAAAAATAGTATTTAGGACCACACAGAAACCATTAATATCGCGAGGGGAAGTTGTGAATGGTTTTCACTAAATTTTATACCTTACATACTGCAAGTCTCCCAAAATTAAATTCATTCCTCTACCTTAAAATCTCGTCCAATCGATGAACAAAGTTTGAAATTGAAATATAGAGGGGAAGTTGTGAATGGTTTTCACTAAATTTTATACCTTACATTTGTCGAATTACATACTGAAAGTCTCCCAAAATTAAATTCTTTCCTCTACCTAAAAATCTCGTCCAATCGATCAACAAAGTTTGAAATTGAAATTTACATTGAAGACAAGTTTATCACAGAATATCTATACCTCAAATATTTTTGCGTGCTCACTTGTGTAAATAAGTGCAAATGCGCTAACAGTGTAAGTGTAAATTTTCCTATTGTTATTTGTTGTATATTTTTTGAATTATGCGATTGAACCTAACACTTATTTATCACTGTTGGCTCTCTCTTTTGTAAATCAAGTCCTGATGATGAGTCTTGGTCTAGACTCGAAACGTCGACAAAGCAAAAATGAAAACTGTGGAATATCCGAGTGAAAATACTAAAAAACCTAACCACAGAAATCTACAATCCATCATATGTATAAAATTAGTAATTTTTTGTTTGAGGTGTTGGCCCATATTTTCATTTCTATTAAATGATTTTTTCAACCATCTTTGTGCAAATATTTTCTTCTATTTCAAATAGAAAACAAAGATGACATTTTCCTGATATCAATGTTTTTTTTTTTCGTCAAGTGTTTAAATAAAAAACACTTTGGTGATCGAAGTAATATCAAATATGTGAAAATTGAGATATCAAAGGTTTAAATATCTCTCTTTGTGACCCGGATTATGAAAAGGAGAACATGTTGTAGACCCCAAGAGATTTACTAGTAATTATGTGTGAGACAAGATGTTGAGTTCCTCCATGATACAAAAAAAATAACACTTTAATAAATAATTCTTTACACTATAATGTAATGATTTTAATAGTATAATATACATTAATGTATTAGGGAAGAGATTTAATTGAATATGACATAATATTATGATATTAAATATGAATTAACCCTACAAAAATCATTTACAATATATAATAATATAATATTATCCTATTTATAGTATTAAAATAATATAATATTAAAAGTTAATAATAAAATGTTTAAAAGTAAAATATTATATAATATTTAACATAACATTATATCATATTATGTTTAACATTATATGATATTATATATCATTGAATATTATTAACCTTAAGAGTAGAGAAAGTAAGGATTTTGCAAAATGTTAAAGAAATTAAATTTAGAAAGTCGCCATTATCTCAAAATCTAATAAAAACATGATACTTAAATTGAAATCTCACTAAATTTAAGGGGTAAAGCAGAATGTAAGGTTCTAACTCAAGTTTAGATTGGTTTGAAATTAATATTTTCTTTCTCACTGAAACAAAAACATTTCCTTTAGTGTCAATTTTAATTTATGATCCTATTTGATAGTTTAAACGTAATGCATCGATTTTAGTGTATATGATGATTTATAATCCCCTTCGATTGGTTTTACATGATGAATTGATTTTAGAGAAATAATATTGATTTTTATTCCTATTTGATTGTTCGGACTAGATACATTGATTTCATTTTAAATGTTAAATTTTGATCTAACATAACTAAATGGATGATGCACATTTCTTTCAAAGGAATTAGATTAATAATTTTCATTGACTTTAATGTCTACAGAAAGTAATTATTGACAATATGAGTTGGTTATTTTGTTTTAGTAATCATCAGTATAGATTCATATTAAATAGAAAGGAACAAGAAATAGCAAGTCCATGGATAAAGGCCCAAGAAATGACGACCGATGATGCATTGACTTTGGTGTAGAGGATTATAATCATATTTGATTATTTGCATTAAATACACTAATTTTTAGAGTAGATGTTAGTCTTTGATCTCATGTAAATAGATGAATGTTGTCCATTTCTTTCTAAGTAATCATATTAATAATGTGCATTGATTTCAATGTATGCACAACAAAATTGTTGACAACATACATTTATTTCTTTGTTATAGTAATCATCAACCCAGATCCATATTAAACAAAAATGAACAATAAAGATCCTAAATCCATACTAATCATTAGCTTAGATAGTTCTTAAATAGAAATGAATAATAAAGGTCAAGTCGATAAAGAAAGGAACAAGAAATGATAACCTAGGAGTGTTAACAACAAAGGGATATGCAAAGAGCATACCAACAAAGACAGTAACAACAACTAACAGCTAAACAACAACAATACTATATGAAAGGAAACAATGAATGACAGATATCATATCAGCAAAGAAGGGAACGAAAGATGAGAATAAATACTATCAAGAGTAAGTTATAATAAAAAAAATACACAACGAAGAGGGAATTGATGAAAAAATGTAGAGGAAATGAAAACCGAAGAGCTTAAAGAAAATAGGACACAAAAATTTGAAAAAAAAAGACAATACTGAGAAAAAAAATAGTATTCAACCAAGTTAGACATAGTATAAGGTGCAGAATAAAATACTATAAAAAAATATGTTTAAAAGTTGTATTTCCCTAAGCTCAACCTGTAATTCTCACATACATGAATGTTGCACACTTTAAATTATGTGATATGACTTACCTATTAGCTCAAGATCAAATGTGTCACTTGTGTGAGGAGTCATCTATTGGAATTTAGGTATCTAATACAAGTACAAGTCTAGTGTGCATGAGACATAGAAGAGAAGGAACTCGTGAGATTAATATTATGCATATTTAACATTTTAAAAATTATTAGAATAATTGTATGTTCACATAATTTTTTCTGACCATGTACACATGAAACCAATCTAGATCCATCTTAACAAGCATTGATACTAACCAAATCTCTGAAGGTGTTGGGCATGGAATCCGCCCCACAATAGTTTTTGGGGCTCAAAGCCCAAGTTTTGGTCAAAAGATGTTGTAAAACTCCGCAAATTTCAGGCGCAGAGCGTGAAGAAAGGGTTAAGTCATAGGCTTGTCTACCCTAAACATTGTATTGTAAATTAGTGTAGATTCAGCCTACTCATGGTCTGCAGACGATGGGATCGTATAAATAGAGTGAGGCTCTAAGTTGTAAAAGTAGTCAGTAATAGAGAGAGTAGCGAGGGAATGGTTCGAGCTTAGAGTAGAGTTCTAATTTTCTTGGGTTGTAGTAGTAGGAAGAGGCTCTGCAGCTGAGTGCACAAAGGCCTAGTAGAGTTCGCAGTTGAGTGCGCGGACCCCTGCAGCTGAGTGCACAAGGTGGAGTCGAGTCTGTAAGTGGGACAAAAAGCTAATAAAGAGAAATTTATCCTAATTCTGTGTAATTACTGTGCATTGTCTTCTTTATGTATTGAGCGCACTGATATGATTGATGATTATGCTGTAATAACCATAAATATCACGCACACAGGTTGTGTAATCATTTAAATATCAAATAACTTGGGTATTATATAGGTCGCGCCTCGCGTAGAGCTGTGCGGGAGCCGCACCACAGGTCATGAAGAGATCGCAAGTGCGCAAAGTGACAGGTCAGATTGCAAACCTCCAGAAGCCCATCAAACATCCCAAGGGTGCGGAATCCTGGTTCTAGCACTCTCCCATACTACTTCAGGTGAGACCTCAGTCCGCGCTCCACAGACTGTTTCCGAAAGGGTCAGTAGTACTAGGATTTTCTTGGCTAAATCACCTCCGAACCTGGGTCAGGCCCCACTAAGCCAACAAATGGTTTCCTTGCCGGGATCAGGATCTGCATAAAGGATGTCTGATGTCGTGCCATTGTAACCCTATGAAGAAAGAAATTAACGAATGGTTGGACAAGAAGATTCACAAGTTCGTAGTGCAGGAAAACAGAAATCCGCGAGTATCTAAGGAGAATTGGTGGGATCACTACTTGTACATTGAAATCCACGAAATTTTCCTTGCATCTTTTCCATATGAGTTGTATGAGTGGATTACAAAGTTAACGGATAGTCAGGGAAGGTGTAGGCTCGACAAACCAATAGTGTGGACTCCAGAACTAGTGTGCAGACTAGAAGCCTCGAAAGAGAGGATAGCACAAGTTGTGGACCACTGGCTTGACCGAATAATAGGAGGATTTAACACTGAGTTCGCAGTAGACACTACCATTAGCTACAGTGAGGAAGAGCGATGCTTTCTCAAGGGACTGTGAGGTAAGTATATTATATCTTTGAACACTTGGATTAAGATGCTATTGTGTGAAAAGTGGGTTATGTGAATAAATTAATGTTTGGGAATACGCGGAGCGGAAAGATGTACAGAAGTGAAAGTAGTGAAGAGTTAGAAAACAATCCCTTAGTTTCACCCTTGCGGGAGAGCGATGACGAGCTCGCGAAGGTTTCTCTGAGAAGCGTGGTCAGTTTTATAAGGCAGAAAATTTCGTGGTTACCACCTCCACCCACACCGCCACCCGCTTCAACCTCCTCACCTCCATCTCTACGCACTCCACCACCGCCACCTCCACAGTTCAGTATGGCGAGCGTGATCAAATTACCAGTATTCAAAGGAGTAGGGAATTAAGATATGGAGCAATTTTGCTTAATAGTAAGAGCAGTATGGGAAGCGCAGGGCGTCGTGAATGACAATATCAAAAAGGCTACACTGGTGAGCGCGCTGCAGGATCATGTATTGACATGGTATATCAAGCATTCTAATGACCACCTAAACATAGGAATTGCAAAGATCTAGAATGTGTTGAACATTAGTAGGCCAAAATCAAAGACGTAGTCAATCATCGGGTTTAAAGAGATTGTGATGCTTCCGGGTGAGACCCCCTGAGATCTGTACCAAAGGCTGAAGAGGACAAACCACGAAGCCAGTATGATGTTAATGGATGCATAGCATCGTGCATGGTTTTTGGCCTCACTTACACCACACTTAAAGACGGCCCTGTCACATCAAAAGCTTTCCACCCAAGCCGAAGCATTGGTGATGGCAATGAGGTTGCATGAGACCCCTATACAAGACCCTGGATTGGGAGTCCAACAGATCCATGTGCAACTACAGAATCTGTGTCTGGAAATGCATAGTTTGAAATAGGATAGGGCACCTCGGCTAGAGATACACGAGGAAGTATGGTGCATAAAATGCAAAGGCCAAGGCCATGAAAAACATCATTGTCCAGTGTTCGTGAACTACTTGGTAGGAGGACGACCAATGCCATTAAGACCAGAGGCATAGGCAGGTCCGAGCACGGCGTTTGTGTTATGGTGTGTGATCGGCCAGATAGGAGAAAAACATACCATGGATAATTGTCATCTATTGCAGAAGTATATGCAGACGTCCCAGTAGTTGTTTTATAATTTCTGCAGGTCAGTAGGCCATGACGAACACACCTGCCGAAGTTATAAACTAATGATGGATTAGATTCCTGCCTATAGGGTGTAGGCTGAAACACGAGCCCTCGACCCAAATGTAAGGATGGCATGGACTGGGTTTCAGGGATGCAGTTGGGGTCGAGGTTGAATGGGACCAGGAAGGGGTTGTGGTCAGATAATTTGCTACAATTGTGGAGGGCCAGGGCATTATGCCCACAATTGTATGAACCCGACTAGGATATCATGTTGGTACTGTAATCAGTTTGATTATGAGGCAGAAGATTTCCCTTTGTTGATAGTGAAGATGTGTGAAAAGGGGGTACTCCAGTCCCCTCTGATCTAGAATTTACAAATAATGAGGTCTAAACTGTGCGAAGAAGACCCAAATGTAAAGATGATGCTCAGGAGCAGTATGACAATGGGAGATGATAAAGGGAAGCAGCTAGAAGAAAGTGCGTGGGTTTGCAAGGCTCCTACAAAGGAACACGAATTTGATTTAGAACGCGTGAGGGAGACATTCATGGAAGCTAAGAAGAGCCTCACAGAGGCCTCCACTTCAGGTAGTAATTATCAACTAGAATCAGGAATGGATCCTTCCATGCTCACTACCTTTCTGGAGACATGCATGAAACTGTTGCGTGACAGCAAGGTAGTCAAAGGGCTACAGGAACCTATCACTAGGTGCATAGGGTTAGGAGAATTGCATGTGATCCAGAAACTGTGAAAGCATGCATTGCGCATAGGAAGGGAGATGAGGTTGACTGTGCAAATAGTCGAGTATGAAATGGATCAAGTAATCCACGATCTGGGCTCGGACGCGAAATGTAATATCAAAGAAAACATGGTAACACATGGGCAGGCCCATGCTACAATGGTCTCCTATTCATTTACAAATGGTGAACCAATAGAAGATTTTTCCCTTGGGACGATTGCAAGGGGTGACAGTTGATATTGAAGGCGCGAGTGCATAGGCGTTGAAGTGATAGAGATTGTCGATGACATTAATCCCTATCCCACACTACTAGGAATAAATTGGGCTATCGATATGAGCAGAGTCATAAATCTGAATAAGCACAAACTTACCTTTGAGAAAAAGAAACTACGCGTAGTAGTATCACTGCACCCAGCCAAGGGAACGCAATACACTGAACCGGTGCATGATGATGTAGTGATGAAAATCTCGACTGTATCTATAAAATAACTACACAAGGAGAGGACTGGGTGAATCCTACCTCATATGGAAGAATTTCGTGGGAGTGTGAAAGCTCTTGCACTTTTGTTTCAGATGAAGAAGTAGAGTGATGGAAGAATTGACTGCATGAAGTAACAACGCTAAAATGCAACATGATGATCAAGTCATTGCGTTGCATAAAAACAAACGCAATGGAGCTGCCAACACATGATGGATTGTCAATAGTGGATGAATTTTTGAGCAAATTCAAAAGTGCAGTACCAGAGCAACAGCAATTCGATGCGCTGAAGTGGGCACTATGCGCAACACCCACATGATGGTGGGGTATGCATCAAGGAATTTTTGAAGACTGGCATGGATGCAGAAGGATGATGCGCCTACATTTTGGAAAACCCCAACCTCTAACAAAATCCAATTAGCCGGGGTGGAATAGCTTGCACGCCCACCTTTCCCAAAGGGTACGGGCATATACAACACAATTCGCATAAGTGCACAAGCTAGAGAATCAGAAGAGACTGCAGTAGCAGGAAGGGCTACACACATTACCAATTCTCCATGATGAGGCATTCGATAGGGTGCGCAGAGTACTGAACAAGGTTTAGGAGATGAAACGAACTGATTAGGACCAGCATGTGCCAGTGGTTTGATGGGCTTATAGGACCATGTGAAAAAACCTGAGCATGGAAATGATTCCAAACATGCGAAACAAAGTAGAACCTAATATTTCTAAAGGGAATACCAAAATAAATGCACACATAATAGCTCTCGCAATTATGATAGTGCGTGAAGCCCAGGACAAAGGAATCACATAGCTACACGAGGATGACCATTTAAGGATTCGGAAAGCCATTAAACAAGGGAACCTTAGACTTTGTGAACTCAAATAAGGTCAGGTACGTTTGAAGGAGAAAAGTATTTTGAAGGAGGCTGAGATCAAAAGACGGGAAAACGAGGTCACACAAGCATGTCTCGTCGATAAACCAAGGATGACAAGGCAGGATATAGATGGTCATACCATTGCATTGGAAGAAGGTTGCCGAGAGCTTATGATTTTGTTACCATGGTTGAAACCACACCTTACCAAACTCAGTAATAATGAAAGCGCACCACATAAGATAAAGCACACGGCGCTAGCTGTCGCGAGGGCAAGTGATGAGTGTCCACGCGCTATGCAGGAAGGCGAGTTGTAGTCTCACACAGGTGGTGCGACCACCTGAATAGCCGTAGGGTACACACTCTCAATGCTCCAAAGACTTGAAAGAGAGTACAGGACTCTAAAAGAGTCTATTTTGGAACTGCACGGTAAGGGAGGTGCATGTAGAATCAACATGGTACGAGGTTCACTCCCGCACACGGGGGACTGCGTTGCCATGTAGGTAGGCTAGGAAGTAACCGTTGACATCACTATTCATGATGAGATGTGTAATTTAAGGAAAAAGGGAGCAGGTAGCGGGAAATTAAGACATGAATTAAGAGCTAGATTTGGGATGATCTGCCACCAAGAATTCATTAACGACTTAGAAGTGGGGGGAATGACCGAATTCAAATTCAAAATATGCTATAAAACTCCAAGAATTATCCATGAGACAGCACTTAGTTGTTTGAGATTTGAGCAGTTGCAGAGTATTGAGCGTCGAGCAACATTACCATATTTGAATACGCGACAGAACATATCCCATGCAAACATGATGACTCCTACCAAGCCAGGTGTGAAATTTTCCAAAGATACCACTGAGGAACCTGGAGATGCGGTAGTTGCACCAGAATTTTTGAAATCACCACAGATGCCACGGTCGAAGAGAGATACATATACTATGGGACCAGTCAGTGTGTCCCCAAGAAACCCACAGTTCGATAAGATATCAATGGAAGAAAAAAGCAAGGTTGTCACCATTGAATCAACCAAAGAGGAGGAGGACTTATAGGTTCTAAATGATCAAATAGAGGAGTAAGAAGATGTGGAGGGGGGAGTCCCACCAATTACTTCCATAAAGAAGTTACCCACGTACATCCCTCTATGGAAAGGAAAATCTAGGGTGGCCAAAGACCTGGAGGCCACGAAGAGTGCGTTCCAGACCCCTCTCCTCCCCAACGAAGTTACTTTTGAAGGTCCACCCCTAAGTCGGGTGTCTACCCTGAAATTTGATGATAGAGACCTTGTGGAGGGTGAGAAGTTCTTGCACCTAGCGATGGAGAGCTTGATGAAACAAAAGTTGGAGGGGCTAGTAATAACCTTGGAGCCGCGAAAATGGCTGCGGGGTGTGGAGAAGGCCAGGTTACTTCATCTATGATGAATTCCCGGCTTTCACCGCACACCCATCACCATTTTTGTCATCAAGCAGCTGTTGTGCCTAGTGCATGATGGGTATACATGGCTAGAGGAGCCTATTCCCATCATGGTGGAGCTTATTCACCAGATTTCTCGACTTCCCTATAAGGGAAACATCCCCGCGATGATGGTAGGTAAAAGCAGTGATTTGACTCTCGCAAAAGCCATGAAAACTAAATACAAGCTGGAAAAGAATAAGCATGACTATGCAATTGTGAGTATCAAGTACAAAGGCATGTGTGTAGCTACCCAGCTCCTACCCAACAAATTAATGCGAAAGTTTCGCATCGATGAAGTACTAACGCTAGTGGTTGTGTTGGCCGAACAATGCGCAGAGGAGGTCTAGTTCAACTGGGCTAAGTTCCTCTGTGAGGAATTTTTTATGAACTGCAAGGAGGCCCAAGAGCAGGGTAAAACCTTCCAATACGCATGGTTGCACTGATCCATTTTTTTGGTAGTGGACAAACTACTAGAAGGTAGCCAGCTCCCGCATATCGACCAGGACCTACCTGAGGCTGCAAAGTATGCTTCACTCTGGGCCACTAAGGATGTGAAGTGGATTCACGCAATCAAGATTTTTTGCATGTTGATGGAGGTTAGCATCTGAATGTGGATCAATAGAAGACCATGGTTGTCTCCCACAGTCCACTCTGCAGAGATTTGCAGAGTTTAAAGCGGACATGCACAACATTTATGTCCTCGCACGGAAGGTTGCAGTAAAGGAATGGATGAAGCTCCCATCCATTGCTACCGATGACGCCATCTTCACAGCATTGGAAACATGGCCTCCAGAGTGGTGCACCCCGGACCTGGTAGGAATGGGAAGGGCTGTAGCTCAAAAAAGGAAAAAATAGTTGGCCGAATAGAGGTGCCAGGAAAAAGGAGCAACAGAGGTAGTTGCACAGCAGAATACGACCAATCCAGCAGAAACAACCACAGTGCCAACTGAAGGGGATGAGGCGGGCCGTGAGATGTCCACAAGGCAAGGGGCTGAGGACAAAGACCTGGACGAAGAATGTGTGGACCCAGAAACCACCTCGCAATAGTTGAAGCAACCATGCATCCCTAAGAGACCTATCCCTAGAAGGAAGGTTAAGGCGTCGAAGACGTCCATCAACCCAATCACGGTTACAGAAAGTGATCCTTTCGACATCAGTGAAATGGTTCGCGATGTCACTAAGGATGTACTCCAAGAGGTGATGATGGAGTAGAACACTGTGTTGGGGGCGCTAAGAGCACAGGTACAAGAACTGCCAGTGCAACCCCCAGAGACAAGAACGATGGTCACATATGTCGTCAAAGGTACATTAGAGGTGGAACAAATGTTGCGCGCCTGAATGACCAACACTTTTGTACTTCACGAGGGCACGTTAACCATAGTGAACGAAGTTTACCGAGCTATGGTGGGCAGGATTAAGGGATTAGTCTTAAACATGGCTGCCTTTTCGCGAGAAACACTGTACCAGTTGCAGGATGGGGTCACAACCGAGCTCCGCACCAGAGAAGGCCACATGCTATAGGTATTGAGTGAAAAAAAGATCAATATGGAACAACTCAGTCAACAGTGTGATGAAATAGTTGTGCAAACTCAAGGACTGGAGCAGTCAGTAGACAATGCTTGTAGAAATGTCCCGGAAATAGCCATCCCGGCAGATCTACCAGTAGCAGAGCGGATCCGTTGATTGATGACTAGATTCCACGAGGAAAAGGAAGAAGCAACAAGGGTACAGTTGGACCTCAACCTTTAGATTACCGAACTACGGTTAAAGGTGTAGTTCTCTACGCCCCCAAAAGTTATGGAACAACGCACTGGTGCTATTCAAAAAAGGCTGGAGGAAATAGGGCAGGTAGTACAGTACTACACTACTATGTTGGAAGAATCCTTCGGGGTCGTCACTTAATTACAGGAGGACCCCAATATACATCACCTGGAAACGGAGGCACGGGAGCTTCAATTGCAGTATGACAGTGTGCACAGAATGGTGTAGAAAATTGTCCTGACCCAACGGCTTGCAAAGCTACAGCAAGCAAAGGCGTTGAAGGAATAGGTGGATGTTGTGTGGCAGGAAGAGGCAGTCCTTAAACCACACATCCAACCTTGGATTGATGAGGCCATCCTCATCACTGCAGACATCGAAGGAAATCTCATACAGATGAGGACGATGCATGCCTTAAGACAGGGAGTTGCCCATGACAGTGAGACTTCGGCAGAGAGAGGGGAGCAGATCCAGCAGATCGCAGATCAGTGCGCTGCGAACGTCCAGGAAGCGAAGGAACTGTTGGAGAGGCTCCTTGCCAAGATCACCACACCAACAGAGTGACTCCAGATGAGTCACAATGATTGTGTTGGGGGCCTGTTGGGCATGGAATCCCCCACACAATAGGTTTTGGGGCTCAAAGCCCAAGTTTTCGTCAAATATGTTGTAAACTCCTAGAATTGCTGGCACGCAGCGCGAACTAGGGGTTAAGTGATAGGGTTGTCTACCCTAAACATTGTATTGTAAATTACTGTAAAGTCGGCCTACCCATGATCCACGGACCATGCGATTGTATAAATAGAGGGAGGCTCTAAGTTGTAAAAGTAGTCAGTAATAGAGAGAGTAGCGAGGGAATGGTTTAGGATTAGAGCAGAGTTCTAAGTGTCTTGGGTTGTAGAAGTAGGAAGAGGCTCTACAGCTGAGTGCGTAGAGGCCTAGTAGAGTCTGCAACTGAGTGTGTGGACCCCTGCAGCTAAGTGCACAAGGCAGAGTCGAGTCTGTAAGTGGGACAGGAAGCTAATAAAGAGAAGTTTATCCTAATTTTGTGTGTTAACTTATTTATGTTTATATTCGTTTATGTCTTGCGCGCACTGATATGATTGAGGATTATGCTATAATAACCATAAATGTCACACACAAAAGTTGAGTAATCGTTAAATAGCAAGGAACTTGGGTATTATACAGGTCGCACCCCAAGTAGGGCTGAACGAAAGTCGCACTGTAGGTCACAAAGAAATCACAAGTGCACGCAACGATAGGTCAAACCGCGGACCTCCAGAAGCCCATCAGAGAACCCAAGGGTGCACAAGCCTAGCCTAGTTCCATTACACTCCCATACTATTTGGGGTGAGACCTCATTCCACGCTCCACGGACTGTTGCCGAAAGGGCCAGTGGTACTGGGATTTGCTTGGCTAAATCACCTCGAAACCTAGGTTAGGCTCCACTAAGCCAACAAAAGGTGCAAACCTTTCCTCTATTTTTTCACTCAAAAATAGGTTTTCACCTTGAGATATTTGATCCTTCTCAACTTTTGATAGATTCAAAGTTAAAATGGCTCTAGGCTACCAATAATAACAAATTGAAATAAAATTATAATTCATTTAATTTTTATGATTGTTTGTAATCTTGGCAATGTGAGATGTATCATGAAGTAAGTGTTTTGGCATTTATCATAGATTGATGCATATCCATTTAATATATATGTGTAACACACCCTCCCACTCCCTTGCGTGTTTCTTGGGATGTGTAAGGTCTTAAATCAAAATTAAACTAATCTTCAAGGCATACTATGAATATGGGATTAAAAAAAATATTTTTCTCCAACTTCCTTAAAACTCAAAATAAATGTTTTCATGATGTTCGACTTGTCGAGAGAATTTCAATGATATAATTTTAATTTAAATCCAACTTCTGGATTAGAGGTTATTCCCATTTTAAATTTTTCTCTTTAAACCTTTCGACATCCACAATATTTGGCACGTGGCAATATAAAATGGCATACATCAGTCTCCCACATATTCATAATTTAGTGTGGCTTCTACCACATCATCAGACCATAGCACCACCACACCAACATGCCATACCTTTGAGCATGTCCTTCTCAATACCTCACAATGGGACAACAAATTCTCCAACATATGTTCGAGACATTCTTGTTTAGTACTACTCATTAACTGCACATCACACCAATGTGCGAAGTTAGGGGTGAATGTAATTCTAAACTAATGTAGAGAGATAGCAATTTTAATGTCAATCACCAGAAAGTTTACTGTCATGTTTCTCAGTGCCAGGCATGCCCTATGGTGCCTCTTAGTGGCCACATAATGAATTCCACATCATTTGTATCCTTTCCTTTTGCTGACGTTGGGGTGATATCACCCTGTCATGTGGCATCCTTTAACAGTTCCAAGTGGCATCCCATGATTGAACTCTTTAGTTATGTAATTAAGATGATTTTACCTACAACATGTTACGCCAAAAATGCACCACATAAACAAGATATCCTCATCGCCATCTATGACGCATAGTCTTTCAAAGCTTATGTGGAACCTCCCACATGGGCATAGGTCGTGTGTCTCACTAGGTTGATTTTTTAATGTAAAACAAATATTCGATGTTATATCCAATATTCAAACTTTATTTCACTATGAAAGGCCCACCCCAAATAACATCATTAAATTCAAATATCCAACCCTCACCCACTAACGGTTTTAATCCTTTACATATTTACTTACAAAAAATTCTTAAAAACAAAAAATATACAATGTCAAGAACATAAGTATACATAAATCATTTTATCCTTGAACAAAAAGCTAGGAAAAACAGATTTTTTCATTATATTCATTTCAATATTACAATAAATTAAATACATGATAAAGAATGCATAAAACCCCAATCCATTAACAATGAATTAGAATATAACCATAGCTCCCTTGACAAATCTGCAAAATACCATGGGAAAAACCACCAAGCATAAAACTATGTGAAAAACTAAGGGTGGGTCTACTTAACCATCCTTGGATCTAGCCAAACCATCCTTGGGTTTGCGAAAAAAAAAATCAAGGCATTGCCATGAACTATCACCCTTGCTACACTTGGTGCAACATAACAACATGTGGGACTAGTCATGGAAGGAATATAAGACATACCCAAAATTCTCCCACTTGATATTTTATTATAGGGGGTTGCATGAGTACACAATCATCGATCCAATTCCACACTACGCATTGTTTCCCTACACCAAGAAAATTCAATGCTCATAGACATTTTCAATGCATTTGCAACATTCTTCAAAGTGTCCACCTTTACCAACAATGCCTTTATGTCTTCAACCATATCCTCCACCAAGTGATTTTGAACATCAATATGTTGTATCTTGGAATGATAAGTACAGTTCTCTACCAAGAAAATTAAAGTTTAGAAAACACAATATATCCTTATAACTCATTATACCAATCTCGTACCTAAATATAATTTCCATAACCAAATTGATTCCTTTCTTACATGAGTGATTGGGATGTATTCAACCTCTGTAGTTGATAGTGCCACTATAGATTTTCTCATTCTCATCTAGCTAATTCCTCCTCCAAATATTCTAAACACATACCCACTTGTAGACCTCATTTGATACAGATCTCTAGCCCAACCAGTATCAACAAAGCCACATATTTCCAACACTCTATGTAATCATGATCTTCGTTGATAGAACATCCATAATCATTAGTGCCATGTAGATACCCCCACCGCTTGAAACAACCAACCTTCCCTCTTCTTTAGTGGCTGTGAATTGGAGGAACCCTTAGGTGAGCAAACATAGATATTTGAAGATCCTACAGGGGAATAAGAAGAAGAAGAACCCATTCCTACTAACCCAATGGCTGAAAAAAGTAATTACAAAGGAAATAGAGAAAGAGTTGAGGGTACCTTCCCCATCAGGGAAACCAATAATAATATCAAAAAATGCATATATTCATAAGTTAAATGATAACCATGATGGCATCTAAAGCAAAATCATTTACTATTATCATGCAAAGAAATAAAAAATCTTCCTGAGATAGAGTTACTCCATGCAAATAGAACATAATTTGCATTACTAGTTAGGTAGCCCGCCATTATGGTTAAGGTAGTGAGCTTCCTAAACTTATAAACATATAAAGATGACAAAAACTCATGAGATAGCTGATCAATCATGAGTGATATAAAACTAGCCATTAGGATCATATTAGACAACCTACCAAATAATGGAAATATTGCATCCACATACTTAAAATTATTCATGCATCCTTATATGAATGGCATAGGATTGATCATCAATCATAACTAAAACAATGTATATTTTAATCTAACATGCACGATCGAAGAATACTTGTCCAAATCAATTGAAAAGATTAGCAACTAAATGATGGATTTCCACTCTCCTTCCAACCTTAGACTAGCTATGCTCCAATATTTCTTGTAGTTGACCACTCCTAATCCAAATCTAAATTCTGAGGATTTTTCTTTCTCCAGGAAATACTATATGAATCCTTCGTTCAATTATTGAAATTCATACAACACACATGGGGTTACACAAACAAGGCCTCAAAACATAGTCATAAGGGTAACTACAAGGATTCATAGAGCACATGACCGATATCTCAGTGCAACAACTCTAGGTTAAAATTCATTAATCATTGAAGCTCTACCGCTAATCAAATATTTTATACCTCCACCACTATGCATGTCACCTATCTTTAGTACGGAACACCTTTTCATAGTAGATAAAACTAGTGTATGCTATCAAGATGGGAATGAGGATGAGTCCTCAAAATTTCTTAAATAACCCATCTCTTTATACTCAACCCACATTATCTATCTCCATCTCTCCCTCTCCCTCTCTCAGCCAAGCGAATGTTTCCCCTGTCCTAACTCTACTTATTTTTTACTTTTCCTTTGGGTCCCTTCATATCCTTCTATGAATGTGCCCCTTGTTTTCCTTCACATCCTGACACGAAACATCCATTTCCAATCCCCTCCTTTCCTTGTTTTGGGTGGTGGTTTTCCACTACCTCCCTCTTTGGGTGAGTATGGGCACCCAACAAACCAGCAACATGTGTAACCCACTAACACACTACTAGTAATTACATCTCTTAATTCACCTAGTAGTGGTCATGGCTTAAAGAAAAACAGATGAGCAACAAGCTTATCTCATACCAAGGATCCATAAGTCTATTCAATATTTAGTTGTGTCAATTAAATAATAATAATTATATATGTTTTAGTCATATGTCCAGCTAGTAATGGTCCTTCATTGTTTGAATTACAATCACAAACAACATAATAATATGTAGGGGTAGAACAAAATGATGTTATATACCCCACACCCTTAAAGGAATACCATCCTCGATGTTCTCAAAAATAGTTAATATTAACAAAACTTGAGCTCTATCTCTATAGTTATTTAAATCAACAAAATTTACGATTTCCTTTAACTCAACAGCATTTCCTATTTCCTTAATGATCACTTCCAACCATGTCATTTACTATGCCTAGCGATTCTTTGGGGAACAAATTCAACCCACTACCTCCTATGATACATTTTATGTATGCTTAATGCAACATAATATGCGCTTGACCTTTTTGAAACCAACATTCTTTTGTTCCCTCTTCCTTGCAGTCAACTACCATCAAAGTTCAAACATCCCCTTATATGCTTCTCTAGTCCCTCGGGTGACCCATCCCTTGGGAAGTTTTTCTCATGTAGGAAGAGTCTTCATAGCGAAGGAATATCTTTGTCTTTCTTTAATTACACAATCATCTTATTCATGGAATCTCATATTGAAATAAATGCATATCATAGGTCTCCAACATCATTGTAATGACCTCGTTCTTTAGGTCTTCAACTTTATTATGTTGATGTTACACATTGTTATGCTATCATGCTATTTCTTTTTTTACTTTAGTAATAATCAACATGTATTTTTTTTGGATAGATCATTAGTTCACCTACACAATAAGCACATGATTAGTAGGATATTAATCATAAATATTTTAAATAAAAGTGAAATCACACTTTCATCCACAAATTCTTTATGAGTTTTAACAATAAATGTTTTAGTCAATTCAAATCATCACTCCAATAAACGAATTCTTCAAACATATAATTCATCCTTATCTCAATATAGCCTTCAACTAGCTTTACTAAGTGGTTTATCAACCAAATCAAGCACTCAATATCATATACACTCCATAGCTCCTTGTAATCTTCAATCACCTCCACCTTTAATTCCAACTTAGTGACTAGTTTTGCCACCAGGGAAAACACTTAATGGTGGATACACTACTCCATGCAGTCTGTTTTTATAGCTTCATCCTTAATTCCAACTCACTAAATAGTTTTTCGACCATGGAAATCACTTCATGGTGGATATACTAGTCCAAATAATGTTTTGTACAACTCCATCCTTAAGTCCATATCAATAAGTTGCTTCACTACTAGGGGAAGAACTCAATGGCAGAAATTTTTCTCCATACAATCGTTTTGTACAGGTCCCAATTAGCACCCCCCAATCACCTCCCAGTGAGTGTGGGTATTATCATTAAGGTAATCTTCTATGGATAAAAATAGTATTTACCACTACACCTCCATTATAATCACACTCACATATAATCACACCTCCAATAAAGCAAGTGTTATTGTTCATAAAGCATAGAAGTGGAAAGCTATCACTTTAATGGTGGTAATAGTTGAAATATATACACTAAATTTTTTCTCACCCCAAGCCAACACTTAGTGGTATATATGCCTTGTGATTTGACTAAGGACTCTAGTTAGTTGTTAGCATAATTTTTGATCCAATGTTCAACATCTCATTGTCATAAGCATTATGTAAACATAGGCACATAAATGTTATAAGGACATCAAAATAATAATATTTAAGAGCAAAATTGAATTTTTGACACTTATTTGATGGATATCTTACATAAAGGGGTATATTATTAGATAACCTTATCATGCTATCCTAAACATGACATTAACATAATCAACATAAATGTAAAAACATTAATCAATCATCCTTCCACTGGGATGATTCTCAACAACGACTTGTTATGTTATGCACTTGACCTGCGAGAATAACAAAATGCAAGAAATATGAAACAATATTGCCAGAAACAGGGAAATATCACATGAATTCAGACATGCTGCAAAGACATTTTATTACTAAAAATTAGATTACAATGTTCACTTTCCTATTCAACGACTGAACCTCCAACAGAGAAGAGCTCGATTACAATAAGACTCGATGATTCTTCCCTTACTATCTAAGACTATTTCTACATTAATGACATCCAAATCGATAACTAATAGTGGTCCCTTGAATAACATGGGTTAACCACTTTATTTATTAATTATGGCCCATTTATAACTAATTGTGGTCCCTTTTATTTAATGTGGGTCAACCACTTACAATTATTATTAATGTGGATAACCGCTTACAGGATTTATTCACTAAACTAACTAACTATGATTCTGACTAGGTCCCTTGGGATTATTACATAAATAAAGGACTTAGGGTTGCACCCTAACATGCCCTCCCCCATAAAAATAAGATTTAAACTCAAGGCTAAAGGTACAGAAACTATTGAAGAATAGTGGTTCATTCCCATGTCGCATCTTCTGAATAGCTGTCTTTCCACTTGATGAGGACTTCCTCGATCGTACAAATGCAAAGATGTATTTTGCGAGAATTAAGGACCAGTTCTCGTCGAAGGAAAAGTGAGCCTTCTGATTAGTCCCATTAATAAGTACATTTTGAAGATTACTATTCCATCCTCCAACATTAAAACTATCCTTCTCTTACATTAAATCACATTTTTTGTTAATTATTCTTAGTAAGAGGAGTAAAAGATGTTTGTCATTGTATGTGGCCTAATGTGGTTTAATTGCAGGAAAACGAACCATTTTTTAGGCTATTACTATGCAGGGGCTTGATGGAGACAACTAGAAGAGAATATGCGATGGTTTTACACCTCCTTAACTCCTTAAACTTGGCTTGGAATAACAATATCCTCTCTCACCAGTTTGCGTTCATTGGCAACCGAGTGACTCCTAGTCCAAGTGAAGATCAAGAGGGACAGGATCCGTCATTTTCAAGATCAAGGAGGGAACCAATCCTAGTTTTAAGGGAGTTGCTTCATCTTCCCTTTTGTATAAATAAACTATAAGAATAGCTCATTAGGATTCTAAATTTTTGTTCGGCTAGGTCCAACTATTGAGCTTCAAGCTTGAAATTGTTACTTTAAACTTTTATTTGATGTATCTTGTCTGCACTTTTTGATATTGAGAAGTTGGATTTTAAGTTATATTTTAGTTAGTTTTAGAGGGCTGATACCTATGGGTTAGGGCCAAACCTAGAGGCTTTGGTCCCTCTTGTTGATTCCAAGCAGTTCATAGTTTCTTACATTTCAGAATAAATTAATCTATAAAATCTTCTGGTTGTAGTATCTACATCACCTCTCTTGTGATAGAATGAGTGAAAGGATTCACAACCACAGTCCAAAAAGATTGTGTTTATGATTTCATGGAAATATATTAGTGATAGTTATCATATTTTACATTTATTTTTTGTAGCTTATAACCTAGTTTAATGATTAGGTCAATGTTATTGGATAAATTAGATGTTATTTAATTTCAACTCATCGTTTCCATCATAGGTTAGTTCATTTTTTTAATAATAAATGGATAATTGCATGTGATTTATTGTAGGGTTGGTTGATCTGCAGGGAAGGGTGCCTCTACCACTTCCATCTCGAGCTCCTTCACCTTCTCTTTCCACTTTTGAATTCTATCCCAAAAGACTACTTTATAAGTCTTTTTTCCTATTATACTAAGAGAATTCATCCTATTGCAAGGCAGGACTCTGAGAGGTATTGAGCTTGGCTAGGGGCTCAAGCCAACCTCCCTGCATTTGTTTCAAATGCCATCCACCTCTCCATACCATCAAGACTATATTTTCACCTTCAAAAATGACTTAGATGCCCTTTTGTAGCATTACATGCCTTCCTGTAGCATTACAGGCTTTCTTGTAGCAATACAAGCTGCATGTGGCAATCACCTATAGAAAACCTGTAACATCACTTTCCTTCATTAGTTTTTATCCCCACGACAACTTTGACTTATTGTAGATGAATGATGACCCCTAGATGTGATTTTATGATCAGGGGAAGCTCCTAGGCCACTCCAACCATTCCTTTTCTCCACTACAAAAACATAGCAGAGTTAATTTTTTCATCACGTGTATGATTAAAGTAGGTTAATGATTTACGAGGAAGTGTGAACTAGGTAGATGGTACATGCAACTTTTATTGATAGTTTGATGAATTATGTAAGACAAAATATTTTTCTTTCTGCAAGTAGATTTGGTAGTTTGATGGATTTTGCATGATAAAATATCTTTATTTCTACAAGTAGATTAGCCTTTGTCCTTTCACGAGTTCATTAGTTAGCATTTACAAGTTGAGTCAATCAAATTTCCACTTTCATAACTAGAAGTAATTTGCAATTATACCTTTATTAGCAAGCTTTCATTCTAATTCACTAGGAAGAATGGTCTCTGAGCACTTTTAATATAATGCCATAGATGATGGTTGCATGATTGGAATTGTATCTCTTGTACATATAACACTATCACCTCAAATTTTGTACGAACCTCAGGTTGATAATTTGAGTTGAGGATCCCTTGGGAGTTGAAACATTCTCGGTGCAATATTAGGGCTCACCACTTTTTTTCTATTGTTGTTGATGAGGTGTCTAAGTACATGTTGTTCTGTTGGAAATAATACTAATAGGGGGGCGAATCAATGTTATTCAAGTCAATAATATTTTTCTTTTTGCATACTCAAATTCATATATACTACTTCAATGAAGGTAACCCACGTGTACATGCAACTGTGTTTAAGGAAAATAACGTATATCAAGAAAACTTATGATTTAGTTAATTCATCATATGTTGATCTTCTAATCAGTGCA
Organism: Pinus tabuliformis; assembly: GCA_031772625.1. Classification (NCBI taxonomy): domain Eukaryota; kingdom Viridiplantae; phylum Streptophyta; class Pinopsida; order Pinales; family Pinaceae; genus Pinus; species Pinus tabuliformis. Next base: position 186,807,639 of record CM062820.1, read on the forward strand.
TTATTACCTTATTAACCATATAAATAGTAACTAGGTGCAGTAAAAAAAGAACAGACCATCATACATAATAAACACACATGAACACCATGATATCAGGTGGAAACCCAATGCAGGACAAAATCCACCTGTTGTTGTCTTCTTTTTAATATAAGAAAACATGTTTACAATTTTGTACTGGCACAGAGTCGTACCAGTATGCAGGCACCCACCTGCAGAAGGCTACTACCTTCTCTCATTCTCCAGCTACTACTAGAAGGGAGCTACAACCCCATGGCTCTTGTACTAGCTGATCTGTTTACTAGTACGTAGACGTCAGCCTACTGAAGGCTCCAATCTTCACTCATTTTCTAGCCACCACTGGAAGGGAGCTCCAACCCCCTAGCTCTTGTACTAGCCGATATGTTTACCAGTACGTAGGCACTGGTATATAGAAGGCTACGACCTTATCTCTTCCTCTAGGGACCATGTTTCATAAATTTTCATCCTGGATACTCCTGGAACAAAACACCATAAATCTGAAGGCCACGTTTCATCCAATTTTCATACTGGACCCATCAACAACATTGAAGCTTAAAATCAATCACCACTACAATAAAACTATTACATTAACCATTCATTAAATACTCAATCATCAATCTATGAATCACCCACTACTGAATCACTAAAGACCTGTCACCAGAACACAAAGTAGAATCAGAACTCTATAACAACCACTAGAACCATCTGCAAATTCAGATATTATATTTCATAATGTATATGCTACATTGATGAGCCAAACCAGCGTGTATATGCGCTTTTACCAAAGAGAACCCACGTATAGATCTGTAAATATTTACTCATAACTTTGAAACTATACCAGACATCAGTCATACCCAAATCATAACATTTATAGAATAACATATGCATCAGTAATTCAGATCTAGTCTATCCATGATCAAACCACATAATGATAATACATTCCAAGCCTTAAGATCCCAATCCATCATCCATCATCATCCACATAGGTGCATCCTTCGTTTAGATCAAGCAAAGTATCACAAACCCATAACCTACATATTGGATCTCACACTTCATCAAATATTCAATACTTGCACCACTTGCAAACCTTGGACTAATGATCTTCTCCTCCTTATATAGTTTTAGGCCTTTCTCAATACCATGGACCAAAACCACTTAGGACCAGTACCTTGGACCAAATACCTGGGGTCAATACCTCGGACCAGATACCTTGGACCAATACCATGGATCAAAATACCATGGACCAAATACCTTGGACCAAAACTTAGTTTTCCAAGATATACGCGCTTTTCATTCTGTGAAAATGTGTGTGTACATTATATGCACCTTTTGGTCTATTAAGCCGCGTGTATATGCTCCTTTTTCAAGGTGAACCCGTGTCTACCTCTCTTTCTTCATCCTCCATAGTCTGATCTGTAATTCTTTTCTACTGCGCGAACTGTCATCTGAGTGAGTTGCCGTTAAGGACAACACCTGTATCATAATTCCAGCATGTTCTACTTAAGCATTGTTTTATATTATGCATATAGCTTTTGAAAAAGTGAAAATGAATGTCAAAAATATTTCTTTCATGCCTCATAGGAGTAGGGAAAATCAGGGGAACTTCTTACCAAAAACCCCCACACCCTCAAAAATTCAACCTTCAATCTTCTTCGGTGACTATGAACTTCCCTCTCCGACTACAAGGGAGTTAGAAGACCCTCTAAGTAAGCAACCTGAAATTTTTTAAGAACCTTTTTTGGGAGAAGAAGAACTCGCTTCACCTACCCAAATAATGGCTAAAAACTATGACAATGATGTTTTCCCTATCAGAGAGACTAATGGAGATGCTAGAATGAATAACATAAGCCCTACTGCCCTTCCACACTCCCATCGCTTAATATTTGAGGATCTTGACACCTTCATGTTTGAATTTTTTGTTCTCTGTAGGACCAATGACTATGTCTGTGATGAGTAGAAGCTGAAGTTATTCCCCTCTACACTTAAAGATGAAACCTTGTGCTGGTTTAAGGGCCTTCCTCGGGGTAGCATCACTACTTGGGTAAGTATAGGGACTGTTGTAGGTCCAAAGAAACCAAATAAGAAATATTTGTGATGACTCCTAGACCTAATGAATCCCTAGAAGACAAGGAGGAGAGATTTGAACTTAGTTATAGGAGGCCCAACCATATCCTTGATCCTAAGTCACTCAAGCTAGTTCTTCTCTGAGGGATTAGGGAGGATATGTTGGAGACCCTCAACATGTTTTTTGGAGGAGATATCTATCATGTATCCAATGATGAGATCAAAACTGTGTTCAAGAATCACTCTAGGGCTGCTAGGAAAAAGGGTAGGGCTACTCAAGGCTTGGTCAATTCCTCTCCCTCCATAACATCCATTAGGAATGAGATATGTAACATGTTTGAGGATTTCAAGACTAAAATGTTGTATACTTTTTCATTGAAAATGGATACCATGTAAATAAAAATAAAATGGGAGGAAGTAGAAAGGGCACTAGCCATTTTCTTCTGTAGATTCATGAAAAGGCATCCTAGGAATGAGTGCCCATTGAATGTCATAGAGGTCTTCCTATTCCATGAAGAAAATAATGCAACAAAAAAATACCCTTCTTTGCCAGGATTAAAAGTTTTATATCAAGGGGCAGAAGAGGGGTCAAAGGAAATTTGTTTCATTAATCAAAGAAGAACTCAAGGACCTCAGCGATATCAACAAGGCATGCAAGGTGAACACTATTGTTATTATAATACAAATTAGAATGCACCCTTTTAGCCTTGGTACTCTTCCACTCAACCGTCCTAGTCCACACCTCCTTCTTGGTCTTATGTTCCTCCATATCCTCCTCAACCCGTTAGCCATCTTTTTCAACCATATCCACCTCAATATTCTCAATGAGGTAACCCATCACAATGGTGGAGGCATCAAGCTGACTAGTCTCCTACTATGCTACCTCCACCCCAACCACAACCACATCTCACTCGTCCTACTCCACCCAATCAACCTCAAATGCTTTCTCAACCAAATCTGAACCTGAAAAACAAGCAATAACAATAGGTCTACAATGGAGATACATCTTATCCTCCTTATCCTGTGGAGATCTAGGAGATACAACTTTGGTCTGGGAGGGTGCTTCCATATAACCACCCACCTTCCCCACCTAAAGAGCTTGAAGAATAGAAGGAAGAGACTCTTCCTCAAGTCAATCCACCTCCTTTCCCTAAGAGGTTGATCCACCCTAAGCAACAGACCCCATAAGAGTTTGAACTTCTAGGAGAATTGAGGAATTTGTGTGTTAAGATACCCCTTCTCCAGGTTATTAAAGATGTTCCCATGTATAAGAATCTCATCAAGGAGAAATGTTTCAAAAATCCAAGGAGAAGAAAAATATACACCCCACCATAAATGTTGTTAGGAAATTATCTGATTTGATGCTTGGGAGGGTGATGTTCCCGAAATATCTAGACCCTATAAGCCTTGTAGTAGATGGGAACATTGATGGTCTTATAGTCCCTAATAGCATGATTCATCTTGGGGATGCAATCAATTTGATGAATTAGGAAACCATTCTAAAGCTAAATCTCCAAGGAGATTTGAGGAAGATAGCCACTTTGTTGTACCTTGCAGAAAAATCCATAGTAGCTCTTGAGGGAGTCGCTAAAGATGTTATGGTATCCTTTGACTCTTGGGAGTATCCTACTGATTTCTTGGTTCTCTAGGTCTAGACCAAGATTAATTTCTATCCTCTCATCTTGGGAAGGCCATGGTTAGCCACTAATGATGCTTACATTAGTTGTAGGGATGGAAACATGACCATTAAGTTGGTATTATATTCTCCCGCTCGACCTTCTATTGAGCATGAATTACCCTTGGGGTTAGAAGAGGATGAATAACATGAATTGTATCACACCACCCCCCACCCAATATTCACTTTGGATATTATTAAAGGAGGGGGGAAACCTAATTAAGATGATCTCATTGACCATATCCTTTAGAATCAACCTCCAACTCCCACACCAATTGATGAGTTGATGAAAGAATATGGGAGTAATCCTTGGGGTTACTTATGCCCTATCGACCCAAGTCTAGACCATGTCAATATTGTATATTTTTCCCTATCCATAACCTTAAATATCAACCCTTATCTCTTGGCCAAAGAGGAAAACAATTGTGCAAAGTGTTGATGAAACACCTGGATGCTTTTTCTTGGGACTATAAGTAAATTAAAGGTGTGCATCCCTCAGCTTGTAGTCAACATATTTACATCAAGGATAGATGCAAGGCTATGTGCCAACTACAAGTAATGATGAACCCAACTATTAAGGACATTGTGAAAGAAGAACTGCAAAAAATATTGGATGTAAGGTTCGTATACCCCATTTCAGATAGTGACTGGGGTTTACCTCTTCTATTAGTTCCTATGAAGAATGGAAATTAGAGAATCTATGTGGATTATGGGAACTCAACAAGGCTACAAAGAAGGACAATTTTCCCTTGCCCTCATTGACAAAGTCCTAGATGGCCTTGTAGGGAATAAATTCTTCTCGTTCCTAAATGGATTCAATGGATACAAATAAATCCAAATCAGCCCCAAAGACCAAGATAAGACCACATTCACATGTGCTTGGGGTACCTTTTCTTATAGAGTTCTTCCATTTGGTTTGTGCAATTCCCTTGATACTTCCAAGAGGTTAGTTTCGAGTATTTTTGTTGAATTGTTTCATGACTCTTTTGAAATATACATGGATGATTTCACTCCTTATGGATGTGACTACAATGAATCTCTCTCCATTATGTGCAATGTTTTGAAGAATTGTACTGAGATGAATCTCTCTCTAAGCTCTAAGAAATGTGAGTTATCAATTATTGAGGGGACTATCCTTGCCCATTCCATATCCAAGGAAGGGATACAGGTAGACCTAAACAAAATTACCATCATCAAAAGGGTCCCTACCCTTCATAAGCAAAGAGATTCCAGGAGCTTCTTGGGACAAGCTGAGTATTATAAGAAATTCATAAAAGACTATATTAAAGTGGTTTCATGTTTATTTTGTTTACTGGCCCAAGATTTATATTTCTATTGGACCAACAGTGGTTAAGAGGGCCTTGAAGTGTTGAAATAAATTTTACCACTACACCCATCCTAAGGGGTCCTAACTAGGCATTGCATTTCCATATCCATACTGATCCATCTGATAAAGATGTTGGGGTGGGGGGGTTCGGGGACAAGTATAGGATAAGTTTCCTTATGTTATTTACTTCATTAGTTGGAATTTGTGTAAATTTGAGTTGAACTACACTGTCACTGAAAAAGAGTTAAACAAATTTAGAAACTATATCACTAGGTACCAATTTTTTGTTCATACTGATTATGCAACCATTAAATATTTGGTTAACAATCCTAGTGTTAATGCTAGGATAATTAGGTGGTTTTTATTGTTACAACAATTTCATTTTACTATTATTGACAAACTAGGGAAAGAAAATGTTGTTGAATTTTTTTTGTCTAGGTTAACATTATGTGTAGGTGATGAAGAGGTGGTGGATGATCAACTCCCAGATGAGCACATCCTTTCCATCTCAGTGGCTTCACACTGCTTTTCTAGCATAGAAAACTACTTGGTTATTGGGAGGTTCCCCCCAATCTATCATCTAGGGAGAAAAGAAAGATTGTAAGGAAAAGCTCTAATTTCACTTGGATTGCCATAAATAATTTTGGATTAGGACTAGATAAAACTTTGAGATGTATAAGACAAGATGAATTCATAGACATCCTCTTAGCATGTCATGATGGACGTTGTGGAGGTCATTCTTTTGTAAAAAGGACAACCTTTAAAGTTTTATAGACTGGTTACTATTGGACCACTTTACATCAATAGGCAAAGAGATATACCATTAGATATGATCAGTGCCAAAGGATGGGAAAACCCACACCTCGCAATCAAATTCCCTTACAACCTCAAGTGTTCTTAGAGACATTTGGCACATGGGGCATGGATATTATTGGGCCAATTGATCCACCTTCAGGACATAAAAAGTACATCATTGTGTGCACTAATTACTTAACTAAGTGGGCTTAGACAAAGGCAGTCAATGCAACAACTAAGAAGAAAGTGGCAATTTTTTTAAGAGAAAACATCTTCTACACGTTTGGGTATCCAAGCAAGGTAGTCACTAATCAAGGAGTACAATTCGCATCCAATTTCCTTGAAGATCTCATGTGGCAGCACCATATCAAGCACAAGACATCCACTAGCTATCACCCTCAAGAAAATGGGAAAGTAGAGGTAAAGAATAGAGCATTAGAGAGCATCCTCACCAAGGTTGCTAGAAACAATGGGAAAAATTGCATAGAGAGACTGGTATAGGCCACTTGGGCCTATGAGTCCACTTGGAAAACCACCATTGCATTCAACTGGTATGATTTGGTTTATTGGAAGAAATTTATGCTTTCTATTGAGTTTGAATATAACACTTTCAGAATGGCACCTCAGTTGTACCTAGATGTCACCACAACACAACAAGAAAAGTTGCTCCAATTGAATAGCTTAGATCAGTTTAGAGTGCAAGTTCTCTTACACACTAAAGTCATACAACTACAAATCAAGGTTTTGAATGACAGCCATGTCAAGGAAAATAGTTTTCAAAAAGGAGATTGGGCCCTTATATATGATTCTAGGATCAAATATTTTAAATGGAAACTAATGACGAGATGGTTGGGTCCATACTTAGTAGAGAAGTGTCATGAAAATGGATCTGTCCATATTAGAACCATTGATGAGGAAGGAATTACATTAGCTATAAATGGTTATAGGTTGAAGCTATATAGAAGACATTTGTCTAAGAAATAATTTATTAGTTCAGTCAACGAAGAGTTAAATGTGATTGGGAGTTTCATAGCTTCATGTACAAAACATTCCTAGAAATGTGAAAAAAAATATAAAAAATAAAAAGGCCTAGATGAAAACCTCTATGAGGCATCTAAGCAACCCAGGAGAAAAAAATTAGAAATAATAAATATTCCTAGGTGAAAGCCTCCGTTAAGGCATGCAGATTGAAAACCTCCTCTGAGGCATCTTGTGTGTCTCAAGAAAAGGAGAAAAACAAATAAAAATAAGAACATAAGAGAATGAGAACAAGGAAGAAACTTATATCATGTTTTCTAACCTTTCTTTTGTTTTGCAGAATTGTACAGAGTGGAATATTTCATGGCTACAACCCAAGACCTACAATCTACCATTCATTCCTCCATTCATACACCTCATATCCGTTCTCTCCCTTCATATTGTTATCTCTCTCCACCATCCCATCATCAAGAAATCCAAATTTCACCTCCTCTATGTGATGCTAGAGGAAGGACCTGTATTGCTATAAGAGGGTCCTGTAATACTATAGGAGGATCCTATGGAGAAAAAAGAAGGATATCCGTGAAGGAAAACAACCCAAAAGACCATCCCCCATCAACTCCATCTCACCAAAAAAATTCTCAAATTCTCCACTTTTTCCTACCTTAAGAAAAAAGCACATAGAAGCTACTATTTTCAATTTCTATAGTGTCTACACTAGTCCTCCATGACTCTAAAATTGTCCTCATAGATTATCATAATCTCCCTCATCTCCCTCATGCAAAATGAATACTTCAAGGGGAGATCAAAAGACTACTACAGGAAGAAACTCCTCCTGTAGCAGCCTCTGCAACCATAACAACAATCACCGAAATTATTTTTTCCACCACCAGAAGGGATGATGAAGCTTTGATTGCGACTATGAAGAGACACTCACTCTGAAGGAGGCTTTCCATGAGTAGTATCATCTTGGATATTAGAAGAGCCACCTACAAACACACAAAAAAAACAACAATGAAGGTATCATCAATAATGAAGACAAGCACAGGAAATAAGTCAAAGAGGTCACTTCCCTTCATCATAACGATATATGGCCCAGATCTAGCATGAAAACTAATGAGCCTCATCATTGGGTAACGATATGGATGTTAATTCACCTCCTAGCTTAGTCAACTCAACTCTTGTAACAATTTATTACATATTTTGATTATATTTTTTTTAATGAGATGAGTCAAAGTGAGATATTATGCCTAGTGGACTAATGTGCATTGAATGCAGGTTTGTGAGAGAAAATTAGGGAATTTTTTCAAGATTAAGGGCTAAAGCTTGAATGAGAAATGGAACAAAGATTGTAGGAGGTAAATCCTCCTCATTTAATGCCTCCCTCATTCGAATATTCCTCCATCAATCACACTAGCTCGGAGTACAAGCAGCCATGTCATGGAGATCAAAAGGCAGTCGAGCACGTGATAGTTAAAGAGTTAGTTTATCTCAAGTTTGGGAGTCAAGCTTCCCTATATTTAAGGAATTCATTGGAGATTTTGGTTGTATAAATATAGAGGCCTAGAGCCTCATTAGGATTCAAATTTTTGCTTTAAAAACACTAGTCATTTTCGAGTTCAAGACTTGTGGAAGGCATTGCTATGTAATTTCCTATTTTAATAATGAGAATGAGAATTTTCTTGATCCAGCATAGAGTTAACTCAGAGGGCTGGAGATCATGGGTTAGGGCCCAACCCTAGCAGCGAAGCCTCCTCTTCTTGTATTTGTATGCTTAGATTGATTTCATAGCTCAATGGCTGAATTGTCTTTAGGATTATTTCATTGCAAGTAGTGTAGATTTGATTAGTTGCTTATTAGTTTGCTCCATTTGTGCCTTACCTCAACACTAGTTTAGAAGAGATAAAGGAACATCAAGAGTTTTCAATAGGTGTTTTGGCCTCACTTCTTCCTTCAGGGATCATGACTTGAGGAAAGAACTCCTATGCAACCCAAAAAAGACAAAACTCTACTTTCTTATAGAATTTAGGGTTTTCTATACTTGCCAGCATTTGATTAGTTTGCAAGAGTAGGATTTAGTTAATCATTTCTTGCATCTTCAGTCTTACATTATATCTCATCAATGATTCAATCTTACTTTGCATGTTTTCTTCATGCATGAAGTAGACATCTAGCTCATTAAACTCTATTTTCCTAAATCATTCAAATTCTTCTTGTTTACATGATTTTTGGGTAAATATCAATGTTTGATGTCGTGTAGGTGTTTCAAAAGCTCAGAGAGATCTCATAGTCAACAAAATCCTTACAACTTCATCCATCCATGATCATTCCTTTCTTTCACTAAGCCCTCACCAATTTCATCATTTTACAAGGAAACTTCTCCAAGCTTGTTGAGCAAATCTAGCCATCTTCCAACTTCAGTCTTGAGTTCTGGAGTTATCCTAGGTATTTCCTTTCCTCATTCCATCCACCAACCACCTTCCCTAAGCCTTCCATCACCTTCAACACCCATCCTTTTTCTCTCGGTTCTATCCTATAGAAATACAGGGTATCCTATAGGTTTTTAGAACATCCTATAGGTTTTCATGTAGGGACCTGTTTTAAGGCCGAATTGAGGGAAAATCCTCTAAGAAGCTAGAAAAGGTCACCTACTAGCCTCCCCAATGTTCTAACCATTCACCAGCATCCCTAAGACGCATGCCACATCACCAAAAGAGATTATCTTTCACACTTTTCCATAAAAAAGGACAAAAAAAACAGAGTTATTTTAGTCAGTTGCATGAACATTAGTAGAATGTTTGATGTTTTGAATTTACATGCTTAGGACAATAGAATTTCATACATGTTAACTTATAATTATTTTTGAAGCATATTCTCTTAGAAGTTAGTTAGAAAATGGTGCGTTTTTAGCATTTGATTTTAGTCTTCTTCCTTACTGCAGTAGACAAGCTATCTCTTAGAGTAGATTTCTCTTTCTCTCATGAGTAATCAAGCTTCGTCTGAATCAATAGAAGTCTAGCTTGAAAAACCCTAGTGGTCTGTCACCAACTAGGCAGTGACAAAGGGCAGACCCATCAATTTTACTTGTGTATACAACTCTGTCACCTCCAAGTTTGTACGAACCCCGGGTTGATAAAGTAAAGTTGGTAGTCCCAAGAGTTGCAACATTATTTCTACAATACTGGTGCTCATCACTTTTTGGCATTATTGCTAGGGATGTGTCTGAGTAATATGTGATTACTTCTTTCTTTCTTCCATTTCTTGTTTTTGATATTCTTCTATTAGTTTCATTGCTACAAGAGTGATCTAGTTTTATCTCTTTTCCATTCTGCATTCTTTTCTTTCCTTTCCATTCTACAAGTAAGATTTCATTCAAGCAGTTAGTTTTCATTCAGTTAGTTAGTTTTCATTCAGTTTGTAATTTCAATTCTGCAATCATTTTCAAAGCTTAAAAAAAATAGAAAACAAAAACAAAAACACTTTTTTTCATGCCTCGTAGGAATAGGGATAAATTAGGGATTTTTTTGCCAAATACCCCCACCAATTGAAACAGCCAACCTTCCTTCTTCTTCAGTGGCTGACAATTGAAGGAACCCTTAGGTGAGAAACCAAGATATTTCAAGATCCCACGGGGGAATAAGAAGAAGAAGAACCCATTCATACTGGCCCAATGGCTGAAAATAGAAATTATAAACGAAATAGAGAAAGAGTTGAGGGTGCCTTCCCCATCAGGGAAAATAATGGGGATAATAAGATGAAGAATATAAGCCCCTCTACCCTTCCACATTTCCATGGCCTAACATTAGAAGATCCAAACACTTTCTTGTTTGAGTTTTCTATTATATGCAGAACCTATGACTACACCAATGATGAGCAGAAGTTGAAACTATTCCCATCCATTCTCAACAATGCAACTTTTCATTGGTTCATGGGTTTACCTAGGGATAGAATCACAACTTGGGATCAGATGTAGCAAGCCTTCAACAACAAGTATCGATACGACTGCATGTCTAAAGACACTAAAGAGGAAAATTTCAGGATAACCTTAGGGCATGATGAATCCCTAGAGGATTATAAAGAAAGATTCTAGCTTAGCTACAAAAGGGCTAGGCGCACACTTGACCTTGAGTCACTGAAGCTAGTTCTTCTTAGATGGGTAAGGTAAGATATTCTAGATAACCTAAACTTGTTAGTAGGAGGGGACATCTACTAGTTACCGTATGAGGATATCAAGACTGTCTCTAGAAACCATTCTAGGGAAGCTAGGAAAAAGGCTAGTGGTATTCAACCTATGGTCAGCCCATCCTCTTCCAATACATCCATCAAGAGTGAAATTGGAAACATGCTGGACGATTTAAAGAGTGAGATACTGAAAATTCTTGCTCTACAAATGGACACTATGCACATTAATAGAAAACAGGAGGAAGCAGAGAGATCCTTAGCCACTTTCTGCCCTGGATGCACAAGGAGGAACCCTAGGAATGAATGTCTATTGAAATCAATTGAAATCTGCTCCATCTATGAAGAAAACCACTCCATAGACAAGTGCCCTTCTCTACCTGGACTAAAAGTTGTATATCAAAGAGTTGAAGGGGTGACCGAACAACTCTGCTACATAAATCAAAGAAGACCTCATGGGCCTTGGCCATACCAACAGGGCATGCAAGGGTCATCCCATGCATATTACAACTCCAACCAGATGACATACATTCCCTCTCGAGGTCCCTTGCTCATCCTTCCTGGTCTACACCTCCTCCTTGGTCCTTTATACCTCAGTATCATTCCCAGCTGACTAGCCAGTCATTTCAACCATATGCTCTACCACAACCTTAGTGGAATGCATCGCCCCAGGGATGGAGGACCCCACGCAACAATGCCCCAACTTTATTTCCTTCACCACCTACTCAACCATATAATTTACACCATACTCCACCTAAGCAACCCCAGATGCCTACCCAGCCAAATCCAAATCCAAACGATAGACAAGCACAACAAGTATTGAGTGCAGAGACATCATATCCTGCTTATGTTGTGGAGATTAAGGAAATCAATCTGAGATTAGGGAGAGTAGTCTTGGACAACCAAACTCTACCTCCACCTAGGGAGGTTGAGGAAGAAAGAGAGGAAAGCATTTCTAAAGTAAATCCACCACCCTTTCCTGACATATTAACCCAACCACTCTAGCCTACCCCAGAAGAGACTGAACTTTTGGGAGAATTGAAAAATATATTTGTCAAAATTCCACTTCTCCAATCTATAAAATATGTACCTATTTACATTAAGTTGATTAAGGAGAAGTGTTTCAAGCATCCAGGGAGGCAAAAAAGAGATTCCCTACCATTACTGTCATTGGACAACTGTCTGACTTAATGCTGGGCCAGGTAATCTACCCAAAGTATTTGGACCCTGGAAGCCCTGTAGTAGATGTGAACATCAATGGCACCATTGTCCCCCACACTTTGATTGATATTGGGGCTTCCATTAATGTGATGACCAAGGACACCATGCTCAAGCTCAACCTCCAGGGGTTCATTGAGAAAAAAACAACAGTCCTGCAACATGCAAACTGCTCCATAGTGACCCCTAAGCATGTTGTGGAGGATGTGATGGTCTCCATTGACTCTTGGGAGTACCCTGTAGATTTCCTAGTTCTGCAGCCTAAGGCCAAGCTCACTGGTTACCCTCTCATCCTTGGGAGGCCTTGGTTAGCCACTTGCAATGCCTACATTAACTGGAGGGATGGAAATATGACTATAAAAAATGGGCATATGTCCCAGCAGTTAGTCATATACGCTCCTGCCCAGTCATCTTTGTAGAATGACTTAACTCTATGGCCAGAGGAGGAGGAAGAAGATGAAGCTTATTCTGCCAAACTCTATACCTTAGAAACAACCATGGGAAGAGGACAACTAGATGAAGATAATTTGATTGAACACATTCTCCAAAGTCCAACTCCTAGTACATTGTCTTTAGAAGAAGTAGTAAAGGAAATCCAGAACAACCATAATATTGATCTATGCTTAGCTGATTCCAACCCTACCAATGTCAAAACCATAGAATTTGGCCCTGATAGAACTTTGAAAATCAACCCATCTCTTTTTGTTCACCAAGAAGAAAATTTGTGCAACATGCTAAAGGAACATCTGGATGCATTTTCTTGGAGTTACAAAGAAATGAAGGGGGTGCACCCCTCAGTGTGTACTCACCACATTTATATCAAAGAGGGTTGAAAACTAGTCAGACAACCCCAAAGGAGGATGAATCCAGCTCTCAAGGATATAGTCAAAGAAGAACTGCAAAAGCTGCTAGATGGAGGATTCATTTACCCTATCTTAGGGAGTGAGTGGGTCTCTCCTTTGGTGTTGGTTCCAAATAAAAATGGTAATTGGAGGATTTGTGTTGATTATAGAGAGTTAAGAAAAGCCACAAAGAAGGACCATTTCCCTCTACCTTTCATTGACCAAGTGCTAGATGGCCTGGAAGAAAAAAAAATTTCTCTTTCCTAGATGGATTCAACGGGTACAATCAAATCCAGATCAGCCTGAAAGACCAAGATAAAACCACCTTCACTTGTCCTTGGGGTAATTTCGCCTATAGGGTCCTTCCTTTTGGCCTATGCAATGCTCCTGCCACTTTCCAGAGAGTAGTCATGCGTATCTTTTCCAAGCTAGTCCATGAAGAAGTATAGATTTATATGGATTATTTTACACCTTAGGGGTGTGATTTCCAGGAGGCTTTTTCCAACTTAGGTAAAGTGCTAAACAAATACATTGAAATGAACCTATTTCTTGGTCCCAAAAAATGTGAGTTCTCGATGACTGTAGCGACTATGCTAGGTCATTCAATATCCTAGCAAGGACTTCAAGTGCGCCTAAACAAAGTAGCTATCATCCAAAGGGTCCCACCTCCACAAAAGCAGAGAGATATCAGAAGTGTCCTAGGTTTTGCTGGATACCATTGGAGGTTTATAAAAGACTTCAACAAGTTAGCTGCTCCTTTATTTGGGTTGTTGGCCAAAGACTTTGATTTTTTACGGTCAAAAATTTCTCAAGAGGCCCTGGGCACCCTAAAGGACAAGTTGACCACTTCACCAATTCTTTGAGGCCAAAATTGGGCCCTTCCTTTTCATATACATGCTAATGCCTCGCACAAAGCCATAGGGGTAGGTCTATGCCAGATAGATGAAAAGTTGCCTTCTGCCATTTACTTTATCAGTAAGATTATGTCAAAGGCTGAACTGAACTACACAGTGACCAAAAAGGGGCTCCTGGCTATTGTGCATTCATTGAACAAATTTAGGCATTACATTACAGGTTATCAAACATTTGTACATACTGACCATGTTACAACTAAATATTTAATGAGTAAACCTTATGTGAATGCCTGGATTATTAGATGGTTACTTTTAATACAACAGTTTGATCTAACTATTACTGATAAGCCTGGCAAGGAAAATGTTGTTGCAGATTTTTTGTCCAGATTAACTTTACCTACAGTTGAGGAAGGAATGGTTGATGATAAGTTAACAGAGGAACACTTATTTGAAATTTCAATTCTCTCTCCATGGTTTGTTGACATAGCAAACTATTTGGTATATGCTCAGTTCCCACCAAATTTGTCCTCCAAAGAGAAAAACAAGATTGTGAGGAAGAGTGCCCCATTCACTTGGATTGGGGGCAACCTCTTCAAAATAGGCCTAGATCAAATTCTTAGGAGATGTGTGAGGGAGGAGGATGTATTTGACATCCTTCTGACCTGTCATGATGGGCCTTGTGGAGGTCAATTGGTAGCAAAGAGGACAACATTCAAAGTGTTACAAGCTGGTTATTATTGGCGCACTCTTCAACACGATGTGAGAAGATATAGTAGTGAGTGTGATTGATTCCAAAGGATGGGAAAGCCTACTCCAAGGGATGAAATTCCTTTCAAGTGACTTTCGAGCCATTTGACAAGTGGGGCATGGATTTCTTTGGACCTAATGATCCTTCTTCTAAGGAAAAGTAGTACATCATTGTGTGCACTGACTATCTGAATAAGTGGGTTGAAACCAAGGCAATCATGGCAGCAACAAAGGAGAGGGTGGTTGAGTTCTTAAGGGAAATTCCTTTACAAGTTTGGGTACCCTAGAGAACTCGTCATTGATCAAGGCAACCAATTTACATCCAACATGATTGAAGAATTGTTAAGACAACATAAGATCAAGCATAGAACCTCCACTCCCTATCACCCATAAGCTAATGGAAATGTGGAGGTGACCAATAGAGTGCTGGAGGGCATTTTGACCAAAGTTGTTAACAACAGTAGAAAAGATTGGGTAGATAGATTAGTTGAGGCCACCTCGGCCTACAATACCACCCAGAAGACCACCACTATACTCACACCCTATGAGTTGGTCTATGGGAATAAGGTCATTCTATCCATTGAATTTGAGTACAATACATTGAGGATGGCAACCCAACTAGATCTATATCTCAGCAGGGCACAAAAAGAGGGATCGCTCCAGTTGAATGAGTTAGATGAGTTCAGAATACATGACCTCCTACACACAGAGATAACTCAAATTCAGAGGAATATCTGGCATGACAAGAACATCAAGGAAAAGCAATTTCAAGAAGGTGATTGGGCTTTGTTATATGATTCTAGATATAAAGAATTTAAGGGCAAGTTAAGGACTAGATGGTTAGGGCCTTATGTCATAGAGAAATGTCATGATAATGGTTTAGTGTAGATTAGAACCATAGATGCAGATGTCATTCCTTTACTTGTTAATGGTCATAGATTGAAAGTTTACAAGAGGCCATTGTAAGGGCAAGATTTCGTTGATGGTATTAGTAAAATAGTGATGGTGGTGGAGAAAGTCTCTACTCCTACCCTACCAAGCCACTAAGAAAAACAAAAAAAAGGGAAAAGAAAAAAACAGAGAAAAATAAGGAGACTTAGGTGAAAACCTCCATGAGGCACCTCAGTCCCACTGTTGGGTTGAAAACCTCTTGAGGCGGCCCAATGGTGTCAAAAAAGAAGGACAAATAAAAATATCTCTGGGTGAAAACCTCTCTTGAGGCGCCGAGGGAAAGTAGCTAAGATGAAAACCTCTTGGAGGCACACTAGTTGTTTTTTAATAAAAATAGATTAAAAAAAGGAGAAAAGAGAAATCATGAAAATATTGTTTGCAGGTCAGTAGGAGGACGATTAGAGAAATAAAAGAGAATCAAAAGGGACCTATTCAGCTCATATTTTTATTTCTCCATTCATTATCCTTCATCACTCCATCATTCCTTCCATTTTTCCACTCATTTGCCTTACTTTGCAAGGGTTTTTTGTTTTCTATAGGATTCCTTGAAAAGCTATAAGATGATCTAGTAATATTTACAGTGGCTTGGGAATCCTAAAAGAAGTAACCCTAGAGAAAGGGAATGACCTACCCACATAAAAAAATAAATCCTTCTTCCACCAACACATCACCATACCTATCTCCACCATGATCACCCCTACATTCATCACAAAAGCCAATTTTCAAAAAATTACAGTTTTCAAGAAAAAAACATATAAAAGAGGATGAAGACAAAGAGAAAGGGGACAACACCTGAAGGTTATTTTTCCTCATGCACAAATCTGTAGACCCCTTCTCTACCCATGCCAATCATCCTCAGGTCCCAGCAGTACAAAATGATTAAAATTTTTGAGGGGGAAGAAACTACATAACATCCTGTAGGAAATCCTATAGCAGCCTAGCCCATAAAGCAAAAATCATAGATTGCAGTCTGTTTCAAGCATGGAGGTCCAAAGGTAGAAGAAGCTCCTCTAGAGCCTAGCAATAGAATCAACATCATCATCATCAACACAAGGTACCTGCACATCAAAGAAAACCATCAAAGAACATAAAGAAGAAGAGAAAAGCACATGCAACCAACACATAACAAAGACTTCATTTCTTCAAGAAACTGCATTAAGGTATCATTACCACATGTAGGTATCTCGCTTTCACTCTCTCATTCCCATAATGTGATCAAAATATGTAAAAGTTTTGAAAGAGTTGGTTTATAAGCGAAAGGTGGGTAGTTAACTTCGCCACCTTTGTTCATTCAACGAGGAGTAGCTAGTCCTTCCACACGTGGAAGCAGTCAAGTCAAGGAAGGGAAGGATGAGGTCAAAAGTAGTTAAGCTACAAATGCCCTAAGTGGGAGTTGATTACAAGGTGAGGAGAATGATGATGTGGTAGTGGGACCAACAGTCCAAAAATAGATATTCGTACCTCGGCTGCTAGCATGCCACCTCACTCAAATCTCACATAACAGGATATAGACTTTGATCCCCATGCATCGAAGCATTCACATTCTGGAGGCTCACATTAAGAAAATTTCTCTCAGCTCTCAAGCAGTCTACAGGAAAGGAAAATTTCATTTTCTTCCTATGGAGGACCACCTACGGGATCCTACAAGATCCTACAGGATCCTACAGGAGATCCTATAAGATACAATTAGGAAGTCTATAGGATTGGCAGTAAGGAACTTCAGAAAGGAAAAATAGAGGGTGGCTTCATCAAGCAGTGTTAAGGAGGTAGGATCTAAATTTCCCCACATTTTTCCAAGTGAAAGGAATGTAAAAATATCTTCTAGTTGTGGAAAATGATTGCAGTATACGGGAATTGTATACACAAAAATTTTAGTTAAATTTCCTCCTTCATTAAAATTTTGTATCAGACATCTACACTCCTCCATCCATTATAGAAAATCATTGGGGAGTTTAATAGAAGGGATCCCATCAACACCGTGAGGATTTATCAGCACCACCCTGTGCTAGACATATTCACAAGGCATAATTGGATGGGTTTCTTTGAGAAATTGAGGGGGTATGATGATGAAGTAGCCAGAGATTTTTCTCTCTCCCTCATTCCATTGACTAGGACCCATGCCACTGTTGTGGTAAGAGGCCTCTCCATAGAACTCACCCTTGAACTCATAGTGTTATCGGGAAAACTAGTGTCCATTCAGAGCTGCTAGTCCCACTAAGACAGGTAGCCATCTTAGAAACAAACAAACTAAAGTTACTTGTGTTTTCCTTTATGAGAGATAGATGAGAGAGAAGCAGAGAGTACCAACCTCAGTCTTTCGCTAGTCTCCTTGCTTGTTTCCTCTCTCCCTTGATAGAGTTTTTGCCACTACTTTCTCACTTGTCTTGCTTCAAAGAACACCTGCAGATTCAAGGAAGCAAAATACCATCAAAGCATAGAGATATATAACCATAAACAATGTTGGATAAAATGTACATTAACCATATAAATGCGTATAGCAATACAAGATTCAGAGATATACAAGCATATGGAGGAAAACTCAAATAGCTTTATTGATAGAAGTAGTAGAAGAGAGGATTGCAACCAAGCTATCTGATCCAGCATCATCCTCCCATCATGAAAGCCCTCTTCACCTCATACAAAGCAAGATCACCCAACAATGTCTTCAAAGAGAAACCAAAAACACTTCCTTGCAAATTACAAAAATCCAGCCTTCCTGGATCTCTAGGATGAGGGATCCATATATAGATGTTTGCAGGAGAGTGAGTTAGATTCTAGGATTTTGATTAGTGTCATTTCACTGATAGTTCTTGGTTCCACTTGGAGATTTCATGATCTCTTACTCATCCCTGGGTGAATTCAGAGAGGCAATTGTCATATGAGTAGTTTCTAGAAGATCCTTTGAGTTTCCACCTAGCAAATTGCTTCTACCATTTGTCTGCTCTCACTCATCACACCCTACAGAAGGGCTTTCCAGTATGCATCACACCCCCCATGTGTAATAGGTGAGATGCATCACACCCTATGCATGGAGCAGTCCGTATGGTCTAGTTTTGACCAGTTCTGAGTAGCTTTTTAGGGAGAACTTCTGGGAAATGATGTAATCAGCTCACCTTGTTCCTTTAGGATATGAAACAACACTTTAGGGCTTTAGAAGCCCTTTGTTTATGGACATATGTGATTGGGGTTGCAGTGCCCAAATATCTCTACAACAGTTTCCCCCTAAAGCATGAGGTCGTAAATCTTCTGATGTTGGGTGAAATGCTTTATAATGAGGATCCAAGGTTTTTCAAACTAGAAGGTGACCTGTAATAAGATACAATACAATACATTATCTTCATAATATTTTCACGATCTAGCTAAGGTGGGCATTCCCATGCTCAACTTTATATTTTCATTCTCATGTACATAAGACAGACAATCGTCTATGTGGCAGACTGATGATTCTGGTAGAGCCATCATCCCTTAGTTTGTATGATTATCTGTGTAGAAATGACGTACATTTGATGTCTTTATTTTCCTGAATATATCATAGCCCAGATGGATGAAACTAGATCCGGGGTCTTCAAACACATTCAATCTTCGCCCGTAGTACAAGTCGATCCATGTGAATAGATGTTCTGATGTCAAACATGGAAAGACATCGCCTGATCACTAGCTAATGATGAAAGCTGTTAACAGGCGTGAGAGGAATCACTGATAATGATAATGACCCGCAAGGTACTGTAGTACAATTCACATGGTGTCAATACATGAGTTTATGTCGAACACCATGCAAAATCTTTCGGTCGAAGGCCATTGATGTAAAACTATCGCTGAAAGTGAGAAACTTGCCATTGAGGCATGCAAGCTTCAAAGTACTAAAAGGGTTGTTCCTAAGTCAACTTCTTGGATAATGAGTTGATGTCGACAAGAAGTGACCCGTCGTAGCAGGGCCTTAGTGAATCCCACATCTATGACATGGAATGCAGCAAATGGTTTTGTGGAGGTGAAAATGATCTGATGTTACAAGGCTCAAGGTGGCGGTCATGAAAAATGGAGAGTGAAGGTATTGCAGCAGATGAGGCGTTAACTAGGTTGGTGAATTCTCTAAGCAACTTCTCTTGAACATGTCAGCGACACTTAAATGGATTGGTAGTATTAACCCCAAAATGGATGGTACGATGGACCAATGGTGATATGACCGGTGAACAGAATAACCCAACCCAACTCAATCACGGTGATGGAGTGAAAGTGTCATGTTCAAGAGTGACCTGCTACCAATGAAGTTATGCAAGTTTTCTTCCCTTTTTCCCGAGTCATTGCTGACCAATACCTCTTTGTTTTTGTAAATCTTGAGGAGGATAACATATGCTTGTTCTATAGTTTTCCCTTCGGGCAAACCTGTCACTATGTTTTAACGAACCTAGCGATAGTGAAACTCGCTCTTGTCTGCATGGACAAGTTTGTCACTATTGTTTTAATGAGTTTAATGACAAAGATAACTCGGTCCTTTTCAATTTCAGAGAGTCTAAATAGGGACGGAAAGGCAACTCCAGTAGTCCTTTCTCGTAATGTAATCCCTTAAGTCCGAAAAAGTATAAAATAATATGAAAGGGATGACTTTTCGATAGTTTTAATGAGCTGAACAAGACAAGCGCTCGATCTTTTTGTGTAATAATCCCTCAAGTCCGAAAAGATTAAAATCTAGGGGAGGGATGACACTTCCAATCACTTTAATGTGATGGAGAGGCCGATTGCTCGGCAATATTTTCATATTTCACGAGTCAGATGAAAAGAGCTTAAAGGAGACTCGTTTTTCGAGGAACCAGTGATGTTTTTGGACAACAACTGGTTCCAGGTAAGGTTTGGAACTTTTGAATCACCACAATGTAAATAAGGTGGCTAATAAAATGACTCGTCGCAACTGTTCCTCAAAAGGCTAAACGATCAAATGAAGGCGTATGATCGGCTAAAAAAGAGTGGAGGTGATGGTAAGAACACGACCAAGGTTCAAAAGCTGATAATTATGCAATCGCAATGGTTATTTACTGAAGCTAGGTTCATTTTTTAATGAGATTAAACTCTGGGGGGACATTTTCTCATTGCTAGGTTTATTTTTTAACGAGCTTGAACTTCGCGTAAAACGGCTCGTGGCAGTCGTATAATAAGGATGTCTCATCGATAAGTTCGTTTTTTAGGGAGCTTGCCCCATTCGAAACTTTGCTTCGGAGCTTTTCGTATGCAAGCTAGGAATGACCAACCTATGAGTTTAAAGGGTTGAGAGTCTACAAACTAAGAAAATAAAAGCTCTCTTTTCACTTGCATGCAAAAAGGTTTACATGCCCCCAGGTATAACGAAATAGAGTTTCTAGGTTACCATATGGAAGTTCTTGCATTAGCAATACTGTTTCATCCACGTAGCAGACAAAACACTTCCTTGACGATGTCCATCGAAATGGACATAGGTGACTGTTGTCGGTCCCAATCACATAACCGTTGACAAGGGAATCCTTTTCCAGTCCAAATCCATTTTCCTAAATTGATAGGGGTATCAGACTAGTCATATTCCTACGCAGAAACCTTCCTTATATCTAGGGTTTTCCTGCCGAAGCAGAGTAGGGCGCATGCCTCCTAGGTTTCAGTCACAATCACTGAATCAATCGTGCTCACCGGGTAAATCTCTGATGAACATCCTTCCTGCAGTAAAGGAATGGGTAGATTGCCCCCATGTTCATCGGATTCTGTGTTAATGAAAATAATTTGAACTGTGTCGTTCTCATTCTCTTTGGTGATAGTATCATCTGAAGGTGGGCCTTCCGAAGACAAGACTGGGTCGACTACTGTCTCGACCTGTTGACTTTGGTCAAGTGTGGACTTAGAGGATCTGTCTTCAATGATAGGTGCTTCGACTGACAACAATGGTGTGTCAATCAGATTTTCAACTAGTGATGGACTTGGCAAGAGTTTCTTGTATCCAGGAGGAAGTCATTGCAGTGAAGCAGGACGGTTATCCAAGACTCTTTTAGCTTCGTTTAGGAAAGGACAACGGTGGAGGACATGATCGCCTTTACATAGTCTACAAGGAAATTTAGATATTCCCTTCTTTCCATTGGCTTCATTTTCACTATTTGATGGTGTGCTCTCAACCTGATCGTCAGAGGTTGAAGACACGGGATTGTGCAAACGGGGAGACCAGTCCCTCAGGATCTGTGGGATACAGGGATAATCTCGATGATAGTGGTCTCCCTTGCAAATGACACATGGAGATTTAGGTTTGAATTATGCAGTGTGTGGAATTTTTCCAGATGATGCATGGTTGCCCCCTTTCGTCATTGGATTCTTCTTCTTTTTCTCCTTCCCTTTCTTCTTCTTCTCAATTACTTGGTTTTTAGCATTACTAGCTTCACCAAGCGAAGAAGAAGGAGGAGAGGGAGAAACAAATGAAGTAGAAGATGGGGGAACAACTTCAGTATCATTTGGTTGTTGATTTGATTGTTGAGGAATTATGGTGTTTTGAACGACAGAGGTCGAGAAAAGCCATACTGGTAGGCCAATTGTGAGTCTTGGAAGGGACAATGTAGCCATGTGTGGAGCACCAACATCTCCCCAAGAGGAGAAGGGACTAGGATTTCCCCCAAGGGGAAATCCTTGATTGGTAGACTCCATTTTCTCAACCTAAGACCAATGAGGGAATAGTGACGTTATTCTGATTAAAATAAATTTTATGACGCTTTGACACAACTTGCTTTTTCAATTTTTAAGAGTCGAGAAAAAGCTAAAGATGACTCTAGTCACCTTCGATTTTTAATGAGCCTGAAGTGACAAGTGCTCAGATGGACCTTTTCTTTCAGGGAGTTTGAAAAGGAATGAAAGTGACTTCTCTAAAAATCTAGATAGAGGGATTACCAAACTAATCGCAAAACTACAGAATACATTTTACGGTACGACAGTCAATCTTCCCGAATGCTATGTTCAGTGCATTGCGATCGATAGGGTGGTAGACATGGCTTCCTATGGATAAAGGATGTAGCCAATTGTGGTCTCCCAATATATACTTGGCCGTACATGGGAGCACAAGTCCGTACTAGCACTTGTCGTCTCAAAGAGGAGGAATCACCCAACCTACAATGAAAGCGATAGTTACCAGGCTTTACGACGCTCGAATACATCTCTAGCCTAGACTTCTAGATGTTGTGCGTTAGGTTCCAAAGCGTTTTTATGTTCATTAAAGTTTATTTTACAGTTGATATTTCTTAAGAAGTTTGCCTTTAAGGTTCACCACGTGATGTAGATATACAATTCCTAAATGTGCAATCTAAGATGATAAATAGTCGTTTACTTTCTTTTTGCAATGAAAATCCTAGCTACTAAGGAAAGAGAAATGAGATTCTTTCAACATAGAGCAGAGAGCACACACTAGATGCACTTTTCCTAAATCAATTTTAGCATGCAGTCTAAATGCAAATGCACATGGATGTATTTTTTTCAGTTTCCTTAATGTGATAATGACAAAATAAAACTAAGTATAGATCTAAACTATCTTCTTTCAAAGCGATAGCACTAACAATTTTCCTCTTCAAAAAAAGAAAGGAAGGCTAAGACGACACTTTGTGATTTTGAATTTAAAATTGCTTTAAACACTCGAAATACTATTAATTCAGATCAAATAAAATAGCAAAAGTATAATTGACTATCTAAAAGAGGAATGCTTTGTGACACTCTTTTTATTAACTGAAAACGACACTTATGACAATTTCAAATCAAAAGTAGATAGTTCGATTAAGCTACTATTTGCAAAGGAGAACTATAAATGACGAAAAAAACATAAAAAAACATTCACAATTCCTTCTAATGGAGGCTGAAAATAATGCAAAGGAAGATGGTTTCAACAGTGATATACTAATCATAGACAGCAAAAACTACTAAATAAAGCTGAAGTCAATGAAGAAAAAATCAAAATCTGGAGGCATAAACAGTCTCATTCAACCATCGCACCTGTAACACGAGGAAATAGGGATGCATCTCACCTACAACACATGGGAGGTGTGATGCATCCAAATTGCCAAGAAGAGATAGTGCGATGGTCCAGGGACAAGACTGAGCTTGGTTTTCACTCACAGTTTGCAGCTAAGTTTAGGGGTTTAGGCTTAGCTAATGATAGATAGTAAACACAAAGTATAGGGGCTGATCTAATGAGGTTATTTGAGCTACCACCAGGGCACTTAGGAAGTTTGCAAGCTAGATTTTCAGTTCATAAACCATCCCGAAGATTAACTGAAGCAGTGTTCATCTACTTTGCAGTTGCATAGAAAAAGCAATTCGAAGGCTAGCTGGCTTAACTTCAGGCTCCATCTGTGGTTTACAAAGAAAACAACAGTAACAGAACAGACAATCTATTCACTCCCCAATGGAGTCGCCATTTTGTTATCGGGAAAACTAGTGTCCATTCATAGCTACTTGTCCCACTAAGATGGGTAGCTATCTTAGAAATAAACAAACTAAATTTACTTGTGTTTTCCTTTATGAGAGATAGATGATAGAGAAGCAGAGAGTACCAACCTCAGTCTTTCTCTAGTCTCCTTGCTTATTTCCTCTCTCCCTTGATCGAGCTTTCACCACTCCTTTCTAACTTGTCCCGCTTCAAGGAAACTTGCAGAGTCAAGGCAGAAAAATACCCTCAAAGCATAGATATCTATAACAATAACAATGTAGGATCAGATGTACATCAACCATATAAATGCATATACAAATACAAGATCCAGAGATATACAAGCATATGGAGGAAAACTCAAATAGCTTTATTGATAGAAGTAGTAGAAGAGAGGATTACAACCAAGTTTTCTGATCGAACATCATCCTCCCAGCATGAAAGCCCTCTTCAACTCATACAAATCAAGATCACCCAACAATGTCTTCAAAGAGAAACCAACAACACTTCCTTGCAAGTTACAAAATTCCAACCTTCCTCGATCTCTAGGATGAGGGATCCATATATAGATGTTTGCAAGAGAGTGAGTCAACTTCTAGGATTTTGATTAGTGTCATTTCATTGATAGTTCTTGGTTCCACTTGGAGATTTCATGATCTCTTACTCATCCCTAGGCGAATTCAGAGAGCCAAGTGTCATATGAGCAGTTTCTAGAAGATTCTTTAAGTTTCCACCTAGAAATCTGCTTCTGCCATTTGTCTACTCTCACTCATCACACCCTATAGAAGGGCTTTCCAGTATGCATCGCACCCCCCATGTGTAATAGGAGAGATGCATCGTAACTTAATCATGGAGCAGTCTGTATTGTCTAGTTTTGACCAGTTCTGAGTAGTTTTTCTGGTAGAACTTCTGGGAAATGATGTAATCAACTGACCTTGTTCCTTTAGGGTATGGAACAAAAATCTTGGGGGTTTACAAGCCTTTGGTTTATGGACATATGTGATTGGGGTTGTAGTGCCCAAATATGTCTATCACACATAGGAAAAATTACTACACTTCCCTTAGGAGTACCTTGGAGAAAGGAGGATAAGGGAAATAGCCAAACTACAAATAAGAAATTCTTTTTATAAGGAGAGGAGGCCATGCAAGACAAAAATGGAGTGAGGAGAGCAAGCCTACCCTATCCTTGGAATGAAATTAGCTACCACCTTATAAAGTATATCTCATGTGGAGGTAGGTACAGTGTGGTATATGGATACCACTTTAGGTTGCTTGAAGAATTGATGTTTGGGGCAGATACACCTCCTCAACACAGACTTAGCATACCCTACTTCCTTCTTCAATCAATGATAGATATGAGCATGAAGGTTCAGGAAGGAAACCACCAACATTTAGCCCATCATGGGTTAATTCTACTCATCATACAAGATGCCCTCCAACACTTCAAAATTCCTATCACATGGGCAACTTTCAGAGACATGCAAATAGAGGGAGATATAAAAGCCCTTGAATATGACAAGATCCCCACTACCAGTGAAAAATATCAAGAAGAAATATCGAGGGATGAAGACAAAATAGATGAGGAAGAAGAGGAAGAAAAAGAGAAGGAAAGTGATGAAGAGACAGAAGAAGATGCCAAGGAGGAAACTGATGAACAAAGTGAGGAACTAGAGGGAGAAGAAGAGGAGAACGAAAAAGATGAAAATTCGAATGTAAAAGAGGAGGTAGAATACAAGGAGGTGTCACACAGGGTATCTCCAGAATCCACTAAGAAAGAGGCATCAACTTCCGTCACTACCCTTAGCACCCCTATCAAACAAAAAGGCAAAAGACAAAGACAAACTCCATTGTACTTTAGGAAAAGAAAAAGTACAATAATAAGGAAAGGAAAACTTCAAACTACCACCAAGGTTCCTATTGTTATTGAAGAATCACCTAAATAGTAGGAGAAGATGGCTCCTCTTATGAAAATTTAAGGAGAAGGATCCTCAGGACAAGCCTCCCCTAAGTCTCCTATCACTTATGTGAGAAGGCCTGTGACTAGATCTACCTCATCCAAAGGAAAGGGTATCCTATCGGAAACTCTGTTAAACCTACAGGAAACTCAGAAATTGTATAAAGAAGGGAGTACACAGCAAAAAAATAAAAGGAGGATCCAAAGCTAGGGGAATGTAGTCCTCAACCTAACCTTGACTCCTACTATAGGTTTATTGAAGGGGGTAGGTTCATTCCACAAAAAATTTCCATCCCATTATTATTTGAGCTTGAGAAAGAAATATCAAGAACACATAGATGGATGCATATTATCAAGTCCAAGCGAGTGGAGGACATAGGACACATGGAGGAAAAGCTCAATGAGATGGGAAGAGAACTGAGTAGCCTGAGGGATAGAGATGCCATAATCAAATCTCAGTTGAAGGCAAAAAATTCATGGTTGAAAGGACAGCTACAAGAAAGAGAGAATCAATTGGAATCCATGGTGAGTCTATCCTTAGAGGAAATCCAGTGCAGGATGCTAACTAAGTCCTATGCATTATACCTTAAGGAACAGTGGTTGTAGTTCCAAATCAATAGCCTAGCATAGAGAGGCACTATGCCATTCTAGGATTATAGACAATTCATTGATCTTTGTGATCAAAGCACATTGGAGGATAGGGATAAGATGTCTAAGTTCTACCTACATAACTTAGCCTTGACAAATCTGAATGTATGGGACCCTAATTCAAAACTAGTGAATTTACAGTTGACAAATTTGGCATCATGGATGAACCATGACAAAGAAATGGCTGAAAAATGAAGAAGATAATGGTAAGGGAACAAACAGAGCCTCTCATGATAAGATTTGTGCAGTCAAATCCAATGGCGGTCATCAGCACACTTAAATTAATTTCAAATGATCCTCAACTTGCACCCAAGTATCTTGTTGACCAAGAGCAATAAATTACACATTTTTAGGATATGTTTAAGATGTTAGGGCATGAAAACATGCAAGCTTTCCAAAGTAGATGGAAAAATTTTCTATACAGTTTGAAAATCAAAGAGTACCATTCTCATCAAAGAATGAGAGAAGCACTGAATAGGACACCCATGTACAAGAAAACCCTCCAGAGACTCAAAGTCAATTGGATTGGTTTGAGAATCAGTTCACCACTGCTCTTAGGGATGTTAGAAGGAAAGAAGGAAGAGGAAGAAATAAATTAGTGGGAGGAGATAGAAAGGAAGGCAAGATTCTATGCACAAGACGAGGAAACTACAACAGAAGCATGGGATGTCAGGGAAGCCAATAGAGCTATGAAAGACATGGATTTTGATTGAGTTGCTCAAAGCATGAGAAACACTTTCAGTAGGGGGTGATGATGAGCCTCCTCATTAGGTAACTATATGGACTATCAGGGCCTAAATCTACCTCATGCTGAGAAAGGTAGGTCTAGGGTAACATCAAACCATGCTTAACCTGGTAGCTAGCCCTACCAGGACGGGAGAGCGTTCTATCCTTATCAATCTCAGGAAAAGATGGCCAATAAAGCTTGAGATGACTAATGTGAAGATTGATTTTAGGCTAGGTATATGCTCAGAGGAGTCTGATTGAATTTAATTTTGGTTTGCTAGCTCAAATGTAGAAAGAAGATTTGGGTTCGGGGAATGGACTCAATCTTGCAGAGATCTCTATGGGGCAAGGTAGACAAATGGTTTAGTATTTCAAATTGAGTGAGATGGAGAGCTTTAAGACTGGTGAGGAGTTTGAGAGGGCATGAAAGTCTCAGGGATCCTCTTCAAACAACTGAAAACATAAATAACTAAACAAACCCTAGGTAGAGCACTGCAACATCAATGAATTCTACCTTTATCCTTGATTCATTTAGTTAAGATAAACAGAAAGAGATGATGGCATACAAAAACACATGTAAAATTTCATTACAGAAGGAAAAACAATACCAAATCAAGTTGCCACAAGAATCCAACAAAATGTTGCAAACCCTGGTCTATTCCTTTGCCCAACTGCAGAGATGAATGTACAATAATGCTCAAAGCATTCAAAAGAGTCCAACCTTTTCCGATGACTGAAAAACTACTAGATATAGGCAACAAACAACTCATGCTAGGCTTTAGGAGTCGAACGCATGAGTTTAGGAGCTATTTTAACAAGATCTAAACTAAGAACTAAAAAGTAGGCAGTGGAACAACTTGCCTCTAAAACCTAGGAAACTGATTCATTCAGTTTCAAACTACCTTTTCATGATGTATCTACCTCCATGAGTGAAATTTTAACATATTTACATCAAATTCCATAAAGTTACATCAAATTACATCATGAGTTTGACCATGAGAGAGAGAAATGTCAAGCTAAGAGAAAACTAGGCGAAAAAATAGAGTTTTTTGGCAAAAAAGTCAATTTCCCATCCTATGCGCCGTGCCTTTGTTCCTATACATTGCGACTTTTTGGAGCTGAGTTTGGAGGCCTTCCCATGCACCAAATTTTCTCCAAGTGGGCTTGTTAGAAATTTCTATCTATCTACTTTCCAGAACCAGTAGAATATCTGAATTTGGTGTCCATTTACCCCTCCAAAAGTGAATTCTCCCAACACAGCTTCCTATGTGGCCAAAAAGGGTCAGAAAGGGCATTTTTGAGGTGTTTTTCACCCTTTTGGAAGCTCAAAACTTGACAAAATTTCTTAGCCATTTGTGGGCATTCATACTTTTGCATGAGGAATCCAAAATTGCTGAGTTTTCCTCCAAAGGAGGTCCCTAGCAAAAGCGCGTGCCAGGTGGCACAACGCACTAGGCAAAAAACCTGTGTTTTGCTCCAAAAATTCAGAATTGACAAAAAATGTGTCAATTTTTTTGAAATTTAGGCTGACTGACCTGTATCAAGTGCTATGTTGGGCTAAGGAAGCTTCAACCAAGATCTTGAGCTTATCTTTCTCTTTCTTGCTCCTCATAGTCCTCATCAACTTGGCGTTTAGGCTCCTTATTCTCATTTTGCAAATATTGTTTCTTGCCAAATAATGAAAAGCCATGTGCCGCAACATGTCCTTCTCCTTGTTTGCCTTGTCCAATAGCCTCTCCAAGTGCATGTTCATCGTCTCCAACCAAGACTCCTTGTCATTCTCTATCTCTTGTTCAATGGAAGTCAAAGTGACATGGTCCTCTTCATCATTTTGCTTCTTCAGTTTCAACATTTCTAGCTCCATTAGGCTTTGCTTATCCTCCAACTATTTGTTTTCTTTCTTTTTTGTCATCTATATCATCCTCGTGCATCATCTCTTTGCCTTTGCTTTGTTGCCTATGTTTCTCCATAGAACTATCACTGAGTGTCTCTTCCTCATAGTGCTTGTCTTAGGAAAATCATGAGATGAAGGTATGGTGGAAAAATGATGATGAAAGAGGGATGAAAGAGGACAATGGTGATGAGTATGAAGAGATTTTACTCTTGGGAAATTAAATTTTGGAAAGAAGGGAATAGTTTTGGGAGATTAGGGTTTAGTGAGGGATTTAGGGTTTTATGAGGGAATTAGTTACTTTATGGGAGTGGGATATGGGAAAATAGGATAAATGGAGTGTATTAGGGTAATAAAAAAGTGAAAAAGGGTTTTGATGATGGATATAGTGGTTTTTAGGGAGTGATAGGGTTTGGGAGTAGGGGGATTAGGTATTATGGTTTAGGGGATAAGGGGGTAGGATGATTATAGGTGAGAGAGGGTAAGGGAAATGAAATGAGGGGAGTGTAGTGAAGAGGAAAATGAAAAATGGTGCAGGGGACAACAACAAAATGTAAACCCTAGGCAGTTTTTCAATGAAACTGTGAAACAAACTAGGGTTTTCCTTTTCACCTATTTTCACACCATAAAAGATGAATAAAAACCTTTCAATGGCAATATGGAATGCTTCACTTACTTGTGGAATAAATTTTGCAAGATTTGGGAGCTTTGCAAGATGATTTGAGTGAAATTCGAGCTAAGCGGGCAGGTGCACCGTGCCACTACCTAGGTGCGCTGTGCCTTTTTGCAGACCAGTTTTGGAGGCTTCCTGGTGTCTAAATTGGGCGCGAGATAGCTAGTTGGAAATATTAGTGAGTCTACCTTCCAACACAACTTGAATTTCTCAATTTGGAGTTCATTTTTCCTGCCAGAAGTCAAATCTCCCAAGACTGGTCAAAATGTGCAAAATGAGGCTGCCTAAAGGCAGAGTGTTGTTACAGTCATGTTTTGAAGGTCTTCCTCAACCCCGAATTGAGCTCAGGATACCTCATTGGAAATATCTTTGTATCTAGTTATCATTTAGATCATCACATAAGTCATTTGGCCAACCAAGCTAGGAGAAATCTTGATTTTCCCAAGGTCACTTCAGAGGTGCATCAATTCTCCTGAGGCAACTCTATTTTTGACATTCTCTAAAACCATTACACCTGTGTAAAAATTGAAGGAGGTTCTTATTCGTTGGCATATTTTGGACGAAAACCTCTCTTAGTGTTCCCAAATTCATCTTTTCTTGCTCAGAAATATCATTGTAATAAAACCTATCCTGATGTGTGGAACAGAGGATTTGTCGAAATGAAGTGAAATGAAGGGGATAAGGGACTTATAAATTCTTGAAAAAAATTTGGGAAGTAGGGAGGGATGTTAAGAACTAGGGGAAAGTGGAATTTCAAATATTGAGTGAGGGGAATAGGTCCAAAAGGGCAAACACAGGCCTAGCCTAAAAGATTGTCAAATTGTAGTAAGAAGCTAGGGTTTGTGTGAAAATGAGGAATTTGGGGGATATCAGTGATGGGAAGTGTTTATTAATGTACATCAAGGATAGGGGAAGGTATATGAACATTAGGGTATAAGTTTTGCTGATTATTTGACCATCCAAGAGAAATTACCTTCAAAACCCTAGGAGAGGGAAATGAACCTAACCTAGGCACAACTGAAGCATGAACAAGGTGTAAAATGACCCATTTGAACCTGACATGATGATGAAAACACTTTGAATGATGGCACACTCATCTGAATGGTGTCATGGACCGAAATTTGGACAACTTTGAAAGGAGTGAAAACAAACCCTAGACCTAATACCTAGTGACCAAATTTTCCTTGAAAACTCACTGAAATGACAAAATTTGACCTTGACACCTTAAAATCACTTTGTAAGAGCATGTTTGATCACTGGAGGAAGGTTTCAAAGACTGACACTAACATGGACCTTAATTCACCTCCTAGCTTAGTCAAATCAACTCTTCTCACAATTTATTACATATTTTGATTATATTTTGTTTAATGAGATGAGTCAAAGTGATATATTATGCTTAGTGGACTAATGTGCATTCAATGCAAGTTTGTGAGAGAAAATCAGGGAATTTTGGCTAGATTAAGGGATGAAACTTGAATGAGAGAAGGAAGAGATATTATAGGAGGCAAATCCTTCTCCTTTAATTCCTCCCTCATTCAAATATTACTCCATCAATCACACTATCTCGAAGTACAAGCAGCGAAGTCATGGAGATCAAAAGGGAGTCGAGCAAGTGATAGCTAGAGCTAGTTTATCACGATTTTGGGAGCCAAGCCTCCCTAGATTTAACGAAGTTGCTATAGACTTAGGCTGTATAAATAAAGAGGTCTACAGCCTCATTAGGATTTGAATTTTTGCTGTCAAAACACTAGTGATTTTCGAGTTCAAGAGTTGTGGAAGATATTACTATGTAATTTCCTGTTTTGATAATGAGAATGAGCATTTTCTTGATCCATCACTGAGTTAACTTAGAGGGTTGAAGATCTTGGGTTAGGGCCCAACCCTAGTACGAAAGGATCCTCTTCCTGTATTTGTATGCTTAGATTGATTTCATACCTCAACGGTTGAATTGTCTTGAGGATTATTTCATTGCAGGTAGTGTAGATTTGATTAGTTGCTTATTAGTTTGCTTCCATTTGTGCTTTACTTCAGCAGTAGTTTAGAAGAGATAAAGGAACATCAAAAAGTTATCAATATGTGTTTTTTCCTCACTTCTTCCTTCAGGGATCATGATTTGAGGAAAGAACTCCTATGCAGCCCCAAAAAGACAGAATTCTACTTTCTCATAGAATTTAGGGCTTTCTGTACTTAGGCCAACATTTGATCAATTTGAAAGGGTAGGATTTAGTTATCATTTCTTCCATCTTCAGTATTACATTAGATCCCATCAATGATTCCATCTTATTCTGCAATTTTTCTTCATGCATGAAGTAGACAGCCAGCTCATTAAACTTTGTTTCCCTATATCATTGAAATTCTTCTTATTTACATGCTTTTTGGGTAAATATCGATCTTTGATGTAGTGCAGGTGTTTTAGAAGTACATAGAGATCTCATAGTTAGTAACGACCTTCCAACTTCATCCATCCATGATCATTCCTTATTTTCACTAAGACCCTCACCAATTTCATCATTTTACAAGGAAACTTCTCCAAGCTTGTCGAGTAAATCCAGCCATCTTCCAAATTTGGCTTTTTGTTCTGGAGTAATCCTAGGTATTTCCTTCCCTCATTCCACACAACAACCACCTTTCCTAAGCCTTCCATTACCTTCAACACCCATTTTCTTGCTCTCGGCTGTATCCTGTAGAAATACAGGGAATCCTGTAGGTTTTTAGCACATCATGTAGGTTTTCCTATAGTGGCCTGTTTTGAGGTAAAATTGAGGGAAAATCCTCTAGGAAGCTAGAAAAGGTAACCGACTGGTCTCCCCAACCTTCTAACCATTCAGTAGCATCCCTAAGCCACCTGCCACAACACCAAAAGAGTTTAGCTTTCACACCTTTCCATAGAAAAGGACAAAAAGAAAAACAAATTTATTTTAGTCAGTTGCATGCATAGTAGTAGAATGTTTGATGTTTTGAATTTACATGCTTAATATAGTGGGATTTCATACATGTTAACTTAGCATTCTTTTTGAAGCATAGTCTCTTAGTAGCTAGTTAGAAAATGGTGTGTTTTTGGCATTTGATTTTAGTCTTCTTCCTTACTGCAATAGACAAGCTTTCTTTTAGAGTAGAATTCTATCTCTCATGAGTAATCAAGATTCTTATGAATCCATAGAAGTCTGGCTTGAAAAACCCTAGAGGTCTATCACCAGTTGAGCGGTGACAAAGAGCAGACCCATTACTTGTGTATACAACATTTTCACCTCCAAGTTTGTATGAACCCCGGGTTGATAAAGTAAAGTTGGTAGCCCCAGGAGTTGCAACATTCTTGCTGCAATACTAGTTCTCATCAAAAACCTCTGCACTAGTTTGATCCACAGGTAGGATTAGGTATGGAAACCCTAACCTCCTCCCTCTGCATAAAAATGAAAAAAAATTGCTTTGAGTGAGAAAAGGTATTTTAATAGGCTTGAGGTGGAAAAATCAACTCAAAAGGAAGTGGTGTCCTCCAAGAGTGGGGTCATAATGATGAGGAGGGAGAAATTATTATAATAGCATGGACAACGATCCAAAAGAGGAAACTCGTGTTAATGCGAAGTCACTTAGAGAACTCCAAGGTTTTAACCAAAAGAGGATATTATCTATTATATTGAATTCATTTGTACCATCACTCTTTCCAAAAATAGGTAGAGGAAGGATGCACTAGTGAATCAAGCGGCCTAGAGTGCCACCAAGGAGCTTCAAACCCTATCTGCAAGTGCTACATGAGAAATCTATAGACATGCATGAAATTGCTACAAGAGGGTTGAGAGGATATACAAGAGGATTTGGGAGGAGAAAAAGGAGTGACAGTGGCTTGATACTATCTTAAAACCTTCATGCGCACCCATAATTTCTTTGACAAGAAGTAAGTGACATCCTCCTTTGTTTCTACACCTGATTGCGTGGGAATTCTACTTGAAATTAAGATCCTATAGCAGTCCATTAGTTAGTAGGAGGTCATTTTGAAGTTTGATGTGGTTAAGAGAAGAGAAAATATTTTGGTTGATCTCAATTGAAGAAACATCCTTTGTTACTACTACAAAATACTTCAACAATGTTTCACCACTGGGACTATTTGAAATTTTTTTAAATTCCACACCTACATAGCATTGAGGAGTAATAAAGAAGAAATGGGGGAATGATTTAATAGAAGGGAATCCTCAGAAATCAGGGAAATTCACCAACACTATTATAGCACCATTTACCACCCTTGGTAGATTTTATGCTTTATGATATGCCCTTGGGAAACCCTTCCCTACCAGACTTGATCCATTTTCTATCAATGTTTTAAATCCCATAAGCGATTATTCCCAATGTAAAGCGTGTGTACATGTGGATCAACCTATGCCCAACCTACATATATGTGTTAAAATATTAAAATATATATAATCTCGCTTAATTCAGGTAGGGTTTACAGGTTTGACCGAATACCCACCGACTATAGCATGTGGCCCAAATATTTTCCAAATGAAAAAACTAATTTGGAGAAGTATAAATACATCTCCATGGGAATGCCTAAGGGAGGGGGAAGGATTAGATATTGATATTATAGTCGATTACATCCCTGATCAAGTGTGAAGATATCCCTATGCCTTTTGCACTTCCAGTCACAGGAAACTGCCATTTCCTTCTTGAGATGTTCATCATGCCCTCATGACATCCTTGTGTATACTTATGGAGGAGGATTACTGAGGCATGGGTAGGAAAGGTCTAGAGGATGGTTTCGATTGGAGCTGGTGGATGACTTAGGTTGTAGTTCCTCTGTATTTTATTTAGATTACATTAATAAAGAGGAGTTGCCTTTTTCCTGAAGATTATGGTCTTTATGGATCAATTTATGTCATAATTTGCTTATAAAATCGAATGCTAATGCTTATTTTCTTACATGATTATATGATCTAATCTTGATATCATGAGCATGCTTTTAGTTATTTTTGGTGTATATTATTTTCCTTGAATTAATTGCAGGTCTTAAAGTGCAAGGAAGAAGCTGAGGGTTTGAACCCTATGGGAACAACCTCAGACATAGAACCTACAGGTAAGACCTTATGTACCAAGTTTAACTATTTAAGTATTAGGACTACTTGTTTTTGTGTCTCTTTATGTTGTATGACCTTTGCTCTATTGGGGTTCTCAACCCAAGACCCTAGGGTGATTATATAGAATTGGCGACTCCACTAGGAAAAGCATTCATGGCCTGCTTGATTGATTTCTTGCTTTTACAGTATCTGTGACCTGTTTTCTTCCTGGGCATCAAGTCTGATCTTCTGGATCAGGCATGGATTTTTTGTGTTCTTTATTTAGCTTTATATACATGCTTTTTAGAGGATACAATAACATATACATGCTAGTTTCTTCAAAGAAACTCATGTATACGTGAGTTTCCTTTGTTTAAGTTGTGTATACATGCTTCTTTTTCATTGCACAATCGTGTATACCTTATTTTGAATAAATTTTCCAAAATATTGGACCTGGTTAAGATTGTTTCCTGGTGGATTTTTCTGTTTTCTCATCATTCACTGTCAGTAAAGCTCTTCTTTCATGCAAGTTTTAAGTTTCTAATCTTCTTCTTGTTGAAAAACCTAGTCAAGCTAGGGTTTGTTTTTTGAGTAAAGTTTCCATTTCAGTTTTGGTTTCAAGGCTTCTTGTAGAATTTCTTGGTTGTTCTAACTTTGCAGAACAAGAAATTGGTTGCAGTTTTTTTTATAACCCAACTTTCAGATTTCTTTGATTTTCTTTCCTTTTTTGGTTGATCTATTTTGTTTTCCATCGTTTCTCAGTGCGTCTTTGGTGATCTTGAAATTATTTCTAGATTTTCTTTTGGTTTACTAAAGTCCTTTATACTATTGTTCAGATCAATCTATGAAATTATGTAGTCCTTTGTCATTTCAAGTTCTATTACATTAATGATCTGCATAACTTGCTAATTTTGGGACTCTTTATGCTTGTTTTTGGTCTTCGAATTTTAGTAGTCTTTATGTTCTCAAAAAATTATTTGGGTTCTAATAGACAACAACATCGTTCTTTCCTTTCCTTTTCTTTTTAGTTTTTTGTTTTTGGTTTCTTCATTATTTTTGAGCAATTGTGAACTTTTTTTGATTAGTTTTGCTTGGTTTCGAGGGAAGTTTATCATTGAGTTTGTGCCCTCCTTGTAGTCAATTTGGCCTATTGATCTTGTGAAGGAACACATTTTCATATTGTATGAGCATCCATAGAATCTTGCACCATAATTATAGTTTGCATTAAGTTAGTTTTCGCTATAGGAATTTTAGTATTTTTTTTACATTTTGAGTGTGTGGAGCATGTTTTCGGAAAAAAAAAAAAAATAAAATAAAATAAAAAAATCTTTCTTTTACAATTTTAATCATAGAACCTTACATAAATATCTTTTCATCGAATAAAAATAGTTTAATTTGCATATAGCTATGTTTCTATTGATTTATTTTGCATCAAAACACCACAAGTTGCACTCTCATTTTACCCGTCACGTAAAGAACAACCCTTTAAAATCAAGCGCTTAATTAAAAAGAACTAGAACATTATTTGATTTTTCATTAGTTACATGAACAAGTCTAGCTCTTTAGGGCCTTGGAATAGGTGAGTGGAGAGTTAACTCTCCAAGGCCACTCAAACTGTTAAACATAGATGTTGAATAATGAGTGAAATCCATTTTCCTTAGAAAGACCAGGAAAGCTCC
This sequence comes from Pinus tabuliformis, assembly GCA_031772625.1. NCBI lineage: Eukaryota > Viridiplantae > Streptophyta > Pinopsida > Pinales > Pinaceae > Pinus > Pinus tabuliformis. The sequence continues at coordinate 186,844,313 of CM062820.1, forward strand.
TTTCTACAGGGAGTCAAGCATGAGGGAGAGTGAAGAAAAGGAAAGAGAGATACCCCCTCTCCTACTTGTTGGATCCTGCCCCAAGATTGTTCTACCTATATTTGGATACAAATTGGTGCCCATAGTTACTATTCCTAGAAACCACATAGGTTGTTGGGGAGAGGAATCTCCCAACACCTAAGGAAGATGTTGCATCACATTCATTAGTACTTTTGGAGGGTACCCTTGCAAAGCTTGGGTACTTGCACTGGAAAAGGCTGTTGTCTAGGGGTCAACGTAACTATTTCTGTCAAGTTCGCTGCTAGGTTCGGTCCGTAATTATCCCAAACCATCTTTGGAAGGTCCTTGATTTCACTTTCTTATACTTTGGTGTCCAGTCCTCATCACCTAAAACAAAAATACTTGGAAGTTGCTTGATTGAATGTATCTTATAGGAACTTTGATAGAGAGTGCTCTTTGCTCCTAGTTGGCCATAGCTTTATAGCATAAATATTTTTGTCAACTTCACTGCTAGGTTCGGTCCATCATTATCCCAAACCATCTTCCAAAGGTCCTTGATTTGACTTTCTTGTACTTCAGTGTCCAGTCCTTATTACCCAAAACAAAAATACTTGGAAGTTGCTTGATTGGCTATATCTTATAGGGACTTTGATAGAGATTGCTCTTTGCTCCTAGTTGGCCATAGCTTTATATATTTTTTGAATCTTTAATTAGTTCTCTTGAATAATTAAAAGTGGTTGATCGACTAGTTCGTCGGTGTAGGAGGCTTTGTGGGCTTTCACCTATGAGTTCAGAGCCTTCTTCCAGAAGGCATGGGAGCAATTTTTCCAGTGACTTCCAATCAATGGCAAAATATGTAATGGAGATTGATCCTCCAGTTCAAGATATTGTTTCACAGAATAGACCTAATGTAAGTTGAGATTTAGAGAGGAACACTCTAGCCCTTTCTAGAGTCCTCTTCCAATCAGAAGATTTTATAGAGGTTGAAGAACTCCCTGAGTCTCCTGTGAATCCTTCTTCTCCTCTCCGTCTCGATTATCTAGACGTTCTATTATATGTTGAGACCCTGACGCACAAGCCTTCAAGTCCTAGTCTATATCAGTCTTTTCCTTCGATGGCCACTGCTGGGAGCATGGTTTCAACTATGAGTGATACTAGTGTACATACTCCTTTCTTAGTACAAGGAGGAGGTACAATTTACATACCTTCAATAACTCTTAGCATTGCAACCTTTGGCTCTGCCTCCATTCCATCTTCGAGTGGGGGCACCCAAGCTTTTGCCTCCAACACTAGTTCTTTCCCCTTTGGAATGCCTTCCACCATAATTCCTTCGGGTCCATTAACTTTTCCATCCGTTACTTCCATGTCTATGAATTCCATGGCGAGTGGGTCAACATATTTCTAGGGTTTCCCCTTGGGGAGTGGTCATATACCACATTCTAACCCGTCTCTAGGATCAATACCTTTTCCCTCCAAAGGTTAAGGTTATAATCATTTCCAAGGATGGACTAATCTAGTTGTTAACAACTTCAGAGTTGGTAATCAGTTCTCTTTCAGCCAACAGGAGAACATGTCATACTCCTCTGTGAGTTCATTTCAGAGTTTTTCTCCCTTTGTGAATGCATGGAAGGGCTCTCTTCTCCATTTAATTCCTCACTAGGCACCAACTTCACTGGATATTGAAAATTTTCGATAGGAGTTGGACAAACTCCAAATTTTTCTAGGCCAGAAGGGTTTCCTTATGGTTCAGGCACTTGTACGAATCACCTCATGTAGCCTAGTGCCTTTACAAATGTAAGATATTCTTTTCAGAACATTGGGAATTCTGTCCAAAGTGGGTGGAATCCTCAAGGTCCTCTACGCTCACCTTTCCTAGAAACTTTAAACTTGCCAGATCTATTAAAGTTGACCAACGATCCTATTTTATAAAACCCATTTTGGCTTCCATTTCCAAACAAACTTCCATCGGACATACCCAAATTCAAAGGGAAGACTGGTGAATATCTGGCTGACCATATAACCACTTTCCATTTATGGTGTTCGTCAAACTCCCTGATTGATGAATCAATCAAGTTGAGACTATTTCAACACACCCTAACTAATAATGTGGATAAATTGTATATTGAGCTTCCAGGGGGAACCTTCACTTTGTTTGGTGACACGTCCACCAAATTTTTAAGTAATTTTTAGTTGCCCGTTTGTTATGATGTTGGAACTGAGCTCTTAGCTAATTTCCACCAAACTAGGCAACCCGCATTTATGATCACATCCAAGAATGGAGGAGAAGGAAGAGGCTCATTAAAGATTATATTCCCCAAGAATTCCTTCTTGAATGGTTTGTCAAAAATTTGCAGTCTGAAATTTTTAAGGATGTATCGGTCTCTGGTGTATTCATCGAAGAACAGGTTATTTTTAGAGCCCATCAACTAGAACTCACATATTCTCAATCTTGGATTCTTGAGACCTAGATCTAAGGTTGATCTTTCCAAGCCAAAGTCGGGTCCCCATGCTAATGGGATAGTCAGATCAATTGATAACAAAATGGCTAACCTGTTAAACCAGTTGCAGTAGTTGTCTTTGCAAGTTGCTTCTTCTATTCACGCATTTCCATCAGTGCCCATGCCTTCTCAACCTTCATCTTTCAATGTCGTTCAAACTTATAACCCCAAAGGAAATCAAAAATATGATGGGAAGAGGAAATGAATTGGTAAGAAAAAGAATCAGGATGGGAAGGGTAATGGAAATACGCTTGGTAGTGATGCTGGGGAGGGTAAAAAGGAGTCCAAGAAGAAAGTGAAGTTTCCATGAAGGTTATGCAATGGTGACCATTTGACTCTTCTTTACCCAACAATTCAGGATTCTTAGCGCTTGTTGGTTCAGCAAGGGTCTTCTAGCTCCCAGGTTGTAATAACTAGCCATTTCCCCCAAGGGAAACAATTGTTAGCTGGTGCGAATCCTAGTACTGGTACCCCCACCTAGGGTAACTGGGAAGGGAAAAATCCATCAAATGTTTATATGATGAGTTCACGTGTTCACATTTCTACATGGTCACATGACTATGGTGAACCATAATCATCTAAGGCCAAGAGTACTCCTGATGTTTCAGAGCCACTCCATATTGCGAGGTACGTTTTTGAGCCTATACCTTGAATGCCAAAAGGCTTAGCAAAGTGTTCAACAATCAACCCACGTATATGTGTTAAAAAATTAAGAGATATATAATATCCCTTAATTTGGGGTAGGTTTTTCGAGTTTGACTCAATGCCCACCTACTATAGCCAATGGCCCAATTATTTCCCAATTGAAAAAACTATTTTGGAGAAGTATAAATACATTTCCATAGGAAGGCCTAAGGGTGGAGGAAGTATTACATATTGATATTATAGTCGATTAAATCCCTGATCAAGTCTGAAGATATCCCTGTGCCTTCTGCACTCCCAGTCAGAGGAAGCCCCTGTTTCCTTCTTGAGATGTTCATCATCCCTTCATGACATCCTTGTGCATACTTATGGAGGAGGATTGTTGAGACCTCGGCAGGATGGATCCAGAGGACAATTTCTCTTGGAGCCAGTGGATGACTCAGGTTGTAGTTCTTTCATATTTTCCTTAGCTTACATTTATAAAGAGGCATTGTATTGTTCTTAGTGATTATGGTCTTTGTACATTAATTTATGTCATGATTTGCTTATAAAATCTCACGTTAATGCTTATTTTCTTACATGCTTATATGATCTAACTTGGATATCATGAACATACTTTCAGTTATTTTTTATGTAAATGCTTTGCCTTGAAGGAATTGTAGGTCTTAAAGCGCAAGGAAGAAGAAGAGGGTTTGATCCCTATGGGAATGACCTCAAATATAGGACCTACGAGTAAGACCTTTTATACCAAGTTTATTTTTTTAAGTATTTAGACTCCTTATTTGTGTGTCTCTCTATGTTTTATGCCATACGCTCTGTTGGGGTTCCTAACCTAAGACCCTAGGGTTATTCTACCCAAAACAAACACCCTCCTGTAGTTGAAATCTGTCACACCCTCCTCCCACATCTGCCTAAGAAACTGGCCAATGGGAGTAAACATGGGAGGATAGGCCACGATGATATATTCTGACCTACTAATTCATGTTAAGGAAGTGGAACCAATGGAAACAAACCATACAAACATTCAACATCAGCTACGGGACCCTTAGGAAAAAATCCAATACTTCAAACAACATGCCCTTCGGTCCCACTGATCTTTTGGACAACTTAAGCCTCAATTGTTCTCATACTATAGGCATGACAGTGACCAAAAACACAAAGTCGCTCTCACAAGCTTGCCTTCCAGTGGCCTGAGGCTAAATTTGTCAATGCTATGGTAGCGACTCCATGATTTGAGCCACGTTTTCAGGCCGAGATCCCAGGTCACTGCCCAAAATTGAAACATCTCTTTAGATCAGTAAAATAACATGGAAATGACAGTACTAAAGAAAATACTTGTTCAAGACCTTGACTAGACCCCTACTAACTATGAAAATAATTTCATCAAACATATCACGAATATGTAATCTACTAGTGTAAATAATAGTTCTGACCATAGGGGTCTCATACTTAGATGAGCATCGCTAAGAACCATTAATGCCCCAACACATCAACTGAAATTCCATCCATTAGGTCATAGATACATTGATAATTCATTTGCAACTAAAAACATGATGAAATCAATACATAGATGTTGTCATAAAACACATACATAACCAATATAATAGTAGCAGAAGTACTCATGAAATTACAACATTATAGACAACATATAATCCATCAAAATTCTAATAGAAATACAAGGACAAATAACCTTTCATTAATGATGCAAAATCCAAACCCAGGATGGGACTTCCATGTTCCACACGACCATAGAATGGTTGAGCCAAATCCCTCTTCAATCATTCACCCTCGTGCCATATTCCAAGCATCAATGTGGGATCTCATAGAAAACATCAATCAAAAACAATCCAGGGCTTCGACAGGCCATCCACCTCAATGCATCAAACACTGATTCCACCTCACTATCAGACATCACCAAAACCATCATCAGATTAGTCTTTATCCCATCCATCCAGGGCTCTAGAGTGTTTGTCTAACCAAAGCTTCAGGAGCAATAACACAACCCACAATTTTTATCGGGCTCCAGAACATTTGTCCAACTAGGGCTACAGTAATAGTATCTCAACCCAAGTTGCTCCAGGGCTCTAGAGAATTTTTCCAACCATGCCTACAAGACTAATAACTCAACCCAAGCTAACTAAATATGAGAACCAACCAAAACAAAATAATGAAAAAAGAACCCACAATCACCATGGCTATCCAGAAAATGCAAGGGCTAGGAAATCCACTGTCAATCTCAGTCGTCCTCCATGTCAATGACATATCACAACCAAAAAACCACATGGATATGCCATGCATGCCAGAACTAGTTAAGGATACATAAGTGCAACTTGGTACCTACAAGAAAATATCATGTAGTTGTTGATCTTAATGCCCTCTTGCACTTTCCTACTCTTCTTTTGCCTCCTTTCTCCAAGAATCCAACTATGCCACACCCTCCAAGAGTGATCCAAGAAAGCTCTAAGTCTCCAAGAGTATGAGAGAGAGGGAGAATAATGAGAGGGCTCTAAAACTAAACTGACAAAAGGTTACCAACTGATCCTCATAAGTCTTTTTATGAATGAGGCCTATATTTTATTCATTTTCCATTATTTACCTTCATTTTCCTCCTCACATGCAACCTATGACCTTTCACCTCCTCTTTTTCCTAATTTCCATTTCATAAATAAGTGTGCCAAAAATGCCATTTTTCCTTTACAAAGCCTTAGCCATAACCAATCACAAGTGATCCCCATCACTAGGATTTTGCCCAACATTCACCTTGGAATAATTGTCCTATCATCGACGGTTATTATTTTTCCTTTATTACTTTTATTACATGGAATTTTCAGTAGGGTTGTTACAGAACCCTACCACTTAGGGGAATTCCACCCTTGGTGTTCAACAACACTTATAACAAAAAAATTGTTGTCAGAAAAATATATTTCCGATGGAGCTTGATAACTTCGTTCGATGTAGTATTTACAATGATAAACATTTTGAGAAGAAAGCCAACCTGAAAATGTAGATAACATAACATCATAATGAAATCACACCCATACCACTTATCAAAGGTTTATAACATAGCTCACAAAGGTATTTACATACATATACATATGTACATAAACCAATATCATCGAACATATTTCAAAACATATACAAAAGCATATACCAAAACCAAAACAAAACACCAAGCGAAATCTACCTTGCCTCAACCGGGAAACAAGGAAGGATATATAGCCTACATATGATCTGCCATGTCCCATGTAACTTCATTAGGCCCAAAGTTATTTCATTGCACCTTAACTTGCTCGATTGTTTGGTTCCAGAGCACGAGCACCTTTTTCTTTAATATACATTGAGGCTCTGATTGGAATTCTCCATCTGGTTCCACCTGTAATACAAACCAATTACTCACATGATCAACATCCTTAACATATTTCTTAAGTAATGACACATGGAAAACATCATGGAATTTCATTGTCGGAGGTAGTGTAAGTTGATAGGCTACTGGACCAATCCTCTCAATGATACTGAAGGGTCCACAAAACAGTGGTTCCAGCTTGGCACATGATCCAATCCACAAGCACCTCTTCCTTGGTTTGATGCGTAAGTACACTTGTTCACCAACCTGGAACTCCTTGAAGAACATGTTCCTATTTGGATAAATATTTTGCCTATCCTGTGTTTCCTTTAGATTCTTCTTGATCACCTGCGTTTCATGTTCCACGTGTGCCAACATATCTGGTCTAATCAATATATTTCTAATTGGATTACTCCAACAGATAGAAGTGTGTTACAACTCTTCCCATACAATTCCTTAAGAGGAGTCATCCTTAATGAGTCATGATAACTATTGTTGTATGTGAACTCTACCAAAGGAAGATATTATTCCCACTTCTAATTATGATGCATCACATACATCCTCAACATGTCCTCCAATATCCTGTTGACCCTCTCTGTATGTTCATTTGTTTGTATATGATAAGCCATACTGAAGACCAACTCTGTGCCCAAACCTACAAACAACTCCTTCCAAAACTTGGAAGTGAACTTCACATCCTTGTTTGACACAATCTTTTTTGGAACACCAAGCAACCTGACCACATGTTTGATGAATACCTGGGCTACATCACTAGATAAGAATGTAGACATCAGTGGAATGAAATGTGTAACCTTTGTCAACCTCTTCACGATAACCATAATGGAATCATGTTGTCTCACTATCCTCGGCAACCCTGTGATGATGTCCATGGAAATAACCTCCCATTTCCATTCTAGAATCATGATCGACTGTAGTAGTCCACATGGATGTTTACACTCTTTTTTCAATTGCTAAGAGTCAAAATACCTCACCACAAACTCTGTTACATCCCTCTTCAAATTCAACCAATAGTAGAATCTCTTCACTATTGTTAGTGTTTTTTGATAACCTAGGTGACCTGAATATGGTTTCACATAAAACTCTCTAGAGATCACCTTCTTGAGCTCACTGCTATCCAATACAAATATCTTGTCTCGAAACCTAACCAACCCATTTGTTGTAAGACAATAATCCATACCCTATGCACCTACACCTACACCTGTACATGTAGTTGTGCTTGTACATGTACTATCACCTATACCTATATCGCTACCTGTATTTGTATCTACAGTTGTAACTTTACCTATATGTGTACTATCACCTATACCTATACCACTACCTGTACATGTACCTACACCCTACTACAACCTATGTACAGTATCCATATACCTCACAGCCTTCTGACATGCCTGCAAGATCTTATCCTCTAAGTATATCCCATAGGAGCTCATAGCTTCCAAGTGATTTACCTATACTCGTATGGTAAGAGAATCTACCACCCTCATATCAAAATCAAGCTTGTTGATTGTGGCCAACCATGTCCCCTACCTAGCATTCAGATTTGGCTAGACAAACAAATACCTCAAGCCAATGTGATCACTCATGAGTACAAGCCTCCTGGGAAGAAGATAGTGCCTCCACATCTTCAATGCATGTATAATGGATGTCAACTCAAGATCATGTGTTGGGTACTTCTTCTCGTGCTTGTTTAGTTTTTGGGACTCATAGCATACTGCCTATCCATCATACATAAGGACTCCACCAAGCCCTCTCTTGTAAGCATATGTGCATACCACAAAGTCTTTGTCAGGATATGAAATATTTAGAACTGGTGCATTTTCCAACAACTGCTTGAGATGCTCAAAACTAGCCTCGTAGTCCTTTGTCCATTCAAACATATTACATTTCTTTTACAATGATGTGATAGGATAATCAATCTATGAGAAGTTCCCGATGAACCTCCTATAGTATCCTGTTGTTGGCTGATAAAAGGTGCCTTTTAAAAATCCTAATTATCTCACATTAATCATCAACCCAGGCAAGTCCTATTATTTCAAGAGTGTACACAGTATGTGGCTTCTATTAATTCAATTAGTAATGTTTCCTAAATTGTAGTATAGATCTTGACACAAGAATAAATGGATGCATCTAATAAACTCAAATTGCAATTATAAAAGGAAATACCAAAGCTCAATCCTCTACTGAAATAAAATCTTATAGCAATTCAAGTAACAACATCATCAGCCAAGAGCACACTACCAATAAATCACCTCTTCTTAGTTGATTCAATCTAAACTATACTCAATCTCTATAAAGCAATCAAGATGCAAAAGATATCTATTCTGAGAGTCCAATAGCAGTAATCAAACTCTTATAGATGATTAAATCAATGCGATGCACTATCTAAATAATTTACACTGTAATAAACAAAACTCAAATCAAATGACAACGCGGTAAATTATCAATAGAGAATACACTACATCAATACAAGAAAGTGATAAACAACGAATAAAGTAACTCATAGAAATAGGAAATTATCACACCAGCCAAACTTTGGAAGAATAAAAAATGTAACACAAGAAAGTAGTTAAATCCACTAGAGGCCGAGGCCTTAGCCGCCAGTGAACATTGCTAAGCTACTTCAGATAATGCGAGGGAATAACAACTTCAATTATATATTAATCATCGAACTTAAGTAGCATTACAATATAATCACATTCTCCAATAGTGCAAGTCTGTAATTAAATTTACACTTTGAAAAATAACAGAGATTCCTTTCCTTTCTTCCTACAATCGCTTTCTTTTATAATCGGAAAGGGGTAAAGGGTAAATGGTAAATGAGTTCCCTCAAGATCTCCTGATCTTGAGGGATTCACAACCGATTTCTAACTTCAGACATATTTCCTATTCCACGGTGATCCCTCTGATTTGCTCTCAGCCTTGTCCGCAACTTACTCATTCCTTCCTTTGCTTGTCAAATTTTGCTATTCCAATGTCAGGGAACAACAATCATTCCCTTTTTCGATTTCCTACATAAGGAATGGTAAAAGTTAGCTAAATCGTATCTGCAAATAATTCCTTCATTTCTTACCATAATTCCTCAATATATTAGCAAATTAAGATATGAAAAAGATAAGAATCAAGGAAAACAATGATGAAATTAATAGTAAATACATACCCATTTCGTCACTCAACATACTCCCCTGCTTACCCTATTTCATGTCCTCATGAAAGGTAAGTAATTGTGGTGGAGTGTAGTTAAAGAGTAGGCTAGAGAAGGAGCATCAAAAATTGGTCTGAAACCATGGTGTTGATCTAGGAGCGCAAAGGCGGGCACTTCCTTTCCTTCAGGCAATTCGTAGATAGCCCTGTAACCTTCAAGAGGATACCAAATGATGGGGCTACGAAACTGACATCTTAACAAATAAGGCCCCTCTCCCAAAATAAGGTTGTTGTGGGTGAGAAAACGGGTTGTAGCTACCTTAAAATTTCTGTAATTAAATGGCTCCCTATCATGCACACTACTAGTGGAGACCATCCAACTAAGCTTGGATGCAGCCATAGAGCTTTCTTGAATGGATTGAAAATATGATACTCTGTTCTGTACAATCACCTTATGAATAGGCCCTAAAATTTTAATCACCCCTTCCCTTGTCATCAGACTCTTATGGTTGGCAAGCATTTGCAAAGGGTGCTTGGGTTCACTTCTTACCCAAAGATCCAATCCATGCTCTTGTCTTTGGAATGCGTTATGAGATTTGAACCATTTATGTTGATTGACTAGAAATGAGATAAAGGCTTGGAATTGAACATTTCGCACAAAAGGGTTAGGGTTCCTTTCCACCTCATCCTCTAATACAAAATTGTGTAGGTAAAATTCACAAAGAAGCCTTTGAACCTTTACACCATGCTATTTGCAACAATTTATAAAATCTTCAACTATTTTTAATTCTATTTGTTTTCCAACTCTCACGGCTTTGATTTTCAACACCAAGTATTGTTCTAACAAAAACAAGGCATAATTAGTGGTGGGAGTCCTACATGCCAAGACATCTGTATATAATGAGCAGATGGTGTCTGTCTGAGTTATGACCCTATCTAATCTGAACTTGATTCTCTCAATTTTATCTTCTACTTTTTTGTATCTATCGAAGGTCTCATGCTCTGTTACATTCATTTCCTAAAGCTACCTCTGTAGCTCTTGGAATTTTTGCTGGGAAAGAGTTTCTTGTTCAAGCCATTCTAACGTGAGCTGAGCCTATGCTAATTCTTCCTGAAGATTCAGTATAATGGGGTTATTGGGTGTCATGATGTCTTTATCTTGTATGCTTGTCTAAGTGCTTATGCTATCAAGAAGGATGTTTTCTGTCTGAATCTCTTTATTATTGGAGGTCCAAGCCTTTGTCTAAGTAGCCATGCTATAATAGGGTACATCCTCTATCTGAGTAGCTACATCTATGAAAATTGCATGCTATTCTTCTTGAATGAAGACAGGTTGAGTGGGTATGGACTCAGTTTGAGTCCCTGTAGCCCTCCCTTCATATGATTTTGTCTGTACAGTCGCATTTGCTATCTCCAGGGTTTTGTCCAGGACCTTTCCCACTGTTATTTCCTTTATTTTTCTTTTGAGCCTTTTTACTATTTTGTGAAGCTTCTGCTATTCTTTCCTAAGCTTTTCCAATTTGTCTCTATACTATTTTGGAGGAGTAACTATTCTGCTAACAGTCTCTTTAATAGTTTCTACTTCTAAAGAGCCTGGTTGCTCACCCTGGCTCTGTTCTAAAAGGACTATGTCTCCTAATTTATTATTTGCTTCCCAAAGCATCTCTATCTCTACTTATTCTTCTTGGCCTATGTTATCTGTGCTTATGCCTACTTGGCTATTTTCTACTGGGAGCATGTCACCAGATTGGTTCTCTACTTCCCGAATGGCCTCTACATTTGTTTCTGCTTCATGGCTTGCAACTTTTGAGGGAGATAGAATTTTGGCATCGCCAAAACTCTATAGAGATTGGGTTTCTCCCAAATTAAGATTGAGCAGGCTTTCAGGCTGCATGTAATCATTCATATTGGCCAAGGCTTGGGCCAATTCAAAATTGTGCAACAAGTTACCTTGGGGACTCGTGCTTGGTGTTAAGCGAAGTCCCGATTCATTTCTTTGTTCATCTCCAGAATTCCCTGTTCCTTCTTCATGGTCTGATTTAGGGTTATCCTAGCCTTCTAAATCTAGCTGTGAGTATTGTTCACTTACTCGGCTGGATAATTCTATAGGTTGACTGATACTACCTTGAGGATTTTCGGTCACTCCTAATTTTGACCTCAGCCTTGTGGATCATCTACACTTTTGAGGTATGTTCCTTTCAAGGGTAGTCATCTTCCTTTTCGAAATAGGGTTAGGTGCAGGCAAGGCTAAACTTCCTTTGAGAGCTAATATTAGTTCATCCTAGCTTGATTGTTGTTGGGCAAGGTTATAGCTAACTATCAGGCTGATCAAATAGTGGTGGCTTACTATGGTTTCTATGTGTTGGGACCGTCTTAGCCTCTCAGTGGTGTCATGTAGTAAATAATTCAATAATCCAGGTAAATTTACAGAGCACTTTCATTTTAGAACTGCTAAGAGTTTGAGTTGATGCGACGTTTCCACATCTTTGATCCCACTGCATGTAATGTAGTTCTAGACGATTCTTACTAGTTCTCCAAGAGAAGATGGTCAAATACCTTTTCCCATTTTCATCAGCTCTTGTCCTTCGTCCCTGAAAGCCTTGATAACATCATGCAGCTTCAACCGCTTACTAGCCCATACTGGTCCTTCTATCGGTAACCCGGGTACTTTTGCTATCACAGTGTCTGATACTGTGATATTCCTGCACCTTACCATGGATTGTCCATTCTGTAGATTTCATAAGAATTCGATGGAAATTTCCTTGTTGGGTGGTTGAAATCTCGTAAAGTACGCTATCCACCTACCTCGAGCTAAAATTTCCCTGGCTTCATCGGAAACAGATAATATTAGAGGTTCTACACATTGTTCTTCCTCCCATGATTCTTGAATTCTGCAAACAATTAGTGTATCAGAGATAGCACAGCAATGAACAAAGCTGAGTGATGGAATAGAAAATGGTTTTAATAGTCTTATCAAGGGATGCTTTATAAGCATAAACACCATTATTGAGGAATGTTATAATGCCACATGCTCTGTGATCATTGGAATGTCATATCATTCTGCAAAGTCCAATGAAAAGATGACAACACATGCATAACTGCATTGACGATCCCCACCCCCTTTCGAAATAATAGGTTACCTACGACCGAATGAATGAAAGGATAATGCGCTGGCGGTGAAATATAGGGGTAATGGATTGGCAAGGTATGCATATTAATGAAAGGATCATAAAAGATATTGGAGTGGTGAAATCAAGGTGTGTACTGAGAATTATGAATAAGTGATAGGCTCTTGTGATGTGATATGATAAAGAAAAAGGGATAGCATACGTAGGAAATAATACTTTACTGTCGTTATTCCACTTAAACTGTTGTGATTGATTTTTTTCTTTTAAATTACTTGTGCATAAAGGTTCAAGGTACTTTAGGGACATAATATCTCTGTAGAAAAGATAAAAATATAAGAAGAGGGTATTATAATAGTTATTGATGTAAAATTGGGGAAGTGTCTTATGATGTCCATTGTAGAGACCAATGTGTTGGCTTGGTAACTAGGTAACACATTGCCATTCACCGGGAAGTAGTGAAAGTGGTGAGGTTGGCTCATGATGAGACCCCCTATCCTCTATCTATGGAAAAAAATCATAAACTATTACTGAATATCTATATATATATATATATATATATATATATATATATATATATATATATATATATTATTATTTTATTTTTTATAGTCACCATTTTATACATAGAGGGTGGCTCATCATTCCTTAAGAGTAGGGATGGTGAAAGAAGTTTGACATATCAATATAAAAAAAATATACCCATAATCTTATTGATAATACGCAGAGAGAGTTAAACAAGAAAGGGGGAACTAGCATGGTACAAATAATCAATAAGTTTGGTTTATAGTGGAAATGAGGACAGTGAAGTGATATAGATAACTATGTCCTTTTATTTTTTTGATCATCACAAAGCTATCTTATTAAAGATGATAGTATTCAAGGTATTTTCCTGTTCCACTAGACTCCATATTTGTTGTCCTTAAATATGTATTGTACTTTTCATGCCATTAAGAGGATCATAAAGATTTAAACTTGGATGGTCTAGGGATAATTATGCAAGGAAGAGAAAGAGGATGTTCTAAAAAATATGCACAAAATGTTTTTTCTTGAAGGGAATAGCAAAAGAAAAATCCACACAAAAAGTGTTGTTCCTTATAGGGAACAACAGTTGTTTCCTATAAGGAACATCAAAGAAAAATACATAAAAAATGTGTTGTTCCTTATAGGGAACAATAGTTGTTCCCTGTAGGGAACAACAAAGAAAACAGACATAAAACAATGTTGTTCCTTGTAGGGAACAATAAGCAAAATACACGCTAAAAATTGATGTTCCCTGTAGGAAGCAACAGTTGTACCTTGTAGGGAACAACAAAGCAAACTGTATGAAAAAAATTTGTTGTTCCTTAGAGGGAACAACAATTGGTCCCTACAGGGAATAGTAAAGGAAAATACACACAAAAATTGTTGTTCCCTGCAAGGAACATCAGCTGTTCCCTGTAGGGAATGGCAAGAAAAAATGCACACCGAAATTTTTGTTCCTTAGAGGGAACATCAACTATTCCCTGTAAGGAACAGCAAAGAAAAATTCACACGAAAATTTCCATTCCCTATAGGGAATAGCAAAGCAAAATATGCACGAAAATTGTTGTTCCCTGTAGGGAACAACAAAGGGAAAATAGAGAAAAAAACTAATATACAATCTATTATCCAAGAAAATCCAATCAAATAGAAAGAGAATAGGAAGGCAAGTTTATGTACATATTTGAAAAGAATAAATTCTTCACTGGACTAGTGTTGTGGAAGGGTTGCCCTCCTCAGCCAGAATTTGTATTGTGGAATCTTCCCATAACTGCTGGCAAAAGGATTCCCTTGTAAGCGGTTTATGATAGAGGCGTACTCGATGTAATTTCACTTTAAAAGAGTAGCTAGACCCATCAATGGTGGCTAATGTAAGGGTGCCATTATCATGCACCTCTTGTATCTCATAAGGGCCTAACCTTCTGGTCTGGAGTTTGCCCAGGAAATCTTGGAACCTAGAATCATACAAAAGTGTCCAATCACCTTCATGGAAGATCTTCTTCTTGATGAGGACATCATGCCATTTCGCTCTTTGTTGTTAGATCAGTGCAGTATGCTAAAGATCTGATAGCCGGATTTCATCTAATTCGTTGATTTGATGTAGCTTATTAATCTATGCTTCATTCAGATCCAAGACTACTTCTTGAGATATCCTCAATGTCTGAATTTCAAATTCTATTGGGAAGATAGGTTCTTTTCCAAACACTCGTTGATATGGGGAGTATCCTGTGGTATTTCTCCATGTCGTGCGATATGCCCACAAGGCTTCTGGCAATCGGGAAGCCCAGTCACGTCTATGTGATGCGACTATCTTGGTTAGTGTAGCCTCGATTACTTTATTGGTACTTTCTACCTAGCCGTTTTCTTGAGGATGGTATGGACATGTGATTATGTGCATGATATGATGATTTTTTTAATGTAGTAGAAATCTTTTGTCTTACAAATTGTGGCACTCCATCCGTGATTATTTCTCTAGGCAAGCCATACCACACGAAAATTTGGAAAAGAAAGTGGATTACTGAGTCCTCCATTTCCCTTGGTAATGCTTTTGCCTCCACCCATTTAGTCACATATTCTATTGCAACCAGTATATATGTCTTTTGATTTGATGATGGGTTTATTGGGCCAATAAAATCTAATGCCCAAAGTTCAAAAGGTTTAATGACTAACTATGGATGCAGGGGCATCTCGTCAAACTATCTAGGGTGGCCCATTCTTTCGTAGCTATCACATGCCTGGACAAACTTCTTGGCATCCTTAAAAATGGTGGGTAAACAATAGCCCATCTGTCAGACTTTGTGACCAGTTGTACGGTCTGCAAAATGCCCACTGCAAGGTCCATCGTGGCAAGCTTTTAGGATGTCAAATATTTCGTCTTCCTTGACACACCTTCGGATATGTATATTGGCTCTTGTGTGAAAGACGTACCCTCTGATCCAGGAGAATCGAGTGCTGCATTGAACTATTAGTTTTCTTTCATTGGGCGTCAGGTGCTTGGGTAATTTTCCCACTGCTAGGTAGTTCACAACATCCACGTACCATGGAGTTTTCATGGTTACAACAAATAAGTTCTCATAAGGGAATTGGCCTTCTACTACCGCCGAGTCATCTGTCTTTGGCACACATGAGGGAAGTCTGCCACCAGATTTTCCTTTCCTACTCGATCCTTGATTGTTATGTCGAATTCCTACAAAAGGATCAACCATCGTGACACTCTTCCATTCATAACAGGTTTATTAGCTAAATATTTAATAGCAGAGTGATCAGTAGACAAAACCACAGGGTATCCTGTTATATAGTGTCTGAATTTGTTAATAGCATAGATTACAGCCAGAAATTCTTTCATGGTCACAGTTTAATTCAACTTAGCAGGAGTTAAATTTTTGTTGATGTAGTATATCGCATAAGGTTTCTTATCTTCTTCCTAGCCGAGAACTGCTCCAATGGTTGTATTTGATGCATCGAATGAAATCTAAAATGGAAAATCCCAGTTCAGGCCCGTAATACTGGGGTTGTTGATACTAACCATTTTAAATCTTCAAAAGCAATGTGACATTTGTCAGTCCATATGAAATCATTATTTCCTGTTAATGCATATAATGGTGCAGCAATTTGGGAGAAATTATTTATAAATCTTCTATAATATCGAGAAAATCCCAAAAAACTAGGTACTTCAGTTTGTGTGCAAGGGGTAGGTATTAAGAGGATTATCTAAATTTTTGTTGGATCTACCTGAATTCTAGCTGCTAAGATGTAGTGACCCAGAATGAGACCCTCGGTCATCATCATGTGGCATTTCTCATGGCTTAAGCACAGCCTAGTAGCAATGCATCTTTGTAGAACTTTCTCTAGCATTTGTAATGTCGGCTCGAAGTCATCTCCATATGGTGTAAAGTCATCCATGTACACCTCATTTATCAAGTCTGAAAAAATGCTAAGTATGGCTCTCTGGAATGTGCCAGGTGCATTGTACAATCCAAAAGGTAAGACCCTATAAGAAAATGTGCCCCATGGGCAGGTGAAAGTAGTCTTATCCTAGTCTTCAAGGACAATTTGGATTTGGTTGTAGCCGCTGAAGCTATCTAGGAAAGAGAACAATTTTTTACCTGCCAATGTGTCCAACACCTGGTTGATGAACGGGAGGGGAAAATTATCTTTTTGGGTTGCTTTATTAATCTCTCTATAATCGACACATATAGGCAACTTCCCATTCTTTTTAGGCACCACAACTAATGGAGAAACCCATTTGCTATCAAATATAAGATAGATGAAATTTACATCTAACAGTTTTTGTAGTTCATCTTTAACAACATCTTTAAGTTGAGGGTTTAACCTCCGTTGAGGTTGTCGACTGGGCCTCACATCTTTCTCTGTATAGATGTGGTGCATGTATAATTGGGGATCAATCCCTTTCATATCTGGGTAATCCCACACAAAAGCCTCTTTATATTTTCTAAGGAGTTGAATAAGCCTCTACTCCTCGTCATCAGTCAAGTTTTTGTTAATGTTTAGGACTTTCCCTAGCTCAATTTCAATGGGTTTGCTGTTATAAACAATTGTTGTTGATATTGTTTGGTTATTAATATCATTTAAGGGATCTTCTTCAATTTCGTTATCCAAGGCTGCTTCGATCATGTGACATTTTAGATTGGATATGGCATCTGGTTGGTTAATGTAAATGTTAATGATTTCATCTTCTGTTTGATTCTTAAATTCGAGAGCATCTTCTATGGTTAGCAGTGATCGAACGTTTTCAGTTAAATATGATACAGGTTGTTTTCTAGTTTTTATTATTATTAGGCTTGGCTAAGCTGGATCATATAAAGCTAGATTCTTCACATTACATCCTCTTCCTATAGTCATAGTGCCTGGAAGACAGCTTATGTAAGCATCTGCAGTTGCTAGCCAAGGTCTTCCTAGAATTAGGGGATGTCCATCTAGCTGGTTTCTAGGATTAATAATCAAGAAATCTACTGGGTATTCCCAAGAATCTACAGACACCATTACATCCTGTAATGTCCCTTCTCGTTTGACAACCGATCGGTTAGCAAGTTCCAGCAAGGTCGTAGTTGGATCCAAGGTTGTAATGCCAAGTTTTTGACAGGTTGTTGTTGTGAGAATATTAATGGCTACTCCTAAATCAACTAATGCATTGGGGAAGGGACATCAATTTATTGGTACTGTGACTATAGGGTTTCCTGGGTCCTCATATTTCACCGATGTTTCCCTCCCTGATAATAAATTGGACAAAGTTCCGACTATGTGGACAGTTGGGGTTGTTTTTATTTTCCTCTTAGGATTTTTAGTACTCAATTCCTTAATAGTTTTTGCATAAATTGGAATGTCCTCAATAGCCTGGAGGAGGGGTATTTTTACACAAAGATTTTTTAATTCTCCCATAAGATCGAGATCAAGATATTCTATTGGGAGGAGTATAATCAATCTCTCTGGGAATGGTGGAGAAGAGGTAATAGTTTGATCATGGCTTTTCTATTTAATCATATTCTCCATTTGAGGTGTTTGTTCTATAGGTAACGAATCTTCTATTTTTATGTTTTTATCCCCCTTTAACTCAATTACCCATCTAGACCTTAATTTGAGATCATTACACTCCCTCAACTCAGTTTTTGGCTCTAGTCCTTCAATAATTTGTACAGATTGGATGGGTCTATTGTTGGGATTTGGGTTGGCTTGGGTTGGGAGCTATGGTCGTAGATTGAGTTGAGGGTTCTGCTGCAATGTGTAAGGTGCTAGTAGTCTAGGTTGAGGTAGGGGGATTCTTCTTGCTAGCTGGTTTGTCAGTCTTTGCCAGCTTGACTACCAGTTATGGTTCTATGAAGTGGAGGGTGGCCATTGGGATGGATATGTATTGTTCTACCAGAATGGTGGAAAGTAAGAGGAATTTGGCCAACTATTGTTTTGATTTAATTGATTGGACCAAGGTGGCATAGAGAATGGTTTCTATGACCAATTAGGAAAAGTTGGCTAGTTCTGCCACGTAGCTCCTGTGTATTGTTGAGAATTATATTGCAAGGCCTGAAAGAAAGAAGATGGGTTAGTAGGCGTACCTGTTTGTCGTGCTTTCCATTGGTGATGCTGATTTAACAGGTAGACTAGTTCTGTTTCTTCCTCTACCTCCTTGAAGACTACTTTTAACCCTGGGAATGATGGGCAACTATCCGTGGCATGATATTTAGTGCATATGGCACAGGTTTGTACCATATCCAGCAGGCATTGTTTATGACTATGCTTCTTCCTGCATCGAGGGCAAATTATCACCAGGTTCTATTCTACTTCAGCCTGCTTGTGCTTGGCTTGCATGATGTCTAATTGTGTCGTCAAATTTCCCAAGATATCTGTTTTGAAATTGTCCAACAGGTTGCTGATTTCTACACGAGTAATGCTTTTGCCAGAGATTTTGTTGTCCCTGGGGTCATATCGCATTCTGCCGGTTTCAATCTCGTACTGCCTCTTGAGCACCTGACACACAAATTAATAATGTTAGCGTAGTCTTCTTGATATATATCACCTTTACCCATAATATTTAATGTCTCTATCCATTGGTCTTTCAACCCTTTAATCAGTGTAGTCTTTAGCACATTATCAGGCAAAGGTAGAGTTGTGTAGGGAGACATTTGGAGGTTATATTGAAAATTCTCCCATACTCTTCCAACGTTTCACCAGTTCTTGCTACCATTTGGAATATTTTGTCTTTCAGTTCTCTAGATCTGCAATAGTCGTGACATTTTTTAAGGAAAGTGGTTTTAATTTGATCCCAATCATTTATCATGAACCCACCTAGTCCCATAAACCAACATAGGGATGCTCGTTTTAACAGAGAGGGAAACAAATTTAGTTTCTAGGGGTCGATGGTGTAATCATAACCCTAAAATAATACATCAAATTCAAACAGAAATGCATCTGAATCCTCTGATGTGAGTCCATGAAATGTGGGAATATTTTGTAGAGGGATAGCTTTCATGGGTGCGTTCACAGCTGTGTCAACGATAGGATACTGTAATGTAGAGATTTGGGGTGCTTGTGGATTATTGGCCATTTGATCAAATATATGTCAGTACCCTTTCGAGATCTTTGGAGCTAGGGAGATACCCCTAGGATGTCTAGAAGGGGTGGGAATGATCTTAACAACACTCGATTGGTTTGGGATATTGGGCATCCTTTGGTCGATTACTACCTGAGGGGATCTTGGTTCCTATGTTTCCCATGTTTCTCCTCCTCCTTCATGAATATTACAAGAATTCCCTTCTTGTGAGGGAATTGGGTGCGAATTTTCAATTTCTTGAAAACTCTACTCAGTTCTTTCCATTTTACTCTGGACCTCAGTGTAGGCTACAAATGGTGAGCCTATGGCCCGAAGGGAGACAGTAGGTTGTCTAGAAGCAATGGTTCGGGGACCTACTAATGGCTGAGACTCAACTTTCTTTAAGATGTCATCGATGAAAGTTAATCATCCAAGGGTGACCAGTCCCTTAGATTTTTTAGGTTTGGGATGTGGAATTGGATTATTTTTGGGTCTTTTCTTCTTAGTCATTCCTGCAAAAAATTCAAATGTTTATCTCCACCTTAACTTCCTAACAACTTTGCTAGAAAGCAGGCGGGGGAGCAGGCATTTTACTTGCTCAGTACATAGGTTCTTACCTTATGTTTTTAATACCCAGTTCTCTCTCAACGGACAAGCATCAAAAACCTACTTCACTTTTCTATAATTGTGCTGAAAAGCGGGCAGAAGAGCAAGCACTTTACTTTCTCGTTACGTAGGTTCTTACCTTTTGTTTTCAATACCCAATTCTTCCTCAACGACAATTATCAGATATACATCACTCTTTGTAAATGGCTACACTCTCCCTGGCAACGAAGCCAAAATGTTGGCTGATAAAAGGTGTCTTTTAAAACTCATAATTATCCCACATTAATCATCAACCCAGGCAAGTCTTCTTATTTCAAGAGTATACACAGTATGTGGCTGCTATTAATTCAGAGAGTAAAGTTTCCTAAATTGTAGTATAGATCTTGACACAAGAATAAATGGATGCATCTAATAAACTCCAATTGCAATTATTAAAGGAAATATCAAAGCTCAATCCTCTACTGAAATCAAATCTTATAGCAATTCAAGTAACAGAGTCATCACTTGAGAGCACAGTACCAATAACTCACCTCTTCTTAGCTGATTCAATCTAAATTATACTCAATCTCTATAAAGAAATCGAGATGGAAATAATATTAATTATGAGAGTCCAATAGCAATAATCAAACTCTTACAGATGATTAAATCAATGCAATGCACTATCTAAATAATTTACGTTGTAATAAACAAAACTCAAATCAAATGACAACGCGGTAAATTATAAAGAGAGCATACACTACATCAATACAAGAAAGTGATAAACAATGAATAAAGTAACTCACAGAAACCGGAAATTATCACACCAACCAAACTTTAGAAGAATCAAGAATAAAACACAAGAAGGTAGTTAAATCCACCAGAGGCAGAGCCCTTAGCCACCAGCGAACACTGCTAAGATACTTCAAATAATGTGAGGGAACAACAACTTCAATTATATGTTAATCATCGAACTTAAGTAGCATTACAATATAATCGTGTTCTCTTGGGTCCCTATAATACTACTGATTACCCCATTACTATTGTAGTTGTATCCCATATTAATATTGTTGTGCCCCTATTATCCCCATATTGTTATTACTGTGCCCCATAGAATCCCTCTATTGTTATTTTTGTGGCTTTATATTATTATTGTTAGGTCGGCTAGGTTATATTGTGACTCCTTATGCTCCTATATATAGAAAGGAGGTTTTGTCATTTGAATCATCCAAGAATTGTTCATTTATGTAATGTAAAGGAGGTTGCCCCCTCGAAGAGGCTGAATTCTAAAGCATTGATCTATCTTTTCTAACTTTTTCTTGAGCTGGTTTCATAACATTTGGTATCAGAGCATTGGATTCTAGGGTTTCACTGCTCCAAATAGGTCATCGTGGAATTTTCGATAGAACTTTTTTTCTACAACATTTCAAAAGCTAAAAGAAAAAACCATTTGAGAAGACATCGCGCTGAATCTCGGGTCTGAATTTCAGAGCATTTCACGCTATATTTGCAGAGATATGATCTAAGGAAGTTGGTCTTTTTACAGACTCCTGAATTACATTCCAAACAGGTGACCTGGGGAAAATCATCATAACTTTCTCTCTGAGCATTAGATTGAAATTTCGTAAGAAGCTAAAGAAAGAGGACGGACTATAGTTTCTTGTATATATTTTCAGAGCCAAAGGTCAAAACAGAGACACGTGGCATGTCACACAAGTTTTCTCTACTGAACTAGTCTATAATCAGGTCACTGTGGGAGATTTGACATAACTCTTCCTTCAAGAATCCAATTGGGATCAGACTGGTGGCATTGGAAAGAGGAAATAGAGGGCTACTATAGGTCACAATTTCAGAACTAGATGATCAGAAATTACAAAGACACATCAGAGGCAATATCGAGCTCCTACAAAGTGAAAAAAGGTGTGTAGATTTTTTTAAATTTTTCTTAAGCTTGGTTTGAAAAATTATTTTGAAGGAATTCAAAGGTCATAGTAGAGAATTATTATCGGTAACTGATGCCTAGAGGAAAGAAAATGGAGAGACCTAGTAAGCAACCTAAAAGCAGTAGCATGAATCATGAAGAAGAGGAAGAAATGCTACATGATATATCAAAATTACAAGACCAAGTGCAACAAATGTCAGTCTCACAAAAGCTAACAAAAGCTAAGATAAATGGCACAGAATCTAAGATAAAGGGAATGGAAGCTCAGATGAATGGCATGGAAGCTAATATGGACGATTGGAAGACAGATTTGAAGACAGACATGGAAGAATTGAAGATAAATATGAATACGTTGCTACAAGAAATGATCACTAATGGTGAAAGAGTAGTAAAGGAAACTCATGATGAGAACAAAAGAAACGTTAATCATGATTCCATAGACCCTAATGTTGGATCGAAAACCCACCATATTCCAAAAATTGATATGAGGAAGTTTGATGGCAAGGATCCCACAACATGGATATTACAGATGGAGTAATTTTTTGACCTCAATAATGTGCAAAACACACAAAAGGTACGTATTGCAACTTTATATTTGGAACCAAATCAGTTTGTATGGTATCAATGGCTTTGGTCTCGTAAACAAATAATCACTTGGGCAATTTTTACCGAAGAATTGACAACACATTATGAGGATACAAAAAGCAACACTTTTTTTAGCCAATTGATAAGTCTCAAACAAAAGGGTTCAATAATGGAGCACATTGAGGAGTTCCAAAAATTGAACATAAGGGTAAAAAATATTCCAGAGGAGCATAGGATTGATGTGTTCATAGGGACTTTAAAGGATAATATCCAACATGATGTTCGCCTTTAGGAACCTAATTCATTAGAGAAGGCATTCAGGTTAGCAAGAAAAATGGAAAGCAAAATTATGGCAACTAGGAAGCACACCACTCACAACTATAAAGATGGAAGTGTTGTTGCCCCTAGTCTTCCACAACCTATAAGTTTGACACCACAACAATTGGGAGAAAAAAGAGCTAAAGGGCTTTGTTACAGTTGTGATAACAAATACACTAAAGGTCATAAGTGTGCTGAGAAGAAATTATTCTACATAGATTGTGAAGAGGAAGAAGAAAAGGAGCAAGAAAGGTCAAAAGAAGATGATATACTCCAGGAACAAAGCCTAGATAAAGAAGAAATGAATCCGACCATATCTTGTAATGCATTGGTGGGAATTACCACTCCTCAAACCATCAAGATAGAAGGACAAATCAAGAAGAAAAAGGTAATAGTGTTGATTGATTCAGGAAGTACCCACAATCTTATTCATTGTAAAGTAGCAAAAGAATTGAATTGCTTCTTATATCCAGCACCAGAGTGTCAAGTGATGGTTGCAAATGGAGGAACAATAAATTTCTCAGGAAAGTGCCATAATGTCAAGCTATCCATGGGAGAATATGTATTGACTAGCCCAATGCTTTCCATTCCAATGGGAGGTGATGATGTTGTACTAGGAGTCCAATGGCTACAATCCTTGGGTACAATAGCTTTTAATTTTCAAGAACTTTTCATGGAATTTTTTGTGGAAGGAAAGGAAGTTGAATTAAGGGGTATTGCAGGGAAACCGAGAAAGATAATCATCTCTAACAGTATGACAAAGCTTCTAAAAAAGGAACAAAGAGGTGTAATTACACAATTATGTTCACTAGATGTTTCCACATTGGACTCATCTATTTCTCCAGATATCCAAAAAGTGTTGGACAATCATTCCAAGGTATTTGAGACTCCAAAAGGTCTCCCACCTATTCGTGATCATGATCATGCTATTCATCTGATTCCAAGAAGTGTTCCTCCAAACATCAGGCTGTACAAATATCCCTATGCCCAAAAGAGTGAAATTGAACGTATGGTTGCAGAAATGCTAGAGGCTGCTAAAATTCAACCGAGTCAAAGTTCTTTCTCTGCTCCAGTAGTATTGGTGCACAAGAAGGATGGATCATGGTGCATGTGTCCGGATTATAGGGAGCTCAACAAGCTCACTATTAAAGATAAGTTTCCCATTCCTGTCATTGATGAATTACTAGATGAATTGCATGGATCAATTTACTTCACCAAGTTGGATCTTCGTTCAGGATATCATCAAATCAGAATGAAGACTAAAGACATTCCGAAAACAACATTTAGAACTCATGAGGGTCATTATGAATTTTTGGTCATGCATTTTGGCCTTACCAATGCACCTTCAACATTTCAAGGTTTGATGAAATCAATTTTCAAACCATTCCTTAGAAAATTTGTGTTGGTACTTTTTTATGCTATACTAATCTACAACAAGTCTTGGAAAAGATCATGTTGAACATGTTCACAAGGTGCTACAACTATTGGAGGAGAAACAATTATATGCAAAAAGATCCAAATTTTTCTTTGGAGTACAAAAGGTGGAATATCTGGGTCATATTGTATCTGATGAAGGAGTTAAGGTAGACCCTAGAAAAATTAAATCCATTAAGGAATGGAAAATTCCCACATCCATAAAGCATCTGTGAGGATTTCTCGGGTTGATAGGGTATTATTGCAAGTTTGTTAATAATTATGGGAGAATAGCAGCACCTCTAACAACATTATTGAAGAAAGATGCATTTTCATGGACTCCAGAAGCAACAAAGGCATTCGAACATCTTAAAGAGGCAATGTGCCAAGCACCGGTCTTAGCTACACCGGACTTCACAAAAACCTTTATTGTGGAATGTGATGCTTGAGGAAATGGAATTGGTGTTGTTTTAATGCAAGATGAAAGACCCATTGCTTTTGAAAGTCGTCCAATCAAGGGAAAGTTTTTACACAAAGCTATTTATGAGAAGGAAATGTTGGCAATACTCTATGCACTTAAGAAATGGCGACCCTACCTAATGGAAAGACACTTCAAGGTAAAAACAGATCATGATAGCCTTAAATACATTTTAGAACAAAGATTATCCTCTGAAGAGCAACAAAAGTGGGTCACAAAGATGTTGGGTTATGACTTTGAAATCATCTACAAAAAAGGGAAGCAAAATGTTGTGGCAGATGCACTCTCAAGGAAGGATGAGGATGTGGAAGCATTGTTGTGCGCCATTTCTATTATCCAACCAGATTGGATAAACGAAGCAAGGGAGGAATGGAAGAATGATGAAGAAGTGTGGGCACTTATTCGAAAATTACAACAAGATTCCAGTATGTCTGATACATTTAGCTGGAAAAATGATTCGTGATGGTACAAAGATTGCTTATACCTCTGTAAGTATTCCCAGCTAAAACAAAAGATTCTTATGGAATTGCACACTTCTCCCTTAGGAGGGCACTCAAGATTTTTAAAAACTTACCACAGGGTTAAGAAGGAATTTTTTTTGGATGGCCTTAAATCAGATATTCAAAAGTTTGTGGTGGAATGTTTGGTTTACCATCAAAATAAAGTTGAAACAATTAAGACACCGGGACTATTACAACCTTTATCCATTCCAAACCAATGTTGGGAGGAGGTTTCAATGGATTTTATCACAGGTTTACCCAAGTCTGAGGGAAAGAGTGTCATCATGGTGGTAGTTGATATACATACCAAGTATGCACACTTTTGTTCATTATCACATCCATTTAAAGCCAGTACAGTTTCTACTGCATTTATGGAAACAATTCAAAAGCTACATGGAAACCCAAAGATTATTGTAAGTGACAAAGATTCCATTTTCACTGGAAATTTTTGGACAGTATTGTTTTCTTGCCTTGGTACTCAGTTAGCTCATAGCTCATCTTATCATCCTCAATCTGATGGGCAAACTGAAATAGTAAACAAATGTTTGGAAGGATATCTTCGTTGCTTTGTATCTGATTAACAGACACAATGGGTCCAATGGTTGCCTATGGCTGAATGGTGGTATAACACTTCCTTCCATACAGCAACAAAAATGACCCCATTTATGGCACTTTATGGGTATCAACCACCATCCATCACATCATATTTAAGATAAAATTCTAAGGTTAAAGCAGTGGAACATCACATCGAACATCAACAACAAGTCCTCCGACTCTTAAAGGATAATCTCATGTTGGCATAGAATAGAATGAAACAATAGGCAGATCAACATCGTAGCGAAAGAAATTTTGATGTAGGTGATTGGGTATTCATACGGCTACAACCATATAATCAAATGTCCCTCAAGCAAGCTAAGAAGGATAATAAATTATCACCAAAGTATTATGGTCCATATAAGGTGTTGCAAAATATTGGTACTATGGCATACAAATTGGAGCTTCCTGTAGCTTCTCGATTATACCCAGTTTCCATGTTTCATGTTTAAAGAAGGTTATAGGTGATGAGCTCCTAGTTCAAACAATATTGCCAAAACTTGATGAGGAATGAAAAATTATATTGGGACCGGAAGCAGTCACAGAAACAAGAACTTGACAGCTATGAAATCGATCAATTTCAGAGTATATTATCAAGTGGAAGAACTTATCCACTAAAGATTCCACATGGGAGGATGAGAATTTTATATAGAAGCATCCAAAGCTTCTCAAGCATTCGGGACAACACTTTTTTGAAGGAGAGGGGCATGTTGGGTCCCTATAATACTAGTGATTACCCCATTACTATTATAGTTGTACCCCTTATTAATATTGTTGTGCCCCTATTATCCCCATATTGTTATTACTATGCCCCATAGAATCCATCTATTGTTATTTTTGTGGCTTCATATTATTATTGTTAGGTCAGCTGGGTTATATTGTGACTCCTTATACTCTCATATATAGAAAGGAGGTTTTGTCATTTGAATCATCCAATAATTGTTCATTTATGTAATGTAAAGGAGGTTTCCCCCTCGAAGAGGCTGAATTCTAAGGCGTTGATCTATCTTTTCTATATTTTTCCTGAGATGGTTTCATAACATGTTCTCCAACAGCATAAGTCTATAATTAAATTTACACATTGAAAAATAAGAGAGATTCCTTTCCTTTCTTCCTACAATCGCTTTCTTTTATAATTAGAAAGGGGTAAAGGCTAAGATTTCTAACTTCAGACATCTTTCCTATTCTACACTGATCCCTCCGATTCGCTCTCAGCCTTGTCTACAATCGACTCATTGCTTCTTTTTCTTGTCATATTTTTCTGTTCCAACATCAGGGAACAACAATCATTCCTTTTGTTGCTTTCCTGCATAAAGAAGGGTAAAAGTTAGCTAAATCGTAACTACAAATAATTCCTTCATTTCTTACCATAATTCCTCAATATATTAGCGCATTAAGATATGAAAAAGATAAGAATCAAGGAAAACAAAGATGAAATTAATAGTAAATACATACCCATTTCGTAACTCAACACTTGCAAAACCCATGAAATATCTCACCTCATCCACATCCTTAGGAGCTACCCACTTCATGATGGTTCTTATCTTTTCTAGATCTACTAGAATGCCTTCCTTGGATTCAACATGCCCCAAGTAGTCTACATCTGTCTGAAAGAAACTACACTTGTTGAGCTTAGCATACAACTTATGCTCTCTCAAGGACATCAATACTGCTAATAAACGATCATCATCCTCTTCATCATTTTTAGAATATACCAGTTATCATCAATCAACACAATAACAAATGTATCCAAATATGGACACAACACATTATTCATCAAACACATAAAGGTAGCTAGAGAAATATTAGTTAATCCAAATGGAACATCAACAAACTCACAATGCCCATACTTGGTCCTGAATGCAGTCTTATAAATTTCCTCTTCTTTGATGCGTACCTGATGGTATCCAGATCTCAAATCAATCTTTGAGACCATTCGCGATCCCTTCAACTTGTCGAACAAGTTATCAATCCTTGGTAACGGATACCTATTATTGATGGTCACTTTGTTCAATCTCCTATAGCCAATCCATAATTTGAGAGTACCATCTTTCTTCTTCATGAAAAATATCATTGCGTCCCATGGTGATACACTTGGCCTAATGTACACCTTGTCCACCATTTCCTTCAACTACAATGTTAACTCAACCAACTCATGTGTGCTCATGTTGTAAGGTGATTTTGATGCGGGAGATGCCCTTGGCACTAAGTCAATAGAAAATTATACCTCCCTGTGAGGTGGTAACTCTCTATAATGTCCTCAATAAATACATCCTTGAACTATTGTAAAACTGGGTACCTGCTCAACATATATGCATCCTGAACTTCCTTACCCTTATCACTAGAAATGTACACTACAAATAAATTACACTCATTCCTATGACTACGATTTTCTTGCATAGATGTGACCATCCTAACTAATATAGCTTTATTCTTACCTTGTATAACTTTTCTTTCTTCATTGTCATCAACACACTCAATGGAATTTTCATAGCAATCTACCTTGTTTCTATGAAGATACAACTAGTCCATGCCCAACAACATGATGTATGAACCCAACAGTAATACATTCAAGTGTGTTGCAGTAGGAATACCATTCAAATCAAATGCACAAGCTCTTATGCAATTTTGAACTCTCTTCTTCGTAACTATATCCAACTGCACTAACCAAGACTCTGTATGAAATTCCTTACTCAAACCAAACTTATTAACCATGTCAGGACTAACATAGCTATAATTAGATCTAGGGTTAATAAAAATAGAAATAACTTGATTGTAAAGCTTACCTTTGATCTCAATGATAGATGTCTTATGATCTACATGTTTGTTATCCAATTTTTCATAGATACATGGAATACTTTGACAGGAATCTCCAATAGTCTGTGCCTCTTGCACATTGTATATCTTGGGCCTACCACTTTGGTACTATGGACAATCCCTCTCGTGATTATCTCGTCCACAAGTCCAAAATTGCATGATCTCCTTATTCTTCTCCTCTGACCTGTGTCCATGTCCTCTATCTAATGCATTGAACCTCTTAGGTAGTGAAATTTGTTCCTTTTCACCTGAATATTGTAATCTTACTTGCTTCTTGTCTGACTTTCCTTTATTGTTTGTATTACCTCTCTAATATGGATTAGTCTTAGTCCTACGCTTCAACTTTTCATAACAATGCTTTAGCTTCTGGATGGCCTCCTCTAATGATCAAGGCTCATGGAACTCAATCCTATATTTAAATGCCATCAGTAACCAACTAGTGAATATCTAAATCTTGGACTTCTCCTCCTTCAAGTAAGGCACATACCTCAGCGACTCCAAGAACTTGCTAGTGTACCCATCATCTATCATGGGTACCATCTTTAGCTCATAAAAGTATTTTTCCCTGTCATCAAACTATTTTTCCGACAAATACTTCTTCATGAATAGCGGCTCAAACTCATTCAAATTAAAATATTCCTCATGTATACCTCTAACGTTCTTCACATCTTCCAACTAGATTTCTGATTTACCTTTGAGATTGAATGTAGCCACTCTATCCTTCATGTTCTCTAAATAGTCATGCAACCTAGAGAACTTCTCCATGCCTAGCAACCATGCCTCTGCATCTTGCGATTTCTTTACCTCTCCATCAAAAGTAGGTGCCCTTTTTTTTCTTAAACTCATCTTGAAAATACCCCTTACCACTCCTCCTATAAGGATGATAACAATATCGATCGTCATGCCTGTCAAAACTAGAAATAGAAAGGTACCTATGACTATCCCTTCTCCTATTTGAAGTGTCCAACATTATGCCATCTCTGACCATGTCATCATTATCCAACCTGTGACCACCATGCAACCTACCACCATATGCCCCATTAGTTTAATATTCCTGCTCATGTCTGATCCAACGTGGTCCCTGTCACCGCAAATTTGATAAACGCTGAAGTATGATTCCATTTACCTCTAATATATTTTCTTGTGCCTATATGACTCTGTCATTATCTACCTTACAACTACTTATTTCTTCATTCAAGCTCCTCAATGTGCCTGCTGAATCAGAAGAGTGCCCCACACCATGCTACTCATCTGATTCATAGGGATATTCTATGTAGTCTACCATCTTGCTAGCCAATTGATCTCTTTCAAGTAATTCATACTATGTGAGATAAACCAATTCATAACAAACCAACATACCTTAGTATATTCGGGGAGGATACCTTGCCCGCAATATCAAAAAATCAGTGTGGTACATGTATAGCATAATCATTACAACATATAGAACTTAATATATAAGCATATGACCATGCAACTGTCATTCTAGCTAGGGTCCACTCATCAATGCATGGCCTCAACAGTAACACATACGATGACCTCATGCATGACAACAACCACTACATAAATTTATACTTGACCGCATGCAAACATGAACATGCATAAGCAATATGAGACCAACTACCCATATGCCTAAGCACATAAGATCAAGCATGAGTGAGTGATACTCGAAATTACACCTCCAAGAATGATACATGCAACCAAGCATACAAGAATGTAACCAACAGGAAAGATTGTAATGAAACCGGCTACAAAAATACGTGTAAGAACCATATAACGACATGTACCCAATCAGACGCTCATGATGTTGCATTCTACATTGACCACCTCAAGTTTCACATGATGACATCACTAAAAACATGAGCAATATCGTACAAATGCAACAAGCACATGGAATGGAAGTGTGACAGACGCACATGCAACTAACATGCATGCAAGACAAAAACATATCCCATTGAGAATGAGGGGCAAACCATGCTCTGAGACCACTCTGTAACACCCTCCTCTCACATCTACCTAAGCAGCTGGCCAGCTGGAGTAAACATGTGACAAGAGGCCACTATGATATGATTCAACCTCCTAAGTCACATTAAAGAAGTGGAACCAACAGAAACACACCATACACACATTCAATGATCTAGGTGGATGTTGGTGGCCACCCACCTATCCCACTTGGACCCCCACAACTCTCTCTTTCAGTTTTCCAGTTTCCGTAATTATAACACAATTTACTATTTTTAGCCATTTTTCGGGTCCTGAACTTCCGAAGTCATTTTGAGGCCCTAAATGACGTTTTTTTGGGAAATCTGGGAGAATCATGGGTCCATGGACTAATGTTGCTCTTCCCAAAGTTGTATTGCTTGGATAGATCTTTCTAATGAGCTATTGTACACGTCAAATGGAGAGCGGGTGCCAAAGTTACGACCCCAGGAAGTTGATGTACCAATTTACCCAAAACAGGGCCCACAGTTTGGTGTTTCATCTTCTAGGGTTAGGTTTTTGGATGTTAAGGGCCTTCCATTGTTTCTCAATAATAAATAGGCCTTTGAGCCTCATTATAGCACAGTTCAGAGGCATGTAGCCACCACATATCTTCTCAGAGATAAGCTACCATCACCCTAGCTGGTTTATTTCCATTTCCATTTGTAAGCATATTTCAGTATTTTACATTAATGAAATGAAGTATTATTTCCATTGCATCTCTGTATTTATGGTTATCTCTGTAATTTGTTGCGTTCCTGTTTAAATCTGGATCAGTGGTACCAGAGCGGTCTACTTTTTTCCTCTGTTCTTGTTTGCATGTCCCCAACAAGGTTGGGATATAAGGCATTAGGACTTGAACTGGTCGAACCTTTGCTACACCAGCCCCGCAAATCCTGATGGCCTCACATGGCAGATGAAAAGAAAGATGTGGGGGTAGGAGATCCTATCAAAATATTTCTCAAAGAAGCCCTCAAGCGACAAAGGAATGCGATTACAAACAACTTTGCCCAGATCCTTCAGCGGCTACCCAGGGGCAACGCATCGGCTTCCAACAACTACTCTGGAAATGGGACACTGTTTAAGGTATAAGTTAATTTAGAAATCCCCATCTTCAAGGGTTAGAGAGATGCAGATGCTGTAGATAAATGGTTAAATCTGCTAGAGGGTTATTTTTTTGTTCATGATTTTTCTAGTCAGGAAAAGATTATTTTCGCT
Organism: Pinus tabuliformis; assembly: GCA_031772625.1. NCBI lineage: Eukaryota > Viridiplantae > Streptophyta > Pinopsida > Pinales > Pinaceae > Pinus > Pinus tabuliformis. The sequence goes on from CM062820.1 coordinate 186,876,570, forward strand.
CTTCTCTAAGCAGCTCCCCACATCAAGGACTGGTGGGAAACCTACAACGTGTAGAAGGATGAAAGTACAGGCTCACTATTTTAGGCTCACTATTTTTAGCCGCACCCACATGGAATTCATTACGGGATGCCATCAAGGAGCAGTACTACCCTGTCAGAAACTATGAGGACAAATACATAAAGTGGTCCACGCTGTGGCAGGGAAGGTACCAAGATGTGCCGAAGTTCACAAACATTTCTCTTTTTCTTCGCACACAGTTGGGTATCAAGGAATCTGAGATACATCTGGTACTTAGATATTGTGGCTACCTACACAAGTACATCCAGGAAGAGATGGAGTTCTTGAACATCTCCTTGGTCAGTACGGCGTACTGATACGCTCTCAGAATTGAGCAGAAGTTTAAATAGAAGAAGAGACTTTGGATCTGTGAATCCTAAGACCAAAGGACAAAACCAAGGTGCGGTGACCCAAGATAGCCCGTCGAAGCCGCAAGAAAAGAACAACACCATGAAGTCGAAGAAGGACATAGGAAAGTGGTGTGAGTTCCATAAGAGCCCCACATAGAACACAAGTGAGTGTCGGACCAAGTAGCCAACGGTGGTGGAGTTGAAGGCTTCAGACTCATATGCATGTTCCAACCTTGAGTCAGAACCTAACAAGGGGAATGGCAAAGGGAAGCAGATCATTGACGCAGAGCCCAGAGCAACTGTTGCCACTATCAAGATCCAGAAGAATGACCCCAAAGATCCAGAGGAGGGGGAGCATATTTTCTACTCACAGATGTGGGTGAAGGCTTCACCGCTACAATTCATTGTTAACAATGGGAGCCAAAAGAAGCTCATTTCAATATAGGTCCTGAAGCAATTAGGCCTACCGACTACACCACACCCGCAGTCGTACAGTATCGGGTGGCTTCACCAAGGACGAGATCTCCAAGTTCACCAGCAATGTCGCCTTCCCTACAGCATCAAACCCTTCATAGACGAGGTATTGTGTGATGTTACACCTCTAGATGTTTGTGATGTATTATTAGGCCAACCATACTTATGGAGGCGACATGCTATGTATGAGTCAAGGCCTCATGCTGTTATTATTTCTTCGGGTAATTCATTATATAGGATACTGGAGGTAGGCCCACCTACTTCCACCTCTTTGATCACTATTAAGAAATTTAGCAAGCTTATCTCCTAGACTCGGAAATTCATTTTCTGTCTGGTTTGCTCCCAAAGTAAGGGGAAGATCATCACCACATCCATGACCCCTGTGAAGGGTTTCTCCATGTAGCAGCAACAGCAGAGGGAAATGGTCATGAAAGAACACAGGAAAAACTTCTCCTCACCCATAGGGGCACCACACAAGTCTCAGGTGGGCGACAAAGTTTGGTTACATCTGCAGAAAGAACACCTGACCAAAAGCCATCAAAAGCTCAGGCCACTCCAACATGGTCACTACACCATTACCAAGGCTGTGGGAAACAAGGCTTTGGAGCACAACATTCCCTCATTCCTTCGCCTTCACTAAGTGCTCAATGTGTACCACCATCGACCATGATTCCCACAATTACTAGACACATCCGAGATCACAAAATAGCTCACGAGAGACCAAGTTCAGCAGATGGAGGAAATCAACGCAATGGGGACCATTGCTTCCTAAGGGAGGAAGAATGATCCAAGTGGACGTTGGTGGCCACCCACCTATCCCACTTGGACCCCCACAACTCTCTTTTTCAGTTTTTCATTTTCTGTAATTATAACACAATTTACTATTTTTAGTAGTTTTTCAGGTCCTAAACTTACGGAGCCGTTTTGAGGCCCTAAACGACGTTTTTTTGGGAAATCTGGGAGCAACATGGGACAATGGGCTAATTTTTCTCTAATAAAAGTTGTAGTGCTCAAATAGATCTTTCTAACGAGCTATTATACACATCAAATGGAGATCGCGTCCCAAAGTTACGACCCCAGTAAGTTGATGTACCAATTTATCCAAAACGGGGCCCACAATTTGGCATTTCATCTTCTAGGGTTAGGATTTTCGAAGTTAAGGGTTTTCCATTGTTTCTCAACAACAAATAGCCCTTTGAGCCTCATTGTAACATAATTTAGAGGCATGTAACCACCACATCTCTTCTCAAAGACAAGCTTGGTTTATTTCCATTCCTGTTTGTAAGCATATTATAGTATTTTACATTAATGAAATGAAGTATTATTTCCACTATCTCTGTATTTATGGTTTTCACTATAATTTGTTGCATTCCTGTTTAAATTCGGATCATTCAACATCAAATACAAGACCCTAAACAACTAATCCAATACTTTATAAAACTTGCCTTTGGGTCCCACTGAACTTTTTGACAGCTTAATCCTCTTTCACTCTCATACTATATGCATGACAATGACCAAAAACAAAAAGTCACTCTCACAGGATTCCCTACCAATGACCAAAGACTAAATTCGGAAGTGTTATGCTAGTGACTCTAGGATTTCAGCCAATTTTTCAGGCCCAAAGCCCAAGTCACTGCCCATAATTGAACCATCTCTTCATATCACTAAAATAACATGGAAATGATAGTACTAAAGAAAATACTTGTTCAAAACCTTGACTGGACCCCTACTAGCCATGACAAGTATTTCGTCAAACATATCACGAATATGTAATCTACATGTGTAAATAATGGTTTTGAGCATAGGGGTCTCATAATTAGATAAGAATCGCTAAGAACCATTGATGCCTCAACACATCAACTATCTTTCAATCCATTATTTCATAGATACATTGATCATTCAATTGGAAGTAAAAACATGATTAAATCCATACATAGTTGTTGTCATAAAACCCATATATAACCAAAATAATAGGAATATAAATACTAATGAAAGTACAACCATATAGACCACATATAATCCATCAAAATTCTCATAGACATACAAGGAGAAATAACCTTTTGATTCATGATGCAAAATACAAACCTGCGATGGGACTTCTACATTCCACCTGACAGTAGAATGGTTGATCTAAATATCTCTTCAGTCATTCACCCTGATGCCATATTCCAAGCATGAATGTGGGATTTCATAGAACACATCAATAGAAAACCATCCAGGGATTCCAGAGGCCATCCACCACAACCCAGCAAACATTGATTCCACCTCACGGCCAAACATCACCAAAACTATCATGGGATCAGTCTCTTTCCCAACCATCTAAGGCTCTAGAGAATTTGTCCAGCGAAGGCTTCAGGACTAGTAACTCAACCCACAACTTTTATCTGGCTCTAGAGTGTTTGTCCCACCGAGGCTATGGGACTAGTAACTCAACCCACCAATGGCTCCAAAGTGCTTTTCCAACCAAGGCTATGGGACTAGTAACTTAACCCACCAATCACTCCAAAGTTTTTTTCCAACCAAGGCTATGAGACTAGTAACTCAACCAACAATGACTCCAAAGTGTTTTTCCAACTAGGACTACGAGACTAGTAACTCAACCCACCAATGGCTCCAAAGTGTTTTTCCAACAAAGGCTATGAGACTAGTAACTCAACCCAAGTTGTTCCAAGGCTCTAGAGTGTTTTTCCAACCAAGGCTACAAGACTAATAACTCATCCCAGGCTAAGGAAACATTAGAACCAACTAAAACACAATAATGAAAAATGAACCCACAATCACCATGGTTATCAAATAAATGGAAAGGCTAGGGAATCCAATGTCAATCATGGCCATCCTCCATGCCAATGATAGATCACAATCAACAAACCACATGCATATGCCATGTATGCCAAAACTAGTGAAGGAAACATACATGCAACTATGTACTTGCAAGGAAATCTGATGTACTTTTTGATCTTGATGCTCTCCTGCACTTTCCTTCTCTTGTTTTTCCTTCTTTCTCCAAGAATCCAAGTATGCCACACCCTCCAAGAGTGTTCTAAGAAAAAAATCCTCCAAGAGTATGAGAGAGAGATAATAATGAGAGAGCAACAAGACTAAACTGACAAAAGGTTATGAAATGATCCTCAGAAGGCTTTTTATGAATGAGGCCTCTATTTTCTTCATTTTACATTAGTTTCCTTAATTTTCCTTCTCACATGAAACCTGTGACCTTTCACCTCCTTTATCTCCTAACTTCCATTATTTTCATAAATAAATGTGCCAAAAATTCCATTTTGCCTTCCCAAAGTCTTAGCCGTTACCTTTGCTAGTTCCCTTAGACAAAGCCAATCACAAGTGATCCCCATCACTATGATTTTTCCCAACTCAGCTTGGAATAATTGTCCCATCATACATGGTTATTATTTTTCTTTTATTAATTTTATTACATAGAATTTTCACTAGGGCTATTACAACATCTTCCTAATACACCAGTGGTTGGGTCTCTTTGACTTTCCAAAGGGATATGATGATGATATCTCATGAATTTTCCATGGCATTATGCTCTCAAAAGGAAGATAATGCTACAAATGTTGTCAGAGGGTTTACCATCTGTCTATATCCTAAATCCACCAGCGCAGTGACCACCTTGCCTCAAGGAATTAGGTGGAGCAAAAATGAAAAAAACGTAAGTGTCACATCTAGGAAGAACTTCTTCATTTCAAAAGATAAGTTTGTAGAAGACATGAATGGAATGAGAAGATAAGGTCTGCCTTAGCCTTCAGATGAGGTATATTACCATATCCTTAAATGTATATCCTGTGATGGTAGATTAAGTGTAGTTTATTCCTACCACTTCAGGCTACTCCAAGACTGAAGATTCAATGCAGAATTACCCCTTTCTCAAAGACATAGTGTCCCTCATTTTCTCCTGTAGTCAATCATGGAGATGAGTCAGAAGGTAAGGGAGGAAAAACAACAACATTTAGCTCACTATGTCCTCATAAAGTTAATAGTGGTTGATGCTTTGAACCACTTGAGAATCCCTATCATATGGAGCAAATTTGTGGACATGGATAGGGAGAATTTCATAGAAACACAAGCCCTAACCCAAGGAGAGACTCCAGCTTATAGTATTGGAGGAAGAGAAGGAAAAATAGAGGAAGAGTAAGGAGAAAATATAGAGGAGGAAGAGGAAGCAAGAGCTAAAGAGGTATACATTAAAATGGAGGAAAAAGAGGTAGCAGAGACACAGGATGAAGAAGAAGAGATGAAAGGAGAAAAGGAGGAGAAGAAAGGAGAAGAAATAATAAGCCCTAAGAAGAATTATCCATCCCAAGCAGTAGAAGACACTAAACAGGAATTAGATGCAACATTAGCTACATTGGGTGCTCCTGTAAAGCCTGAGAGGAAGAAATCAATACCATGTCAATTGTATTCATTTACCACAAAGAGCACTAGAATTAGACGAGGGAAGCGAGAATCTCCTACAAAGGTTCCTATAATTATTGATGAGTCACCAAGCAAAAAGGAAGAAATAGGACTGTTGGGATAGGGTCCCTAGTGTTAGATATGTTTTTAGATGAATTTGAGCGTGAAGTCACTGAAGACCACCGTTTTCAAGCATTGGAATTGGCATTGCCTGCTACGCTCACACGATGGTGGGGTACACGTAAAGAAAGTTTTAATAGATGGCGAGATTACAAGCAAATGATGAAGTTATGATTTGGCCATGCTAATACAAGAATGACTGAGAAGTATAATGGGAAGGATGATCCGTGCAATCACCTGGCAAAGTCGACTAGGGCGTGGGCGACGGAATAACAACTAGAATGGGTACATATATTTTGTCATACCTTGGATACAATCCTCATGAACTAGTACCTTGAAATGGATCTCTTCCATGGCACTGTATATTGGGATATATTGAAGGAATCTTTGTTATTGACATTCAGCTTCGAGGATGGGTTTTCAAACATCGATGAAGAAATTCAAGAAATTAAAGAGGTTATCCTCAGGATACTGAAGGAACCTATGGAATGCACCCAACTAGATTGGAACACCTAGCTGCGCCATGCATTGGAATGCTATAATGTGACCACTAAAGAGGAGGAAGAAGACCAGAGGAATATCAATATCCTAGAGATAGAAGGGAATCGCGTAGTAGAAGGACCGCAAGTAGAGAACCTACACATCTCCACACATTTGAAAACAAGATAAGTAAACATTGGCACTGAATAAAAACCAAAGTTCACGAAGATTGGAGACTATTGGGATGACACTACAGTAGACAAATTTGTTGAATTACTTCACGAATACCAAGATCTCTTACCCATTAAGCTTTTCGATTTGAAGGGCATACTTTGTGATTTGTATGTTAAGAGGATCACATTGAAGCCGGACGTGAATCCTATCAAATAGAGCCTTATCGCCTTAATCTTAAGTATAAGGAGAAGGTTTGCCAAGAGTTGGATAAAATGCTAGATGTTGGAATTATAAAACCTGTTGAAGAGTTTGATTAGGTGAGCCTGATGGTAGTCCAAGAGAGGAAACAAAAGGGAGAAATAAGGTTTGCCTCACTCTGATCTACAAATGATGTGGCATGAATCAAGGAAAGGATGATTTTTTGTGTCCTGATGGAGATGGACCTTCGGATGGTAGTTAATCAAAAGCCAAGGTTGTCCCCAACCATGTTTGAACAATTGATAGCCTATGCAGAGTTCAAGGTTGACTTTCACAATGTGTCAATCTGTGCGTGGAAGGACCGAGAGGAAACTTCGCATCTATTGTCTTCTTTAGTGTATGAGATAGATGTGCAGGAAGTTGTAGGGTATTGGTCACCAAAGTGGTGCAAACATACAATAATTGATGTAGGAGCGAGCAAAGGCGCAGAGAGCTCTACTACGTATAAGAGGAAGGAAGCCACTTAGAAAGTTGTGTGCACCCTAACTGAACAAAAGAAAAAGGAAGTTGCTAAGGCAACTGCGTAGAAGGCACGCACGGAGAAAGAGTGTGCTACTAAAGAGCAGGCAGAGAAAGAATGACAGGATGCAGAGGAGGGTTGGAAGTCTGCTTCACATCACACTGATGAGAAATGGTTATCAGAGTAGGGAGGTGGTGATAAAGAGGAGAAGAGAAATCCTTTTACCCTAAAGAGATGCAAACAGGAATAGATGGGCAGACAATTGAGGAAGCATAAGCCTAATAAGAAGATGCATATTGACGCGATGGTATTGACAGAAGGCGATCTCGATGATATCAGGGACAAGAGATGGGACACCACCATGGAGGTGCTACAAAAATTTGAGCAGCAATACATGTAGATGCTAGGGAGAATCCAAAAGGATATGCGTGAGCTACAGATCTAGGAAAACATGATTCAAGTGTGTGTCAAACAACTGATCAGAGTGCAAGTGAGCCTGACATAGGGATGTGGCATAGTAAAAGATATTGAACGAACTCTAGACCTCAAATTCATTTCTTTGCCAGAGGGGACTAAACCTTGCTACGCTGCCACTCTAGACCCTTGATGTACTACATCAGGTGGTATGAGATGAGTTAAAGATGAGAGAACAACACGCACTCACCATTGTCACTTGAGTTTAAAGTCAACAATGAGAAAATTTTCACAGCAAAAACTTAGGCACTGAAGGAACAAGAGGAATTATGGACATAGCACCAACAGCTGGTAATAACGATTAAGCAGGCCTACAAGTTAGTGCCTGAGCTAAATATAGGAGAGGATGTAGTGGCCTTAGCCAAAGTGAGGAAATTGGCTGCTGCAATACAAGCTTCAAAGGAAGAAGTCAGTATGGTGACTTTTGACTTTTAGATGAAAATAGCAAAGCTGTAATTGAAGTTGTAGCTGAAAACTCTGCTAGAGATCCGGGAGCAACGTGGAGAAACAATAAAGGAGGGCATGACTATGCTAGACACCACAATTAGTCACTGCTCGTTGATGTTGTGATGGAGCTATGGACAAATCTGCAAGAGGACCTGAACTTGCAAAAGCTAAACATGGATGTTCGAGATACACAGTGACAATATGATGAGGTCTGAGAAACTGCACGCACTTTAGCACTAGTGCAATGCCTCAACAAGCTATAGGAGGGAAAACAACTTCTTACACAAGTGGAGGACTTACAGAGGAAGGAGGCCTTGCTAAAGGCCATATTGCAGCCATGGATAGAGGAAGCATGTCAGCTTACTTTGTCAATCCAGGAGAAGCTCAAAGGATTACAACAGACGTAGAGGACCATGTGCCTCATAGTGGAGGTGTTCACAACTAAAAAATTGATTGAAGAAGTAGAGTAAGTAACGGCGCAGAGCACTACAGAAGTTGTAATAATACAGGTTGAGCTGGGAGATCTTCATAATAAGATCATGACGCCAGCTGAGTGACTCGAGGGCAAGTCATGATATTTTTGTTGGTGTCCTCTTGAGATAAGGTCCTTAGGGTTAGTTTTGGGGTTAATTTAACCCAATTTTGTAAAAGTTTTGTAAAAAGAATGCAAAGTCTCCACGATATGTGGATGCAGAGCGCACGGGTAAATAGGAGTCAAAAGTCCCTTAGCCCTTGTTTTTCGTTGGTTTTAAAGACTCACCCATGAGCCGGGGCCATGGTATTGTATTAGGAAAGCTACAAATAGTTGAGTCTTAACAATTCTTAGAGATAACTTTTGATATAGTTTTGGGTACATTGAAGGGTTTTTTTGGAAATGCTAAGGCAGGAGGGCTCTTCTTGCTGCACTTATGTGAAGAAGGGAAGGCTCTTGTAGCTGATTACATAAGAGGCCTAGGTAGAGTCTGCAGCTAAGTGCGTGAAATCCTGTAGCTGTGTGTGCAAGGTAGAGAGTCTATAATATGTGAATGAAAGATAAATAAAGACAAACTTTTGGAGAATTACTGTGTATTTCCATTGAGTTTGTTTATGTTATATTTTATCAATTCAATAATATGTTTTATGAAATAACGATTGAATATTGTGTGAGTTCATTGAATCTATCTTAATACTGCATGATATGAATGGTTATCTACTTCCGTGAAGTTAAAAGCTATTTCTCTTATGTTTTCTAACAAATTAAGTAGATCTACGTGAACTCCGATCTAGGGTTGCTTTTTTATGCACAAAAGTAGGTAAATCCACTCCTTAAGGTAAGGCTGATCATGGACCTTCATGAAGGTTTGGAGGCAGCTTTAACTTAGTTAAAGTAAAGAACCCTAGAATTCTATCAATCTGCATGGAAGAAGATCTAAGGAATTGAAAGATATCACACTAGTCTCTAGATGCAGAAACTTGGTTCTTGCATTCCCCAATACTACTTCAGGTGAGAATGCAACCTACACTACGTGGGTTGTTGCCGAAAAGGCTAGTAGTGTAGGGTTTTTTGGTTGGTACAACTAACTCTGAACCGTGGTCAGGACCCCATAAGCCAACAAGGACCTAGTGAGGTAAACATTGAGGAGGTCACTCCTCCTAAAACCAAAACTAACTCTGAACCTAGGTCAGGACCCCTTAATCCAACAATGACCTACTGAAAGAAACATTGAGGATGTCACTCCTCCTAAAACCAAAACCAGGTCAACTATAACATCTGTGAGTAAGCCTACCACTAGGTCTATCACCTTCAAGAATCCATGGACACAATCTTCCTTTAAGAAAGAAGAAAAAGAGAAGATATAGGAGAATCAAGGTTTTCTACAGGGGATACAGGGCTTGCTATAAAAGGTGCATAGTTTTCTACAAGCAAGACAATGGAAGCTAATGGAGCACGATAAATAGTTACAACCATTGGAAAATACCTACATGAGCTCCAAGAAGCTATCCCACAACCTAACTTGAGGTCATACTACACATTAATTGAAGGATGAAGGATTATCCCTGAATTTTTTTTAATCCTGCTCTTGTATGAGCTAGAGATAGAGAGAGATAGAACCAATATGTGTATGCAAATTTATAAATATAAAAATGTAGAGGAAGGTGGCCTCATGGAAGAAAAATTCATCAAATTTGGAAAGGAGTTAAGTGATTTGAGAATTAGAGAGTCTATGATGACAGAGAAACTACAGGCAGAAAACATGAGGTTGAGAGACGATTGTAGGGGAAAGAAGCAAAACCTTCCACCATGGAAAGTCTCTCCATTGAAGTACTACAATGCAAACAACCATCACATTCTAAGGCTCTCTTACTCAAAGAACAATGGTTGCAGTTCCAAATCAAAACTTTGCCACAATATGGATATCTTCCTTTTCATGACTATAGGCAGTTCATTGAAGTTTACAACCAAACTAACATGGAAGATAGGGAAAAATTGGCTAAATTTTAGATGCACAACCTCACTTTAAAAAATAAGAATTTTTGGGATTCCAATTCAAGATTGGGTGATATGCAGTTGATGGATTTAGCATCCTCCATGACTCATGAGGAGATAAGAGTTGAGGAGGTGAAGAAAGTAATGGAAAAGGAGGAGAAGGAACCATTGTATATCAGGGTTGAGCTAGTGAGCCAAAAAAATGCCATTAGAAGTCAGAGCCTCGTCTCCAATGATGCTTCTTTAGCACCCAAATACATTTCTACCCAGGAGGAATCCATTCTACACTTTTAAGACACATTTAGGATGTCCAGAACATAAATTCTACAAGCTTTCTAGAGGAGATGGCATGCCTTACCCCACAACCCAGAGATCAAAGAATATCACTCTCCTGAAACGCTAAGGAATTCCCTAGAGAGAACACCATTGTACAAGAGGATCATACATAGGATGAAAATCAAGTGGATAGAACTCAAACTCAATCCACAATTTATGCTAGGCTTATAAGAAGGAATAGACGAAGCAAAAGAGTAGAGGGAGTGGATAGAGATAGAGAGGATTGTAGCTCTTTACCCCAAAGATGGCACACCATCTACGGAGCCTAGGGATGTTAAGGAGGCCACAAGGGACATGAAAGAGCTGCACATGGATGGGTGAGTTTCTCAGAGGATGAGAAACACTTTCATGAGGGGGGTGATGATGAGTCCCATCAATAGGTACATTTTGAAGATCATTATGCCATCCTCTAACCCTAAAACTATCCTTCTCTTACATTAAATCACATTTTTTGTTATATTATGCTTTGTAAGAGGAGTAAAATGTGTCTATCATTGTATGTGGCATAATGTAGTTTAATTACAGGAAATGAACCATTTTTTATCCTATTACTACGCAGGGGCTTGATGGAGGCAACTACGCGAGAATATAGGGGGTTTGTCCACTTCCTTAACTTCCTAAACATGGCTTGGGATCAAAATATCCTCTCTCACCAGTTTGAGTTCATTTACAACCAAGTGACTCAAATTTCAAGTGAAGATCGAGAGGGACAAGATCCACCATTTTCGAGATCAAGGAGGGAACCACTCCTACTTTTAAGGGAGTTGTTTCAGCTGCCCTTTTGTATAAATAAACTAGAAGAAAAACTCATCAGGATTCAAATTTTTTTCAGCTAGGCGTAGCTATTGAGATTCAAACTTGAAATTTTTAATTTAAACTTTTATGTGATGTATTAGACCTCCAATTTTTGATAGTGAGAAGTTAGATTTTAAGTTTCATCTGAGTTAGTTTTAGAGGGTTGAGATGCTTGGGTTTCGGCCCAACCCAAAGGATTTGGTCCCTCTTCTTATACTTATGTTTCTTCTTGATTCCAACAAGTTCATAGTGTCTTTCACTTCAGTAGAGATTAATCATAAAATCTTATGGTTACAACCTCTAAATCACCTCTCTTGTGGGAGAATGAGTGGAAGTATTCACAACCACAGTCCAAAAAGATTATGTTTATGATTTCTTGGCAATACACTAGTGTTAATTTTCCTATTTTACAATTTTATTTTTTCTGTAGATTGGAAGTCATTTTAGTGATTTGGTCAGTGTTATTTCATAAATTGGATGTTATTTAAATTCAAATCATCTTTTTCATCATAATTTATTTCATTTTCTTAATGATAAATGGATGCGTGCATGTGATTTATTGCAGGGCTGGTTGATGTGGAGGGAAGGGAACCTTTACCACTTCCATCTCAAGCTCCTTCACCTTCTTTTTCCAATTCTAAATTTTGTCCCAAAACACTGTTTTATAAGTTATTTTTCCTAGTATACCGAGAACACTTATCCATACATGGAAGACCAAGTGGACTTTTGAAGTTGTTGGAAAGGATAGTTTATAGCTGACTGCTCCTATATGTTGAAGTGCCCTATAAGGCCGATAGAATTTTGGTGCTAGTTTCTGGAAGCACTTTTTTTTGAGAGAGGTATGCTTATATAGTTGGAATCATAGGAAAACCAAGTCACCTTCTTGAAATAACCTCTGGAAATGATGTTGCTTGAACTATTGCTTCATTATGTTCTGAGGTTGATGTACATTATCTTTGAGATGAGAGATCATGGTGACACAGTTTTGTAGGATTTGATCAACTTCCTAAACTTTTGAACATCTAGAGATATAAAAACTCAGTGAAGGTGGGACTTGGCCATATACTGCCTCATATGGCATCATCTTGGTGTCTTCTTGATAGTTTGTATTGTATGACCATTTAGCTAAAGGCAACTGCAATACCCATTGATACTACTTTTTTGAAGTGAAGCATTGCAGACAGGTCTTTAAACGTTTTTTGATTGCTTTTATTTGACCATCTGTTTGGGGATTATGAGTTGTTCTCAGTTGGAGTTGCGTGCCCTATAGCTTGAAATGTTCCTACCAAAATTTGCTGGACAAAATGGGGTCTCAATAAGACATAATGGAAGTCATCATGCCATGCAGTTTGAATATCTAGTGCATGAAAACTTGAGACACCAAATTTAGGGTAAATGGGTGTAGTAAAGTGCAAAAATAAGCATATCTGGAAACTTTCTCAACAAGTAGCATGATGACTGATTTGTTTCTTAACTTTGGGAGACCTGTAATGAAAGCCATCGAAACATCCATCTAGATGAAAGTAGGGAGTGGAAATGGTTGTAAGGTTCCTAGTAGCTTGATCACTTCCCCTTTCTTGCACTAGTATACATCGCATTCAATTACAAAAGTAACAATATCATTCTTCATTCCAATCGAAAAGAAAGAGTGGCATGCATATGCATAAGTATTCTAAAAGCCTTAATGTGTTGCAAGCAGAGAGGAGTGCAACTCTTCCAAGATGTGGGTTTTGAGGGTGGAGGTCAGGGATATCATTACCCGATCGTTGTAGCGAAGAACCTCATCCTTCCATGAATAGTTCTCTAAGGAATTAGGATATTCTCTTAAGTTATTAATGAGCTGGGAAAGAGAGGGGTGAGAGAACCATTCATGGTGGACCTCTTCAATCCAATATGGTATGGGTATAGAGAGGGATAAAAAGATGCCCTCATCCTCAAATTGGCATGATAAGGCATTGTAAACTACATTTTCACCCCCCCATCTTGTAAATTATCTCATAATCATATCCAAATATTTTTTCGAGCTGTTTATTTTGTTGTGGTCATGACAAACGCTACTTGAGGAAATATTTTAGGCTATGATGGTCAGTGCAGAATTGGAAAAAATGCCCCAATAAGTATGGATGCCTAATGTTTACTACATTTAATATCTCCATCATTTACTTCTCATATGTAGAGTGACCTAGATTCTTTCCACTTAGTTGTTGACTTGTGAAAGCCAATGGTCTATCTTCCTGCATTAATATTGTGCCAATGCCCATACCTGAAGCATCACATTAAATCAAAAAAGGTTTTGTAAAGTTTGGTAGGGCCAATACTGAGGTGGAGCACATGGCTTGTTTGGGAGCTAAAAATGCATTTTGAACTGCATCAATACACATAAATGACTTTTTCTTGAGAAGATTACTGGGGGGTCGGGAAATGCGTCTATAATTGTGGAAAAAATTGTGATAATAGCATGTGAGACCAAAGAATCCCCTCAAATGATTCAAGGTTTCTGGTTGGGGCTAGTATTAAATTTCCTGAAACTTTTATGAATCAACCATTACTCCTTCATGACCCACAATATGTCCCAAATACTCTACTTCTTCCATGCCAAAGCAGCACTTGGATAATTTGACAACTAATGTATGATATTGGAGTAGCTGTAATACCTCATCAACATGTTTAAGGTGATTGTCTCATGTTATGTTGTAGATGAGAATGTCATCAGGAAAGACCAGGAGAATTTTTCTGAGATATGGTTTCAGAAGGTGATTCACGATGCTCTAAAATGTGGACAGGGCATTATAGATACCATATGCTATGTCTAGAAATTCATAATCACCTTCATGAGTTTGGAAGGTTTTCTTTGGAATTTGAACTTCCTTCATCTGTATTTATTGATAGCTTTAGCGAGTTCCTACTTGGTAAGAAAATTTGGCACCATGCAATTCATAAAGTAGATCATCAACTACCAGGATAGGAAATTTGTACTTGAAAGTGATATCATTAAGGGCTCTAAAGTTTGGAAAGATGCGCAATTCACCATCTTTCCTTAGAACCATGATGACCAGAGATGAATAAGCATTGTTTTTGGGATGAATAACACTTGCTTCGAGGAGTTTCTTGATGAATTTTTAAATTTCATTCTTTTGGGAAAAATGATATCAATAGGGGTGGAAATTTGGTGGCTGGGTACACGGTAGCAAAGGGATGCTATGATCATGTTCACCTCTAGAGGGTGGGAGCTCCTTATGTTTGTCGATGACTCGCTAGTGGAAATATAATAATTTTTTCATCTCAAGATGAATGTAAGGAGGAGTGGATTTAATGACATTAATGGCACTAAATTGTGTGACTATCCCACAATTTCCCTTTTTTAAAAACATCTCCATTTGATGTGATTTGATCATTGTAGGAGCACCTGCTCGGAGTCCCCTCAGTGTATGAGTGTTTCCATTCCTCTTAGCTCATATATAACTCGTCGAAGTCCATTTTTATAGGGCCTAGTGTGCGGAGTCATTCAACACCAAGGACAATGTCACAACCACCCATTTCAATGGAAATCATATGGGTCTTGCGGTGATAATAGCCCATTTGAAGCTTAATATTTTCATAATGGCCTTAAAATTTCATGGTTCCCCCATCAACGATAAGGATTTGGAAATTAGATACCACCCTTAAAAAAGAGTGGACTACTTCTGATACGTTCTTTCTCAAGAAAGAAAATCACGAACAAGGCATAGAGTGAGATAATCGAATCATCTGGAATAGATGGAGTATCAATGCCCTAGGATTTTAGGGTTTCACCATCTTCCTCGTAAGTCACTTCAATGGTTGGAGCTTCATCAATGAAGTTTTTTTCAAAAGCATCCTTTTATGTGCCGATGTGATGTTTTTGGTTTACTTATTACTTGTTATTCACACATTAAATATGATTGTCATTATGTGTCAATATGCTCATTTAATGGTTCAATTAATGAGTTTAAAGAAAATAGGTTTAATGTCCATGCATGTGTTAAATTGATTCAGCCACCCCCCCTCCGCCCCCCCTTGAGTTTAGTCAAGTTTTCATCAATTGGTATCAGAGCAAGGTTCCTTAGGTGTAAGCCTTGCAACTTGAAGGTAGACCTTGTTAATGGGCTATCAATGTGTACTCATTCTAAGTGCAACAAACTTTCATAAATGGAGAGATAAGGTAAAAGTTGAGATGATATCTTATGGACCTGGTGTATGGAAGTTAGTATGTGATGATTATTGTAAAGACTCCCTTTCCAAGAAAGAACAATAGTGGAATGCTAGAAAAAAATGCATAATGTATAATAATCTTTACAATAAGGATTTTGAGATAATGATAGATTTGAATTATGCAAAATAAATTCGGCAAATGTTACTGTTATCACCCCAAGAAACTCTCCTAGGTTGTAGCTCGGAGATGCTCGGGAACATTACAAATTCGAGTTATTGTTGCAAATGGATAAATGGAAGGAATGATGCTTGTTCAAGCCAGATAACCACTTCTACTTTGCTTAACTCCAGACATGCGTGAACACCCCCAAAATACAAGGCTTTAGACCACCAATTGCTCACAGTTTAAGGATTGGGTGAATATGGAGAATACTTACCACACCAGCAGATGCACAAGACCATGTGATGGCCGGATGCAACCAGTAAAGAAGTCTGTAAATCTAATTCCCCAACACATAGACAGGATGACAGCCCTCTGGCATTAGGTGAAAATAAACCTGAATAACTCATTCACTGATACATACAAGACTTTAACACAGAGGTAGGATGACAGCTCCTCTAATGCTAAATATCAAGAGCTCAGAAATACAGCATATCAGGCACAACTTTGAACAGAAGAAGAAATGAAAGTGAGAAATTAACAGCGAAAGAAGCTTGTATTAGCTGAAAATGAAGACGAGATGCTGCAAGTATCAAAATAGTCACAGTCTCTAGAAGTTGAACCTTACATAAAAACATGAACCATCAACCCTGATTACATCTTGTTTCTGGGTATATATGGACTTTCATTACAAAGTCACTCGACCATTCTAAGTATGGATGGGTCATAACTGATCACCACCCACATTTAGTTGCCTGAGGGAGCTTCTGAGTGCATTTACTTGTCTCCGTGAGTGAATTTGATCTCCTTGGGGGCTCTGATGTCCTCTCAGGTAGCTGGAGTGTCCCTATCCATTAAGTTCGATAACTGTTAAATGCAGCTACATACTCATACTTGGTACTTATCCTTCTTGGCCATACTTCCTGTTGAATGCAGTTGTTGTGGAGCAATTGCTACTGGTACTGGTGATTCTGTCATCTTCATCCTTTAGGTGCCTGTAATGGTTAGGACAAGTGGACATCATGGAAAATGCACCAGCTGAATGGATGAGCGAGACTGGCTATTGGATTAAGGGGATAGACGGCGGGGATTAGTTGGTTGAGGGTATCGAGAGATACAGAAGTGGAGTAAGCACGGGCCATTGGATCTCAGGCGGACAGATCCAACGGTCATCGGATGGAGGAGACGCATGGAAGTTAATGGGTGGGGATGGAAGACGGGCGGTAAGAGGTATTTGCCCACACCACCATTGATCATTGGGCGGTAAAGGTACAATGGAGTGCGATACCACTCGGAGTGTGATGCATGGTGGCGGAGGAGACGGGAAAACCACCCTCCATCGCGCATTATCGTGTCGTTAGTTTGTGGTCATGGGGAAAGCAGATGCAGTCCAATCACGCTAGGAATGAGCAGACAGGGAGGATTTGATCGCATGGATTTTCATCAGGTGCGACGGAGAACCGTTGCATTGGGCGTGGTGATCGAAGACGGGGGTTAAGGGCGAAGGGTTTATGATGTAGTCCCATGGGCATGATTTTATAGGGTTTTGTGTGTTAATGCTTGGGGCTTAAGGAATGGGGCTTATATGGTTTTTAAACAAAGCCATGGAAAAAGGAGATGAGAATAGGATGAGCGGGGTAGAGGAAAAGGTGAGGGTAACCATTATAGGCCTTCTTTGAGCATGACCAAGGAACAAGATGGCCTCCAACTTTTAGAGAACCAATGTTATGTAGCAGAACTAACACTGGCTCATTCTAGGGATCAAATCCTCCCTGTGAGGTCTCAAGGACTTGCAAACCAATGCCTTACCTTTGAAAACCAGATTAGCAAAATTTCTTAGTGTTCCATTGGGTATGGAATCTAACTGAGTCTACACTAAAACTGATAAAAAGACATATTTACAATTTTAAGGCCTGAAGACCTTAAACAAAATAAATTTTCAAAAATCGGCCATTAACTAGGCCATCAAAAACTGTCGCCCCTTCCATGCTTTGCAGTATGAAAGTATTGTTCCCTTGGATCTGAGAAATGATAAAAGGCCCTACCCATAAAGCATCAAATTTGCCATGGTTTCCTTTCTTCTCTTTCAGTGCATCCCACTTAAGAACCAAGTCTCCAACCTGAAAATTATCTGTTTTTGTCCTTCTGTCAAAAGCTTCCTTGATTCTCTTCTAATGTGCTATAGACCTTTTAACTAGCTGTTCTCTAATGTGATGTACCTCTGCTAAACTAGTGATCCTTTTTGACATTTCCTCTTCCTCATTCTGCTCTTCTTGCAATAAATTTTCCACGGGGAGGGTTAACTGAATTGGGAATACAGCCTCGATGCCATATACTAGCCTGAATGGAGAATTCCCTGTGGATTTCTTGGTGGTTACTCTATCAGCCCATAGTGCATACTTGAGCTTAGAATCCTAGTTCTTTTTGTTATCCTCCAACAGCTTTTTAATTATCCTTATTAGACTCTTGTTGGAATATTCTACTAGATCGTTGCCTTGAGGGTAGTATGAGGTGGAATGAACTAGCTTAATGCCCACTGAGTCACACATGTCCACCAATTCTTTTAACTTAAAGGCTGTTGCATTGTCTGTGACCAATTTGTTATAGACATTTTTGGGCACTGCAACCCAAATCATAAATGTCCATAAAACAAGGGCTCTTAAGTCCCTAAAAGTGTTGTTCCAACCTCTCAAAGAACAAGGTCAACTGATTACATCTTCTCCTAGAAGTTCTCCATGAAAAACTACTCAAAATTGGTCAAAACTAGACCATCTCACTTGCTCCATGGTCAAAGCGCACTGCATCCCACCTAAATACACACAGTAGGTGTGATGCATCTTGAAAAGCCCTTTTATGGGGTGCGATGCGCGAGAGTGGACAAATGGTAGGGTCAATCAGCAAGGTGGAGGATCATGGAATCTTCTAGAAACTTCTCCTGTGACACTTGCCTCTCTGCATTTGCCCAGGGATGAGTAAGAGATCATCAATGTCCAAGTGGAATCAAGAACTATCAGGGAGAGGACACTAATCAACTCTCAAAAGCTGACTCACCCCCCTTGCAAACATCTATATATGGATCCCTCATCCCAGAGATCTAGAGGCTGGAATTTTGCATCTTGTAAGGAAGTTCTGCTGGTTTCTTGGTGTGAAATCATAGTGTTGGGTGATCTAAGCTTTTCATGAGGTGAAGAAGGGCTTTCTTGCTTAGAGGATGATGCTGGGTTAGAGAAATTAGTTTTAATCCTCTTTGCTCTTTCTTGATTATCAATAAAGCTATTCAAGTTTTCCTCCACATTCTTGTATGATTGATGTTATATGCATTTGTGTGGTCAATATATATCCGGTCCTATATTGTTTATGATAATAGATCTATGTTCTTGGATAGTGTTATGCTGCTTTGATTCTACAGGTGCTCTGTGAAGCTGGGTAGACAAGGAAGCGAGTAGCAAAGATCTATCAGAAGGGAGAGGAATCGAGCAAGGAACCAAGCATAAGATAGAGGTTGGTCTCCTTATTCCCCTCTTATCTATTTCTCATAAAGGAAAACGAAAGTAGTTTTGGTTTGTTTGTTTCTAAGGTAGCTACCAGCCTTAGTGGGACCAGCAGCTCTACATAGACACTAGTTTTCCCGATAAAAAAATGGTGACTCCACTGGGGAGTGAATAGATTGTTTGTTTATCTACATTTGTTTACTTTATAAACTTACAGATAGAGCCTGAAGTTAAGCCAGCTAGCCTTCGAACTGCATTTGCTATGCAAGTGCAAAGTAGATTAATGCTACTTCAGTCTATCTTCGGGTTTTGTTTATGAACTGAACAATTGATTTACAAGATCTCTAATTTCCCTTGTGGTGGCTATAGTAACCTCTTTAGATCTACCCCTGTGATTGATTTACTGATTACCACTTGCTCCACCTAAATCCTTGAACTAAGCTGCAAACTGTTACCCGAAACCCAGTAATGTCTTGTCCCTGGTCCAGTGCACTATCTCTTCTATGAATTCCAAATGCATCGCACTTCCTGAGTGTAGTAGGTGCGCTGCATCTCCAGTTCACTGTGTTACAGGTGCGCTGATCAGACAAGGCCTTTCCTATTCCTAGATTTGGTTTCTGTGTTCACTCTTTTCAGCTCTATTCAAGAGTTTTGCTGCCTGTAGTCAGTACACCTCTGTTGAAACCCCCTTCCTTTCCATTATTCCGCGTCTGTTGTGCAAAAGACTGTAAATGTTTCCATGTATTTTGAGCCATTTTCTGTTCTCTAAAAAAGTCTTTGTTTTGCTGCAAGAGACAGACCAATGAGCAGATAAATATGCTAAAGGAAATATTGGAAAGTGAAAGAATCTAAGGAAGAGATAATATAAGATTAGGAACACATTTCCAAGTCATCATATCAGTGGTAGTAAGGTTTATTCAGAAAGACACATGTTGTAGGGCTTCATGTAGCTGTAAAACAAGGGACTGCATAGACATAGTAAAATAGTAAATGATGGACATAAAATAAATTGTAGAAATAAAATGGAACTTATTTACAAAGAAGTAGTGTAATCGTATTGTCGTCTCTTGATTTGAAAGTGTCGCAAGTGTCGTTTTCAGTCATAAAAGAGAATCTGATTGTTCCTGATTCAAGTGTCGAAAGCAATTTTTCATTTCCAAATCACAAAGTGTCATCATTGTCCTCATTTTGTCTTGAAAAGAAACTTGTTAGTAACGTCGCTTTGAAAAATAATTCAGATTTTCACTTAGCTTTCTTTTTATCATTCACACATTAAGAAGGTTGAAAACAAATATATGCATGTGCATTTGCATTTAGACTGTTTGTTGGTTTGATTTAGGACAGTGCATATAGTGTGTGCTCTCTGCTCTATGTTGAAAGAATGCCATCTCTCTTTCCTTAGTAGCTAGGATTTTCATTGCAAAAAGAAGATTAAAAAACTGTTTATCATCCTAGATTGCATTTTAGGAATTGTACATCTACATCATGCGGTGAACCTGAAAGGCAAATTTCTTAAGCAAGATCAACTGTAAAATAAATTTAATGAATCTAAAAATGCTTTGGAACCTAACACACAACATCTAGAAGTCTAGGCTAGAGACGTATTCGGGCGTCGTAAAGCTTGGTAACTGTTGTTCTCATTGTTGGTTGGGTGATTCCTCCACCTTCAAACGATAAGTGCCAGTACGGACTTGTGCTCCCACATACCATTGAGTATATATTGGGAGACGATAATAGGCTTTATCCTTTATCCATAGGAAGCCGTGTCTCCCGCCCTATCGATCGCAATGCACTGAACACAGTTTCAAGAAGATTGACTGTCGTATCGTAAAAAGTATTCTACAGTTTTGCGATTAGTTTGGTAATACCTCTGTCTAGATTTCCAGAGCACTCCCTTTTGTTCCTTTTCAGACTCCGGAAAAGTTCCATCTGAGCACTTGTCAGTTCAGGCTCATTAAAAATCGAAGGTGACTAGAGTAATCTTTTGTTTTTTCTCGACTCTTGCAAATTGAAAAAACAAGTTGTGTCAAAGCATCTAAAATTTATTTTAATAAGAATAAATATCACCTTTTCTACGTTGGTCTTAGGTTGAGAAAAATGGAGTCCACCAACCAAGGAGTTCATGTTGGAGGAAATCCTAGTCCCTTCTCCTCTTGGGGAGATGTTGGTGCACCCCATATGGCCATATTGTCACTTCTAGGATTGACAATCGGCTTGCCTGTATGGCTCTTCTCAAACTCTATTGTTAAGAACACCATGATTCCTGAACATTCTAGTCAGCAACTAAATGATACCATAGTTACCCCCCAACCCTCTACTTCATCCAATTCTTCCTCTCCTCCTTCCTCTTCACTTGATGAAGCTGGTAAAGCCAAAAATCAAGTAACCGAGAAGAAGAAGGAGAAAAAGAAGAAAGAGAAGAAGAAGAAGGCGCCAAAGGCAAAAAGGGGCAACCAAGCATTGTCTAGCGAAAATCCACACATTGCATTGTCCAGGCCTAAATCTCCATGTGTCATTTGCAAAGGAGACCACTATCATCGAGATTTTCCTTGCATCCCTCGGATCTTAAGGGACTAGTCTCCTCATTTGCACAATCTAGTGTCGTCAACCTTTGATGATCATATTGAAAGTACACCGTCAACTAGTGAAAGTGAAGCCCCTGGACAAAAATGAAGTGTAAATTTCCTTGTAAACTATCTGAAGGCGATCACACTGTCCACCATTGTCCCTTCTTAGATGAGGCTAAAAGAGTTTTGGATGATCGTCCGTTTCACCGTTACGGCTTCCTCCTGGATATAAGAAGCTCTTGCCGAGTCCGTCACTAGTTGAAAATCCGGCTGACCCGCCCTTGTGGTTGGCCGAAGCATCTATAATTGAAGATAAACCATCTTAATCCACACCAGACGAAAGTCAAAAGGTTGAGGCGGCAGTTGACCCGGTCTTGCCTTCAGAGGATCCATCTTCAGATGATACAGTCATCGAAGAGAACAAGGATGACACCATCCAAATTCTTTTCGTAAGCACAGACTCCGATGAACATGGGGGAAGTCTACCTGTTCCTTTACCATAGGAAGGAAGTTTGTCAGAGTCATATCTGTCCATCTATTCGGTCCCACCTCCAAGCAACCTAGTTGTTTCCTTCGATTGGAATCTACTAGGTAGACCCCGTTTACCAGCTAGTGTACCATTTCAAATCATTGCTCAAATATATAGAATGGTCATTGCCGGTACCATCATAGATGAAGGGGCTTCTGTGAGTATCCTTTCCTCAACTGCTTCGAAAGCGCTTGGCTCACCATCTCTTTTACCTGAGATGAGAAATCTAACAGGCTTTGACAAAGGAACCAGTCGACCATTAGGGATCCTTCCCAATGTGCCGATAACATTGAGAAGGAAAATCATTCACATGAATGTAATGGTAGTCCAAGGACCCCTAGATTATTATGTACTCCTTGGACGGGACTATATTTATTGCATGGGAGCCATTGTCTCCTCACTCTTTAGAGTAATGTGTTTTTTGCATGAAGGAAGAGTGGTCAAGCTCGTAGACCAGCTTTCATTCCCCGGTTCACACATAGCAAATAGTCATATATCATCCCTGAAAGGTCTTTTCATGCAAGGAATGTCTCATCAATCCCCAGTCGATCCACCTGATGAGCGCGAGTGATTCAGAGGACATGACTAAAACCCAGGGGCATGCACCCTAGTCTGCTTCGGCAGGAAAACTTCAGGTATAGGGTAGGTTTTCGCAAAGGATATATGACTAGTTTATGAGATTGAAACTGGAATAAGATTCCTCTGTCAGAGTTATGTGAGTGGAGGCATCTGCGCCACTTACCTTTGTCTATTTCGGTAGACATCACCGAGGAAGTGTTTTACCCGCAGTACGGATAGAACAATCTTTGGTAACCTGGAAATTTTTTGCTATACCTAGGGGCACGCAAACCTTTTGGCATGTAAGAGAAGAGCGACCATTTATTTTTTAAATTTATAGGTCCTCTAACCCTTTAAACTCGTAGGATTGGTCATTTCCTAACTTGCATAAAGAAAGGATGCGGGGCAAAGCTGTGAAATAATGTCGGTTTTATATATGAGACATCCTTATTATACGACTGGATTAATCGAGCAGTTTTAACGTGGAATTCAAGCTCGTTAAAAAATAAACATAAGAAATGAGCAAATGTTCCCCCAGAGTTTAAGCTCATTAAAAAATGAACCATTCTCCGGTAAATAACGATTGTGAATGTATTACCATCAGCCTTTTGAAGCCTTGGTCGTGTTCTCATCATCACCTCCACTTTGTTTTGGCCGATCATTCACCTCCGTTTGTTTGTTTACCCTTTTTGAGGAATAGCTGTGAAGAGTGATCCTGTTAACCTTCCTTGTAACACTGTTGTGATTGGAAAATTCCAAACCTTACCTGGAATCCACTGCTACCCGAATTTATCACTCGTTCCTCGAAAAACAAGTCTCCTTTAAGCTCTTTTCAACTGACTCGTAAAATATGAAAAGATTGTCGAGCGGTTGGCCTCTCCAGCTCGTTAAAGGGACCGTGAGTGCTATCCCTCCTTTAGATTTTAATATTTTTGGACTTGAGGGATTATTATGCAAAAAGATCGAGTGCTTGTTTTGTTCGGCTCGTTAAAAGTACCGAATATTCATCCCTTTTGTATTGTTTTATACTTTTTCAGAGTCAAGGGATTATATGACGAAAAGGATCATTGGAGTTTTCTCTACATCCCTTTTTTAGACTCTCTAAAATTGAAAAAGACCGAGTTATCCTTGTCTTTAAACTCGTTAAAACCGAATAGCGACAAACTTGTCCATAACAGACAAGAATGAGTTTCACTATCACTAGGCTCGTTAAAACATAGCGATGGGTTTTCCCGAAGGGAAAATTATAGAACAAGCATATGTTATCCTCCTCAAGCTTGACAAAAATAAAGAGGTACTAGTCAGCAATGACTGGGGAAAAATTGGGAAGAAAACTTGAAAAAACTTTATTGGTAGCAAGTCGCTCTTGAACATGACACTTTCACTCCGCATCTGAGTCGGGTTGGGTTGTTCCATTCACTAGTCACATCACCATGGTTCCATCACACCATC
The DNA here is from genome assembly GCA_031772625.1 of Pinus tabuliformis. Lineage (NCBI taxonomy): Eukaryota > Viridiplantae > Streptophyta > Pinopsida > Pinales > Pinaceae > Pinus > Pinus tabuliformis. The sequence goes on from CM062820.1 coordinate 186,900,802, forward strand.
CATATTTGGGGTTAATGCTACCATCCATCATGTCAGTGTCACCGATATGTTCCAGAGAAGTCGCTCAGAGAATTCACCTATGTCTCATCCACTGCAATACATTCACGCTCCATTCTTTCATGACCGCCACCCTGAACCTTATATCACCAGATCATTTTCACCTCCATTAAAATCATTTGCTCCATTCTATGTCATTGATGTGGGATTCATTAAGGCCCTCCTATGACAGATCGCTTCTTGTCGACATCAGCTCATTATCCAAGAAGTCGATCTAGGAACAACCCTTTCAGTACTTTGAAGCTTGCATGCCTCAATGGCAATTTTCTCACTTTAAACGACAGGTTTACATCAATGGCCTTCGACCGAAATATTTTGCATGGTGTTCAATGCCAAGTCCCTCATTCACACCACGTGAATTGTACTGTAGTACCTTGAGGGTCATCATCATTATCCGTGATTCCTCTCACGCCTGTTAACATCTTACATCATTGGCTGGTAATCAGGCGATGTCTTTCCATGTTCGACTACAGAACATCTCTCACATGGATCGACTTGTACTTTGAGTGAAGATCGAACGAGATTGAAGACCCCGGAACTAGTTTCATCCATTCGAGCTGCGATATATATTCAGGAAAATAAAGACATCAAATGTACATCATTACTACACAAATAATCATCCAACCTAAAGGATGATGGCTCTACCAGAATCATCAGTCTACACTCAGACAATTGTTTGTCTTATGTACATGAAAATGAATTTAAAAAGCTGAGAATGAGAATGCCCGCCTCAGCTAGATCATGAAAATGTTATGAAGATAATGCATTGTATTGTATCTTATTACAGGTCGCCTTCCAGCTTGAAAAAAATTCAGATCCTCATGATAAAGCATTTCACCCGACATCAACAAATTAACGACCTCATGCTTTAGGGGGCAACTATTATAGACATTTTTGGGCACTGCAACCCCAATCATAAATGTCCATAAAACAAGGGCTCTTAAGTCCCTAAAAGTGTTGTTCCAACCTCTAAAAGAACAAGGTCAGCTGATTACATCTTCTCCCCGAAGTTCTCCATGAAAAACTGCTCAGAACTGGTCAAAACAGGACCATCTCCCCTGCTCATGGTCAAAGTGTGCTGCATCCCACCTAAATACACACAACGGGTGTGATGCATCTTGAAAATCCCTTCTATGGGGTGTGATGGGTGAGAGTGGACAAATGGCAGGGTCAATCTGCAAGGTGGAGGATCATGGAATCTTTTAGAAACTTCTCCTGTGACACTTGCCTCTCTGCATTCACCCAGGGATGAGTAAGATATCATCAATCTCCAAGTGGAATCAAGAACTATCGGAGAGAGGACACTAATCAACTCTCAAAAGCTGACTCACTCCCCTTGCAAACATCTATATATGGATCCCTCATCCCAGAGATCCAGAGGCTGGAATTTTGCATCTTGTAAGGAAGTGCTACTGGTTTCTTGGTGTAATATCATATTGTTGGGTGATCTAAGCTTTTCATGAGGTGAAGAAGGGCTTTCCTGCTGAGAGGATGATGCTGGGTCAGAACAATTGGTTGTAATCCTCTTCGCTCTTTCTTGATTATCAATAAAGCTATTCAAGTTTCCTCGACATTCTTGTATGATTGATGTTATGTGCATTTGTGTGGTCAATATATATCTGGTCCTATATTGTTTATGATAAGAGATCTATGTTCTTGGATAGTGTTATGCTGCTTTGATACTACAGGTGCTCTATGAAGCTGGGTAGACAAGGAAGCGAGTAGCAAAGATCTATTAGAAGGAAGAGGAATCGAGCGAGGAACCAAGCGCAAGATAGAGGTTGGTCTCCTGAGTCCCCTCTTATCTATTTCTCATAAAGGAAAACGAAAGTAGTTTTGGTTTGTTTGTTTCTAAGGTAGCTACCAGCATTAGTGGGACTAACAGCTCTGCATAGACACTAGTTTTCCCGATAACACAGTTTATGTGGATAACCAAATCTGGTGATGATATTCTCTGCTAAGAACTTCATGACCACATGGTGATTAGCCTTTCTGGTAGGGATTGCTTCAGTCCACTTAGTGAAGTAATCTGTGGCTACTAAGATTCTTCTGTGCTAGCCACTAGAATGTGGATTTATTTCTCCAATGAAATCCAAGCCCCACTGCTAAAAAGGGCCACTATCATGTATGGGTTTTAAGGGTAGGGAATTCAAGTGTTGCTTCCCTTAAAATCTTTGGCACCTGTCACAAGATTTAACAAATGAAGAGACATCAGAAAATAAGGTGGGCCAATAGTACCCAGCTCTGAGGATTTTGTGGGTTGTAGTTTTCCAATAATGTTGTCCCCCACATATGCTGGAATGAAATTGCTGCATCACTTCAACTGATTGTTCTTTGTCCAGACACATCAAGAGAATTCCAGAGGGGTCCCTCCAGTAGAGCAGATTTTTATGAATGTAATATTTAGCTGCCCTGAGCTTAATAGTTCTGGCTTGGCTTGAACTAAAACCTAGAGGAACTTCTAGTTTCAGAAAGAATTGAGCTATTGCAAAGTACCAATCGCAAGAAGCTAGATTTTCTACCAATGATTGATTTTCCTTTGGTTAAGCTATTTTTTCTTCTATCTAAACCTTCTTTGAAATTGTGTTTATGAGAATTATGTCCAGCGTTCTGCAATTTTCTTCAGCCATTAATTTGGCAAGGCCCTGATCCCTGACAAGCTTGGTGGGCTTCAGTTTTATGTTAAATTCTATAAGCTTTGCAACCCATTTAGCCCTTCTTCCATTAGCATCAGACTGCGTTAAACATCCTTTACTGAAGAAGAGGGTACATATGCAATTACCTTGGAGTGTAGAAAGTAAATTCTGAAAGCTTTCAAAAATTTGATAAGAGCATATGCCTGTTTCTCAATGATATCATACCTTAGCTTGGCATCCCTCAAGGTTTTGCTGAAAAATGCCATTGGATGCTCTGAGCCTTTCTCATCTGCTTGCATCAAAACTGCTGCAAGGGTGTCCTCAGAGGCAAATGAAAATATATGGAATTCCTTGCTGTAATCTTGGCTGATTAAAGTAGGAGCTTCCATAATAGCCCTTTTGATGGCTTCAAAAGATTTCCTTGCTACATCAGTCCATCTGATTTCTGACCCCTTTTTCAACATGGAGGTAATGTGATTTACAAGTTCTGCAAAATTTGGGATAAACCTCCCTACAAAATTTATCTTACCCAGAAAGGACTGGATATCCTTCCTTGATTTTGGGACAGACAAAGTCGGTATTGCTCGTACTCTTTCTAGGTCAATTTTGTCCTAACAACTTGCCTTCTTCTAAAGTGAACTGTGACTTTTTAGAATTGACTGAAATCCCAAACCTCCTGCACTTCAGGATCACTTTATTCAATTGTTGCAAATGGTCTTGGTGGCTGCTGGAGTATACTATTATATCATCTAGGTAGACAACGACAAACTTATCCTTCTCTCCTACAAATGCTATATCCATAGCTCTTTGAAAGGTGGCTCCAGCATTCATCAACCCGAAAGGCATCTTTGAATACATAAAAGTGCCCCAAGGAGTGGTGAATGCAGTCTTCTCTTGGTCATCTGGATGCACAGGAACCTGGTTATATCTTGAGAATCCATCCAAGAAAGACATCACTTTGGCTCTTGAGATTTTCTACAGCAAATGCTCCATCTTGGGTAGAGGGTAATTGTCTTTCTTAGAGAATTTGTTTAAGTTTTTGAAATCAATTCAGAGCCTGATTTCTCCACTTTTCTTCCTTACCACTACCAAATTGTCTACCCACATTGAATATCTCAGAGGAACTATGATTTTGATGGCTAGTAACTTCTTGATTTCTTTCTCAATCAGAGGAAGGAGCAAAGGGTTTATGGGTCTCAGTTTCTACTTGAAAGGAATGGTGTCTTTCTCTAAATGGATTTTGTGCTAGATGATCTTTTTGTCATATGTTTTTAGGTCAATATATTCCCAGGAAAAAAAATTAACAAATTGTTCCATTAAACTGTAGTACTCAGAACTTTGGGCAGCAAACAAATGGGTGGACAGATTTATATATCTTGGTTGTTCTGGACTCCCTATATTATGCCTATGGACTGCAGATTGGTCTTATTTTTGGGTAGCCTTATAAGGCACATCATTCTAGTCAAACGACTTTTCTAAAGGGACTAGGCCTTTAGGTATGTGGTTGCTGGGTAGTTGGACGATGTTATTTTTGCCAATTTTGTTTCTAAGCTGGGACAGTGGGCTTTCCTACAACGCTTCATTCTCTTGGTCAATTTGCATTTCTAAGAACTCATTAATGACTTGAAAAAATCTATTTACCTCATCATCATCTTCAAAAAATTTCCAATGCTGGACATTATCAGGCAAGGATGCTCTATATTTCATCTGAACTTCATAAACCAGTCTGGGAGGCATGGGAGGGATAAACATGCTGGCAGACACAACAAGGGAATTAGCAAGCTGATTTTTGGCTCTAGGGATGTATGATATACAAAAATTATCAAAAGAATCTTTGAGTCTCCATACCTCATCTCTATATGCTTTCAGCCTTGGGTTCTTTGCTTGGAACATTTTGTTTACTTGTTGAATGATAAGATCATCATCTCCAAACACCTTTATGTTTTTGACTCCTCTGTCTTTAGCTGAGTTAAGGGCCAATATTAGAGCCTCATACTCTGCTATATTGTTGGTGACTTGGAAAGCCATCTTAAAAGATAGATTTGTGCTTTCTTGTTTTGGAGATATCAATGCCACCCCTGCTCCTGCAGTCTCTCTCAAACATGATCCATCAAAGAACATTTCCCAAACCTGACTTCCTTGCTCTCCCTCGGCCTGAACTGTCGGTTTCTTGAGCTGCAATGAGGCCTTCTGGGATTCTTCAATTTGGAGGATACATGCTCCAAAATTAGTATCCATAGCATAAATGGGATGATTAGAAGGATTCTTCTAATCACTAATGATGTAGGCCAGCCATTCTTCTCTGTACAATCTCCTACTTTCTCCCCCAAAGATTGGGATAGTGGCATAAGTTAAATCATTCTGTAATGTCCCACCTAGTCTCTTAATCCACCCTCTGGACAACAGCATGCCAAACTTGGGAGGGACATCTGCTACCACAATATCCATCATCATGCTCTTCATGGGCAGCTGCGTTAGGGTAACAGCTAGGTCTTTAATTAATCCTAGGAATTTTACTTTTCTTGAATCAAATGAGAATAAGTCATGATATGGTCTAGTGATATCTAGGCCTAACTCTTCCATGACAGCTTTAGGCATCAAATTGTGTTTGGCCCCTGTGTTTAGAAGGCAATGATGGAGGGTTTTATCATGAATGGTCAAGGAGACATAGAATAATGGGGAGCTATTATCAGCAGGTTCCATCATTGGGCTAAGCACAATTGCAGGCTTATCATCTTGCAAATTGACGTAGTCAGTGGAGGATGGTGAGGCTTTTAGCTCAAGACAGCAAGGATAAGCTTTCTAAAAACTTCACTCTTTACAAGTTCTATCAAAGGCATAGATATTTTTAACTTTTGGACTTCTGATTCAAAAATGAAAAGGGAAGGGGACTTGTCAAGACCTCTTACCTCTTGAGCTAGTGCTTTGAGGATGATAGGATCAACTGTCGGTCTTTTCTGTCTGATATTTTGTTGCTCTATTGGGCAAGCAACTCTTTGGGTAGGATTCTCCTTGACAATGTTTTCTTTTGACCTTAGATTATATATTTGCTACTCATCAGTCCATAGGACAGCCTCTCTATACCACTCTTGATTGGTTTTCTCCTGTAGCAATGATTCTTCATAGGCAGCCAATGTCAAAAAGGCAGCACTGCCTTTATCTTCCATGCAATGAATTTCATCCTCTTCTTCAACTTGCTCCTCTTCCATGACTATGTTCTGGAAAGGAGCCTTCACTCTTTGTTCTTCATTAGCTTCTTTACCCCTCTAAATTATTTTCAATTGTTCATTTGCTCTTCTGAATGGATTTAGATTTCTTGGAGCAAATGTGTTTGGAAGCCTTACCTTTCTAGAGTTCTGCTCAACTTTCAGCTTATATATCTCAGTAGCCAATGACTCTATCATCTTAGTCATCTTATCTAATTTGGGTTCTGAAGATGAAGCAAAGGAGGAAGAAGCCTCACCTCTTTGCCTCCTTCTATCAGCATGATTTTTGAGATTTTTCGTAGCCATGATATTAGATTCCACCTCTAAAGCTACATCTTGCATTTCAACTAGAGTGGTGCATCTTCTTTCTCTTAAGAGTAGGCAGAAATCAGAGTCAAAAGCATGGGCACAGGTGAGTTTGGTAGAGGTGGGGGTAGGCTTTACTTTAGCTGGTATTTTACTATACATACAGTTAAATCTTTTATTAAAATCAGGTAATGACTCCCCATTCTCCCTCTTGAGGTTTCCAAACTTTTTATGGTAATAGAGCAAGTCTTTCTTGTCTCCCCAATGCTTCAAGTATGTATCATCTAAGGCTTCAATGTCTGCTATGGACCTAGGGGGAAATTCTCTGAACCATTTTCTAGCTTCTCCATCAAGGCTTTGGACAAATACTCTCATCCAGACATCATCCTCACTAATATCTAGGTTATGAGCATAACTATAAAAAGACTCAAGATGTTCCTCAGCAGTTACTCCCTCTGTTCTAGTGAACTTAGGCATGTATTTCTAATATTCTCCTGCAGGTATGGCATTCAAAGGAATAGGCAAGACCAGGGGTCCATACCTAGTAGCTATGATTCTTTCCATCTTTGTGGGTGCTTGCTGGCTTGCCATGACTGGGGTTGGTGGAAGGATACTAGCAGTTTGAATAGTAGGGAGGAGTGAAATGGATGACAGAAAAAAAGGAGTGTGAGGAACTGTATGGGATACTTTCTTTGGACTGAGATCCAAAGGGGAACTAAATGAAAAAGGAGCTTTATGAATCTCTGAAGGTATTTCTTGACTAATGATGCTCGACTCTAAATCTTCAAACTGTATATTCTTAGCTATAATCTTCTCTTGCAGAGATACATAAGATTTTTTGGGCCTACCTGATCCTGATGCTCTTTTCTGTGATGTTTTCCTTTGTTTAGCAATCTTCTCAAGATCAGGAACTGGGTTAGCTGGTGATTTCTAAGGATTTCTCCGGGTATGCCTCACAAACTGAGCTAGAACTGTAATGTGGAACCGCCACTAGGTTTGTTCTCCAGTAGAGTCGCCAGATAGATTATTACAACTAGAAATGTGTCCAAACTTTGTCTATCATCAAAGTTGGAACTGTGTTGTTCTCCCAGGGAAGCTAAGCTTCAATCTCCTCTCCATGGCAACATCGCCAATTAATGTTATCACCAAAAGAAACTCTCCTAGGTTGTAGCTCGGAGATGCTCGGGAACATTAAAAATTCAACTTATTGTTGCAAATGGATGAATGGAAGGAATGATGCTTGTTCAAGCCAGATAACCACTTCCACTTTGCTTAACTCCAGACATGCATGAACACCCCCAGAATACAAGGCTTTAGACCACCAATTGCTCATAGTTTAAGGATTGGGTGAATATGGAGAATACTGACCACACCAGCAGATGCATAAGACCATGTGATGGCTGGATGCAGTTAGTAAAGAAGTTTGTAAATCTAATTCCCCAAAACACAGACAAGAAGACAACTCTCTGGCATTAGGTGAAAAGAAACCTGAATAACTCATTCACTGATACATACAAGACTTTAACACAGAGGTAGGATGACAGCTCCTCTAATGCTAAATATCAAGAGCTCAGAAATACGGCATATCAGGCACTACTTAGAACAGAAGAAGAAATGAAAGTGAGAAATTAACAGCAAAAGAAGCTTGTTTTAGCTGAAAATGAAGACGAGATGCTACAAGTATCAAAATAGTCACAGTCTCCAGAAGTCGAACCTTACATCAAAACAACAACCATCAACCCTGATTATATCTTGTTTATGGGTATATATGGAGTTTCATTACAAAGGCACTCGGCCATTCTAAGTATGGAGGGGTCATCACTAATCACCAATCGCATTTAGTTGCCCATGTGTTTACTTGTCTCTATGAGTGAATTTGATCTCCTTGGGTGCTCTGTTGTCCTCTCGGGCGGCTGGAGTGTCCTTATCCATTAAGTTCCATAACTGCTAAATGCAGCTACATAGTCATACTTGGTCCTTCTCCTTCTTGGCCATACTTCCTATTGAATGCGGTTGTTGTGGAGCAATTGCTACTAGTACTGGTGATCCAGTCGTCTTCGTCCTTTGGGAGCACGGAATGGTCAGGAAAAGTGGACTGCATGGTGAATGTATGAGCTGAATGGAGGAGTGAGATGGCAGAGATTACTTGGTTAAGGGTATCGGGAGATATAGAAGTGGAGTGAGTGTGGGCCATTGGATCTTGGGAGGCAGATCCAACAGTCATCGAACGAAGGAGACGCGTCAGAGTTAACGGGTGGGGACAGAGGATGGGCAGTAAGTGGTATTTGCTTGAACCACCATTGATCATTAGGTAGTAAAGGTACAATGGAGTGTGATACCACTTAGAGCATGACTCGTGGCAGCAGAGGAGAGGGGAAAACCACCCTCCATCGCACGTTATCGCACCGTTAGTTTGTGGTTGCGGGAAAGAGAATGTCGTTCGATCGTGGCGGGAATGATCGGACGGCGAGGATTTGATTGCGCAGATTTTCGTCAGGCACAATGGATAAATGTTAGATCAGGTGTAGCAATCGATGATAGGGGTTAAGGGTGAAGGGTTTATGAAAGCGCGGAGTCTCGCGGGCATGGTTTTATAGGGTCCTGTCTATTAACACTAGCGGCTTAAGAAAAGGGGCTTATATGGTTTTTAAACAAAGGCATGGAAAAAGGAGATGAGAATGGGATGAGCAAGGTAGAGGAAAAGGTGAGGGTAACCATTATATGCCTTGTTTGAGCACAACCAAGGACCAAGCTGGCCTCTAGCTTTTAGAGAACCAATGTTATATAGCAGAACTAACAGTTACAACTCATGCATGAAGGAGACACTAGTAGTAGCATTGTCAAAAAGGAGAAGAAAAATAAATGGATGAAATTTTTCTATTAAAAGGAAAGTCTTCAATGAAATGAGAATTGATCTGCTACAATAAATGCATCACATGCTCATGAAAAATGTTTAGTTGAAGAACAATTCAAGCTTAACTTAGTATTAGATGAAATAGAAAGATCATGGAATGAAAGCATAGATCATAAGAAATTGTTACAAGTCTGTGATCAAAGAGAACATGAATTGGAGAAAATTGTTAGTCTGAAGACCCAACTTGAAGAGGCAAGGAGAATAGAACATATGATGAATATTAAACTAAAGGAGGGAGAGGTACATTGTGAAAGATTAGAGTTTGATATTATTTTAGATGGAAGAGAGTTAGATGAAAATAATAGGTTGTGTAAGTATTTAGAAGAGGAGTTTGTATCCATAAAGGATGCAGAAAATACAACCATAAAGGATAATGAAGTAACCCTAAAAAGACTTACAGAAGAAGAATCCATCTACAACATGATTTGCAAATAAGCAAACAAAAACAAGAAGCAACATCAAGATCCAAATAATGATATGAAAAAAAAATCTTTACAAAAAGGGCATTTGTTCCTAGAAAAGAATTGAGTAAATTTGGAAGATCACAAAGGATATTATTAGCTCCTTTTAAAGATGTCAAACGTTTTTCTTGCTATGAACCTAGACATGTTTCAGTAGAATGTAAGAGAAATAAAATGAAATATAATCAAGAATAGATGCAACAAACAGGAAGGCTACCTCATGCATGCAAAAAGAGATAACACTCATCCACAAGGTACATAAATAATTTCTATCACTATTTCTATTTGTGCAATGAATTTGGACATAAGTTTTTGAACGAAAAATATATATAAATAAGAACATGAACCCAAGAAAATACACACAATTCCCTCCATTTCTTGGTCAAACAAAGTGTTAGAGATGTAACAATGTTGGTCACAAAGACAAGGCTTGAAAAATTCCATATACCCTAAAGAGTTAAAGACATAAAACAAAACCAACACTAAGAAGAGCATACAATGAGCCAAAAGCAAATGTAGACAAGAACAAAAGGAAACTAACTAAGGTATGGAAGATGATGAAAAATAAGTAGTCTCATATTTCAATAGCAAAGTGAATTTATCATAGTCTTAGGGGAAGATGCTCAAGAAAGAAAAATAAGAATTCAATCAGTGTAGGAGGAGCAACAACATATGAGGGGGAGAGATACCCCAAAATATCTTGAAAAATATCAAGGTTTTGAGGAAGAAAACCCTTACAATGAAAAATAAAATATATTTCAAGAATGACATCGTCAATGAAGAGAATGAGGATGAATATGAAAACAAAAATTCATTAGTTGATAGTATTAAAATATCCACTCACAATTATGATGGACTGAATATTTCATCCAATTTATTCCTTTGGAGAACATAATGTATATTACATGAGCATGGAAGTGCAAGGGAAAAGAAGTAGACGAGGTTATTTTTAACACAAAGGAATTCGGAAATAAGAAGGCTAAGAAAAAAGAGAAGAAAAAGAGGAAGTTTACAAAAAGGAAGAAACAAATATGAAAGGACAAAGAAGCTAGCGTTAAAAGGTTGAAGTAGGTACCAATCACCAAATCCAAGCCTATGTTTTTGTGTAAGTTATACATGGAATGATATGTAATTTCCTTTCTCACATGATGCAAATATTGCAATTAAATCTGAGATATGCAAGTTTATGTCAATCATTACTATTTGAAAAGGGATATGAAATAAAAACGTAAAATGAAATCTATGCAGTCAAATTCTCAATTGTCACAAACACAAACTGCTAATGGATGTATGTAAAGAATCATCCTACATAGAATCAATGGAAATATTGATCACTTGACTAATTACACTAAAGGTATGTCAGCCACATGAAAGGATCCATTATGATATGCAGAAAGAAATGCAACATGAAAGAAATATTTATATTAGAGACACATTTCATTTGAAGAAGAAGAAAGGATATCGTAGCAAAAGGAAATTATCTATATCTTTCATAGAGGAGACTACATGCAAAAAAAAAAAGGAGAGAAAATGAAAAAGAGTATCAGCAGTGCAAATTTTTGAGAAATGAAAATAGGAACTAATGAAAGTAAGACAAAACCCTAAATCAAGAACATTATGTGAATCAATCACATGAGAAAAATTCTTGAAAAAAAAATCACAAAGGAAAATCTAGAGACTAAGAAAAACTCTCGAATAACATATTTGAATATGCACAAATAGATATCAATATACTTTGAACAACCTTGATAGAGATTTATTGGCACAAGCTTCTAATACTAAGACAAAAGACTCAAAACAAAACAAAACATCCACATGCATCCGATCACAATGCAGAAACAAAAAATTATATGGGATCAAAAGAAGTAAAGAATAAGAAAGAATGTGCACATATATTTTACAAAAGGATTCACAAGAATGAAATGCAAAAAATGAGTGATAGGCATGAAATGATAGAAGACAAATCAACAGAGGTGTATGGAAAAAGTGGTAGGAGACAAAGAGACAAATATTGAATATTGTGTAAATAAATTAATTGGGAAGTCTCACATGCTATACTATGCATTATAATTATTAACATCATGTCTTATTAATACTACTGGCATGATTCAGAGCGGCGTTTCAAATTATATTGGCATATCAAGAAATATGATAGTTGTGCTTAGGTCAGAATATATTGCACAACGCTATTTTAAATGAGTACATTGAGAATTATTCTATGAGTGTGCTTAGTGTGTTACAATATCTATAATGGCTTTTAATGTGATTTACAATGCCTTGACGATAGTATAGTGTGGTGAATTAATATGATAATACATTGGAGATACATATATTGTGGAATGCATTGGAAATGTTTTTACATTGAGAAACATTTATATTAATGGAGTAGTGTTTAGGGTTTTATTCCCTAATTTTGATAGATTTAATTATTCTACAGATCATTCAATAATATTACACAAAAAATAATGATTACAATATTTGTAGTTTATTGTTTGCAATACCTTAATACAATGCATAATATGAAGTGTGTTGATATAATGGGTAGAAGACAATGTGTTTTAGATGTTGTTGCATGGGTTGATAAAATGAGAATAAAATGTGTTGATAATGAGAAAGCTTTTGTATATTTATATATGCAAAATCCTATAGTATTTGTAGGGTTTTTAATATCATTATGGAGCAGGGATTTTTTTTCTAGATTTTGGTACATTAACAACATTAAAATAATTGCTTGGAATGCATATGCAACGTTGTGTATACAACAATATGCCAACCATATGGGAATGAATACAACTTACTTTTCAATAGAACATTGGTTAGACTATGAACGTTGGTTTTATAGAACATTGGTTTGAAAATAACATTGGTTTATATACATCACTGGTTGTACAAATATAATGTTGAGATTGCTTTCAATACTTGTAAAAATGCAACAATAATGGAACCACATGGAACAATAATGGAGTGATATGCTGGGAAGGTAAATAAATTTGCTTTGCTTTTGCAAGCTGCTTTGAATATGGAAAGCATACTTACTTACTAAAATTAAGATTTTGCATATTTCCTTGATATATGCTATAGAATGCTACCAGCAAAAACTATTATTACATCGGATATGGAAGGACGGATATGGTTCTATACAATAACAATGATCCAAACTTAAACAAGAATGCAATAAATTACATATATAACCATAAATAGAGGGATAGAGCATAAATTACACTTCATTTCATTAATATGAAATACTGAAATATGCTTACAAACAAAATGGAAATAAGACTAGCTCGGGTGATGGTAGCTTATCTATGAGAAGAGATGTGGTGGATACATCCCTCTGAATTTTGTTACAATGTGCCACAGAGGCCTATTTATTATTTATAAATAATGGAAAACAATAAAAATCCAAAAATACAACCCTAGGAGATGAAGCGTCAAAACTATGGGCGTTGTTTGGGTAAAATGGTATATCAACTTCCCGGGGTCGTAACTTTGGCATACGATCTCTGTTTGACTTGCACAATACCTTGTTAGAAAGATTCATCTGAGGTCTACAACTTTTGACTAGCCAACACTCATGTTTGGGTTATGTTGGCATAAGTTTTCCGAAAAAAATGTTGTTTAGGGCCTCAAAATGGCGTCGGAAATTTAGGACCCGAAAAACTTCCAAAAGTAGTAAATTGTGTTATAATTAAGGAAACTAAAAAACTTAAAGAGACAATGGTCACGATCCAAGTGGAATAGGTTGGTGGACACAAAAATCCACCTAGATCATTCCTTCCCCCTTAGGAATAAATGGTCCCCATTGGGTTGGTTGCCTCCATGAGATGGGGAAACTTCTACTAAACTTTGTCCTTGGCGAGCCACTTGGCTTGGTGCAGGAGTTGGCCAGCTTTGACAACCTGTTATGAGGAATTTTGCATCTCTGCATAAATACTAATTCCCTAGGTAGGTAGCTATACCTATAACAACAAATTTAAAGTGCTTATCCTTTTCCTATAGATGATAAATAAGACAACGGAATAAAAGGACCTACTTGTTCTTTTGCTTTCCTTTTGTCTCCTTTGTATGGCTCCCATCACTCCTCCTAGAACTTAACTCGCTCAGAAAGTACCTGCAAGCATAAATAGAAGACATAGAACCAATTAAAGCAGGATATCTATCAACTGTCAGTAAATGGAATCAAATACATTCACAGATATAAACATCATATATCAAGATAATCATATGGAAAAAGGTGTAAACAACTTCATTAAGTAGAAGGAAGAATTACAATCATCAAGTCCAATCCATTGTCACTCTTCCATTTTGGGTTCCAACCAACATCACATAAATATCACATCACTCCGTTATCATAGCAATACTTGCTTATAATCTCCATCCTCACACCAACAATATCTCCTTACAAATTCTCAAAGTCCAGCCCCTGATCAATTAGATGAGTGCTCAATTTATAGGAAAATGGAGGAGGTTTGGTCATAAATGAGGGTATTGAATGGCCTTACAAACTTAGAGTTAGTTTCCATGGAGGAAGGGATGAGAGGATAGGAGGTTACTTAACTCATTCCCTATCCAATTTTGAGCTCATAGGAGATGATAAGTGTGGGAATCTTCTAGATGGCTCTAGAAGATAAGAATATTCCCAGAACCCTATGATGATTTCGCTCAAACTTGCCCAACATAGGTCAAAGTGGGCCTAAGTGATTTGGAAAGCACCCTCACATGGGCCTACCTGCACTGAATCACACTTTCCCCTAACCAAGGTTGTGCTGGTCCCTCAAGGAGGCAATTTTGGAGGGCTTCAGGCCAAGAAACTCTAAGGGAAGGAGGCATTCAAAGTGGTGACCTGTCTAGGGCATGTAGCAATTGAATTAGGGTTTAATGTGTCCTAATGGTACTGATCTAAATGATGGGAGTGGTGTGTCCAAATGGATCTGTAACAACTGCCCCCTAAAGCATGAAGTCAAAAATAATGATGTCGAGTGATATGCTTTACGATGTGATGAGGAGGTTCCAAAGTGGATGGTGACCTGCATCGATTACAATAATATCATGATATTTTGATTTTTTCTCATGAATCATTGAGGGAAGGCTACCAATGTTCATCATATAAACTTTCATTACAAGTACATAGATAGTCATCTACAGACATAGACCCATGATTAGATGACCATTTTAAAATGTAAAGCCATTGTAGAGATGATTTGGTACATTTTCTGAAATTGCAACCCAGATGGATGAAACTAGATCAAGGGTCTTCTATCTTGTTCAATTGTTTTCTCAAGTATTAGTCTAACCATGCGAACATGTGATCTGAAGTCAAACATGCGAAGACACGGTTTGATTACTACCTAATGATGTAAGTCATTAATAGATGCAAGAGAAATCACCAATAATGATAATAATCCCCAAGGTACTGCAGTACATTCTGCATGGTGTGAATGGATGTTTTGATGTTGAACACCATACAAAGTCTTTCGGTCAAAGTCCAGTGATGTCAACCTATTGCTCGAAGTGAGAAACTTGCCACCAATGTATGCAAGCCTCAAGGTATTGGAATGGTGTTTCTAAGTCGACTTCTTGGATAATATGCTGATGTCGACAAGAAGTGACTCGTCGCAGGAGGGCATTGATGTATCCCACATCAACGACATGAAACACGTGTAATGATTTTGGAGATGAAATTTTACTGACGACATAAGGTTTAGGAATGGCGGTCATGGAAATGAAGGTTTATGAGTATTGCAAAGGATGAATTTTAATTAAGTGACCTCTCTTCGACATGTCAGCGACACTAAATGAATTGGTAGCATTGACCGAAAACAAAAATAATGGATGGTATTATAGAACAAGGTATGATGACCATCAAGCAGATAACCCAACCCAAATAGTCACAATGATGAAGTGAAAGTGTCATTTTTGAAGAGCAGCCTGCTGCCATAAAATGGTTTAATCCTTTTCCGATTTTCCCCAATCATTTCTTACCAGTACCTCTTTATTTTTATCAAGCTTGAGGAGGATAACATATGATTCTTGTATAATTCCACCCTTTAGTTGAATCCATTGCTATGTGATGTTTTAACGAGTCTAGCTAAGCTAAAACTCAGTCTTGCCATGATGGACAAGTTTATCACTACTTGATGTTTTAGCGAGTTTAACGACAATGATAACTCATTTCTTTTCATGTTTATGGAGTTTGAAAAGGGACAAAAATAAAACTCCACAAGTTCCTTTTCATAGACTTGTCTCTCAAGTCCGAAAAAGCATAAAACAATACAAGGGAGAACCTATTGACCATGTTCGATCAACGTATTCCTTTTTTGAAAATAATCTATCTCAGCCTAAAAAAGTGTTAAACGTATACTGAGTAGATTTCATTTCCAATCTGTTAATGAGCTGAAAAGGACAAGTGTTCGACAATCTTTTCATATTTCAAGAGTTTGAAAAGAGCTTAAAGAGGACTCCAAGGGGGTTCCTTTTTCAATGTTTAACAGAGCTCGAAAAAGAGATAAAAGTATGCTCTGTGGGAAAAGTACAATTCACAATCATGCACATCAAATTTTGTAATGTAGTTGTAAATATGTTCAAAGAAACACGAAACAAATTAAACATACCTATTTCATTGGTAAAAATAGGTAAATAATACATTTTACTCATTTAATGATCATTAAATAAATATAAAAACAAGAATTTAGCATGCTATTTTCACGATTTCATATTTACCATTCAGTTTGTGCTCTGACCCTATTTTTTACCTCGATCCTCGTCAGCTGATTACGAGAGATTTTACGGATCATTTCTCATGCCATCTAGACCAGGTAGGAGATCTACCCTTCCTCTTTGTTTTCATGTCATTCTTTACTATTTCATGCAAGTGTTTAGGGTTTTGAAGGCCCCTAGGGTTTGAATTTTTCGCCCTAGGTTCAACGAAGGCTTGCATGTTGAAAACTATGCTAGGGTGCACACAAAAAAAAGTCATTCTGCACTACGATGCAGTGTCTCCTTGCCTGGGTTGCGCTAGGTGAGTTTCACAAACTTGTTTTACCAAATTGACCCAAAATTTCTCTAGTTTTTTTCATGAAAAGGATCCTAACTAAGCTTATGGTTTGATTTCAGGCTTCCATTGGATCATAATGTCTATTACTTGGTGAGATAGAGAGCATGAAGAACAAGAGATGGTCACCCTCAATGATCCTGGTATAGTTGAGGTGCTAAAAAACTATGGGTTGCTCAAATACTTCAAGTTATCTGGAATGAGGCAACAATTAGAACTATTGCAGTTCCTAGTTCATGCAGGGGATCCACCAGATCAAGCTTCCCACATAAGGGACAAAGTTGTCCCTATTGTGATCGATGATGTTTACCTTCTTACAGTGTTGCCGAGACGTGGTGCCCCCATATCTCTTTCAGGTTCTTCCTGTGGAGGGGAGTTAGTCAGGGACTATGTTCGACAATTATGTCAGCCAGGTACACAACCTAACAAAGATAGAAAGATAATAATCAAATATATCCATGATTTGACTTTGAGAAAAATCCTTCTCACCATTACAAAGCTGGCAGGCAGTCTGACACTTCATCTGGCTAACAGATCATATGTGCAATATGCTATTGAGTGTCTTGAGACAACTTTATTCAACTGGTGTGAGGCAATACTTTCTTCACTGAAAGAGAAGTTGAAAAAGGTAAAGAGCGGTAAGACAAATAACTTTAGCTATGAATCGCTCTTAATTTCTTTTACCTTAGAAAGAATTCCATTGATGTAAGCCTAGCATGTAACACTCGGTGTAGCTTTTCCTAGAGATCCATGAATGCAGTAGTGGGTCAAATTGATGGCTAGAGATGCTCGTCAATCATCGATTACATTTTACACTGCATTCTTTAGTTGTCTTGATTGACAACACATTGTCATTGAGGAGCATCCATTTTCAGGGATGGATTTTCATGGAGATCCAGAGTTGAGTCTACCTGTGGGTGCTCAATGGGGTGCTATAGGTAAATTATTTTTGACCAATTTTTTTTTTATTTTTAAGTTTCTACATGTTTTTATGTTTTGATGTTCCAAGAATAAACTAAAATCATTCTCATGCATGCAGATGTGGGTACTTTTAGACCTATGAGGCACCAACAGGAGGCAGGTGGGCCAGCATGGAGAAATGGTGGGAGAGCAGTTCTCCAGGATTTGGATTTGGCCGAGACACTGGCTGAGTTGTAGGATCATGTAGAGGGATTAACCCTGGGTATTCCATATGTCCAAATCAAGGAGTTTCCTATGAAGCTGCAATGCCACACTTTTGGTGTTCTAGGCCCTTGGATGCAGCTTTTGCGCATGATAGCTTAGGTTGTGACCTATTATCATGAGCATTGCTAGGTCTGCTTAAGATGTTTTTTGAATGCATTTTGAGTTTTTAGGTCAGATGACCAAACATGTCTTGGACACAAATTTTGTAAAAACTTTCAAAACATCTATCTATTTTTACTTTCAGAGTTTTTATATATATGGTTATGTGCAACCCTATTCAACTAATGATGTGAATTGAAAAGTTACTTTTACATGTGTCACAAATGTCTATTTAACTCATAGTTTGCTAATGAATCAGTTAATGTGTTAAACTTTCTGGAAATATGTTGATATTGAATGTACTCAAAATGTGTTTCCAAAATATGAACTCTAAGGAACATACAAAGAATTGTTGGGTTTCGAACAATATAAATGTTTATTAGTTGCTGTATGACGAGTTGTGAGTCTAGCCTAATGATGACTCAGTGAATGCCAATTGAAATGTCATCAGAGATAAGTTCAATCAATGCACTATACTCATCGATATTGTTTGTTGATCGATAGATACAACTCCCTTGAAAACTCACTAACTCGCCACTTGGAGTAAAAATGGCCCATGCTGGAGAAGATAGGTTCTGCGTACTACAACTAGCACCATCGGCATAACCAACAAATGGTTCCAAATGTTCGGACATCTGCAACAAATGCAAACCAGATTACTTAACCACATAAAAACTCTAAAAGACACACTAACACAGACACATGCAATTAAATCTTATATAGAGTTATTTTTACTACACTCAATTAAGCATACTAATGTTTGAGATACAACCCATTTCAGGGTTGTGACAAAGCAATTCCATCATAATCCACCAACTCGTAGGCACCATTTGCCAAAACACGGTTGAAAATATAAGGACCCATCCAAAGCGGTTCAAATTTTCCTCCTCCTAGTTTATCAGCTTCCTGATCGTAAAGCAAGACCAGGTCTCCTTCTGAGAAAATCGAGGCTTGACATTTATGTCATATTGTGCCTTGATTCATTTCTTATGTGGTTCGTTAGCTAATGTGGCTTCACGATGGGTTTCATCCAAATATATAAGTTCCAAGAAACACGCTTCTTCTTTAGAAGTGTCAGGTAACAGGTGAATTGCGAGTTTGAGAGATGAAATTTCACATGTATCGGCAAGATTACCTCCAGACCATACACCAATTGAAAGGTTGTGAATCTAGTTTCATTTCTCACAGAGGTTTGATATGCCCACAAGCTAGAGTACATGATTAAATGCCAGTTTCTTTTATGAAACCCTATCATTCTTTGAAGCATTCACTTCAGGGCTTTGTTGATGGCCTCAACTTGTCCTTTGGATTGCGGATACTAAGGAGTAGAACTATCATGTGAAAGTCCTATCTTGGAAGTTAACTTAGCCATCATGTCATTTCAAGAATGTGACCCGAGATCTGTAACTATATAGCCTGTGGTACACCAAATTAGGCAACCACATGGTTGAAAAGGAAAAGAGCAGTCATCTCTCCACTATTGTTTAATGTTGGCATCACCTTGTCCCATTTTTTGAAATAGTCAATAGTGACTATAATGTACCCATGCCCCTTGGCCGAGGTGGGATCGCATGTCATGAAGTCAATGCCGCATTTTGAGAATGGTCCAACAACGATAACAGGATGTAATGGTGCAGGTGGTAATCTAGCCTTATCGTCATAAATATGGCATGTGTGATAGCTTCTGAAAATTATGCAATCTTTGAATAAGGAAGGCCAGAAGAAACCAACATGAGAATTATTTGCACGGTAGCATAACCAGATAAGTGCCCACCACAAGCACCTGAATGGAAATCATTCAAAACTTCTTGGCTTCCTCATGAGTGAGGAACCTTCATAACATCCTATCGATATTGCGATGGTAAAGAGTGTCGCCAATGATCAGAGAATCTTTGGCTTGGTATCAAATACGTCATTGTTACGAGTGAGAGGTATCAAGCTAGAATGTTTGGGTCTGTAGATAGATCAATATATCTCCATACCACGCGTCAGATGACAAAATTAGGGACATAGACTCATCCAGAATTGATGGTTATGATGTTGTATCAATGGTATTCGAGGGATGGTCGAAAATAAGCTCAGCGAAGACTAGATATTTCTTTGATTTGGATTTCATGAATTCCAAATCAAACTCCTACAAAATGATGATCCATTTTTAGTATTTGGCCCCCGGCAATTGAGGTGACAAAATATATGTCATAGGGTTGTAATCCGAAATGGCAGTTGTCTTTCGGAGTAGGATGTAGTGGCGAAATCTTTGTACAGCTTGAACAGTAGCCAAATCTAACTTTTCATCATAAGAGTACTTAAATTCTGTATCATTGAGATTGCACCTCAAATAATATATCAGATGTTCAATCCCATCGTCTTCTTGGACTAAAACCATTCCAATGGTTGTACCTGCAGCGGTGAGATACAAGTGGTCGTTTTGATAATTCGGGGAATACATTAACGAGGCTCTAATAAGGGTATCTTTAATAGCATCAAAGGAAGCTTGCCCAACATAAGGAAGGGTATCCCATTTTTCAAAAAATGCATAAATCCTTTAGCCATTTCAGCATAATTGGGAATGAACCCCCCCAGAAAGTTAGCCTTCTCTTGGACTCTCTGTAACTGTAGAAGATTGGAAGGTGGAGGCAAATCAAGGATTGCCTGAACCTTAAGTGGATTGAGTTGAATTCCCTCCTTAGACACTATGAATCCAAGCAATCGACTAGAACCAACAAAAAACACACATTTGTGTGGATTGAGTCATATTTTGTATTGTTGGCATGTAAAAATATAGCTCTCAAATGCTGCGACTGATCAGATTGCTTTCGTGAATGAGCAAGTAAATCATCAAGGTATGGTTGAACAATATGCTTAATGTCATGGAAGTCATAGTTCATTTCCCTCTGAAAAGTTGCCCCTCTGTTCTTCAAACCAAAAGGGAGTTTCCTATAGGTGAATGTGCCCCATGGATAAATAAATGCAGTTTTAGATTGGTCCTATGGGCAGATATTGATCTAATTATAGCTAGAAAAACCATCCATAAATGAAAATATTTCACATCCGACAGATTCATCAATAATCTGGTCAATATAGGGAGTAGGATAATTGTCTTTTTGACAAGCCTGATTAACATCCCTATAATCGATGCACACTCTTATTGTCCCTTGTTTCTTCACGACATGAACAATATTGGAAACCTAATCAGTAAGAGAAATAGGGTAAATGAAACCATCATGGAAATTTTTTTCAAATTCTATTTTAATACAACAGCCTTCATTAAATGAATAGGACGGTGGTGTTGTCGCACTGGTTTAACATCAGGATACATTTTGATTTCATGTTCAACTATACTAGTGTCAATTCCTAGCATCTCCTCGTATGACCATGAAAATATATCTCAAAATTCACAAAAGAGAGAACGGTAATATCATGTTCTGATGGAGAACAAGTTTTTCCAACATGAATGTTTTTTACAATGTTAGGTTTGGTTCAAATATTGATAGAAATAATTTCTTTGATATTTGACAGGTTTTTCTCGAAATCTATTGTATCTATGAAAATAGAATTTGAAAGGAAGTCGACCACTGAAGGGCGATTAAGCTCATTTGAATAATCTTCTATGTGATCTGGAAGATGGTAACAATGATGATAATATTCCCATGGTTCTCCTTCCATCATCATTGATTGGATGATTCCTTCATCAGTAGAAAATATACGTGAAAAAGGATCGGAGGAAGTAACCTATTATAATGAATGATCTACCCATACAATTGATGAAAATGGATTTGGATTTGCTGCACAAGCCAGAAAGATTGATTGCTATGCTAGATCAATAGGGCTTAGCATCATGATTTCATTCTTACTATCAACTTCAAAGCTATTGGTAATCTTCCTTAAGTCAGATGAAGTGGAAGATATCATGTTGCAAGTCTCAACTTTTTCCACTTAGGCCAAATTTGATGGTGGTGGTAGTGAAAAAGGACCCATTATGGAAGAATCTTTAAAGAGACCTACACTAATGTTTTGAAGAGATAGCGGGGGTCCATGTACCAATGGAATTCTTCCAGTAGCCTGTGAACTAGAGGTGGAGAAGGTGAGTTGGTCGATAACTATGATTCCACCCTTATGAGGGAATGCAATCGTACGAAAGTATGTTGAAACCACAGCAGCCATAGCATATACTCACAGTCTTCCTGGTAAAATGTTGTAGTCAAGGGTTCCATCAACAACCTCAACTTCAACAGTTACTGTTTTTCCTCCTAGTTCAATTTGCGGATTACTTAATATTCCATAAGGTGTATATGTGCATCCATCAAAATCTTTTAACGTTGTTGGTGAATGTGACAAAGGCGGTGATCCAAGTGTTTTCCAGCAATTCATAGACATAATACAAGTAGTTTCCCCCTCGTCAATAATAGTTCGATGAACAAGTTTACTCAATGCATTTACTTGAATCAACAATGTTAATTACACTAGTAATTGTGGCGTATAACCCGCATGGTTGAAAACCAGAAGATTGGAATCTGTTGGATCAATTCCACCAATTTCTGACAACAAAGCCTACTTTTGGGAGGGATAGTTCTAAATCACCTCGAGCATTGACATAGCAGAAGGTGACTGAGCTAAATCTTCTAATATATTATAGTTTTGTACAGCTCGAGCTCGAGGGTTAAATGTCGATTTATGTACAACTCCCTTAGGTGGTTTTATTATTAAATCTAGTGCAATAGGTGGTGGAATAGGATCATTTGAGGTCGAGGTCAAAGGGTTAGGTTCATAAATCTAGTTATTCAATGACGACAGTTGATTTCCATAATATTTACTTCGTGTTGACACCAAAAATTCAATTTTAGGCTTAGAGGCGGATAGCATAAGCACTTGGGAAGTGGAAGCATGGTCTATAGCAACCATATTTGTCTCTGATTTTGGAAAAGGATTAGTCAATACCACAGATGTATTAGAAGTATTTAGAAGCTTTGAGACTTCGGAGTGGTGAGGACATCTCACATAACATGCTCATCATTACAGATCAAACATGGGTAATGAGGTTTCCTAGATGAAGGAGAGGAATCAAATGATTTCTCTTGAGGGGAATTATTTTGTTTCTTCCTGTTTTTCCGCTTCTTCTTACTTCCTAGTTGCTTTTCATTCTTGCCTTTGTCAGATGACACAACATTGATTTTGGAAGCAAGAGTGGTATTAGGTGCCTTTGTAGTTTGATTGGAAATGGAAAGTGTTTGACCAAATGGTCTAATTGTCGTTTGTGTGCTCGAAGAACCAATCACACCATCACCGGCATGAGAATCCTTACTTGATGGAGGAGGAGTAACACTGAAAGTTGGTCAAGGTGCATTTGGGATCTTGTCATAGAGCATGCTAGACTATGTATAAATAAAGTCTAAATATTGGGCATGAGAAATTACTTGCTCTTCAATGAAAACTCCACTTTTCACCACATCCTCAGTGATAGATGGTAGCAAGGATTTTATAAACCACTCAGCCAAAAGCTGATCAGGAACATAATGTTTAACCATTCAATGATGACGACGCCACTATGAATATGATCAGAGATATGAGTAGCAATAGTTTGTTTAAATTTGGTTAATAGTTCCGTTCCAGTCTGATATCGTATGAGTAACTAGAAGTGGGTTAAAAACGTGGTAGCTAAGGTAGTGAAGTTATCAAAAGAAGCTCGTGGTAACTCAATGTACCACTTCGCAGCCATACTACTAAGCATTCTCTGGAAAAGACATAGTCTAATGGAATCATCATTCAAGGAGTTTGGTGAACACCATAAATGAAAATTCATGACATGATTGGATGGGTCTTCTCAAGGGTTTCCATTGAATTTTAGAATATCATAAGGTAACTTATGGGGAATCACCAACCACTAAGGTGTATAATGAATTGGGTTATTGGTGAGGTGGTTTAGATCTAGTAATTCAAGTTTCGCAACGAAAGGCAACTGTCTATTGAGGTTAGGTTGAGCATATCCAGGGTAAGGTGGGATTACCTGAGCAATAAGCCTTTGTATACCAACATAAGGAATCTGTTGCTGGTAACCTTAATAAGGGTAAGCTTATTGATAAAATCCGGCATAAGGTTGTTGTTGAGCACTGGGATACATTTGTTGTTGTCCAATCCTATCATAGGCTTGCTGACCAACACCTAGATAAACTTGTTGCTGACCAAATCTAGCATAAGCTTTTCTTCGAAGTCCATGTTAACGTTGGTATTGCTAGAATTTTTTCTCTTGATATTGGGGCTTCCAAGGTTGTCGAAGCAACTTTTGTTGTTGTTAATACAATGACTGTTGATTTAATGGTTTCTGCCCACCAATGTAAGGTTAACCAGTTTGTGAATACACTAAACTAGTGTAACTCTAAGTCATTCCAGTAAAAGGTAAACTAGCCTGAATTTGTTGGACTCCAGACACAAGTGGTTGTTGTAAACTACTTGAGAAGGTTGGATCTGTATACCAGAAACTTGGGGGCCTGAGGTTGAAGGGCTAGCTTGTTTAGGTTGAGATACAACAATCTGAGCTTGTGACTACGGTAAAGCTGTAACAACAGGTGTTGTAGGTATGGATGAGACAGTTTGCATAGGTTGTGATGGATACACAAGCCTAGGTTGAACGAGCATGGTTAGCTGCCACTGACAGACAGTCATTCCAAGCTGACCTAAGGATGATGGCATAATGACATATAGCTGCCCCCCATAAAATGAAGGATAAGGAGAATGTGCATATTGTTCTCCGTATGGGGGTAGTCCAGTGTAAAGCAGATACATAGGATGGTAACCAAATGAACCAACTCGATATGAACTTGATGGCTTTAGCTGTTTGGTATCCGTTAATGAGGAACCAGATAAAATTCCAGTAGATGACAGTGGTGAAGGCCTAGGGCTAAAAGCAACACTTGAGTGGGTTCCAGATAAATATTGGTAACCTGATGGGATGAATGGAACACCATACAAGTGTGACTCAGGTGTTGTTGTAAACATTGAAGAAGTTGCAATAGAAGATTATGCCATAGCTGTAACAGATGGTACAGTCTAGGATGTTGACTCTACCATAGTCAAATGTCCAAATAAGTTTCCTAACGAATTAACGGGTGCCTGAAAGTAATCAAGATCAAAAGGAGCAGTAAAATGAGGAGTATGAGGATATAAATAAATTTCAATTCCAAAATGGGATGGAGCTCTGGGTGATTCTACCTCAGGTTCCTCTTCTATCGAAATCAAACCGGGTGGAAGAATCTCATTATCTAGTCCATAATATATTTATGACATTTGTTGTTGAGATAAAGAGGAAGTCTTGACAATTACGAATGTTTGGGGATCTACCAGTTGATGTTCTTCCAACAAGGCAACAACTTTTTATTTTTCAACCTCATGATCCAAATGTTCTGGTCAAAGAACAAGTTCAGGTTGGGCTTCGTGAACAACTTGAGGTTCAAAAGTAACTTCAGGTTCAAAAGTAACTTCTGATTGAATTATGATAGGTTCAGAATCCACTTCCAGTTGAAAATATTTATATTCATAAGTAATTTCTTGTTGAAATCATCAGATTTAGAATCAACTTGTCATTGAACAACTTGGGTTACCATTTCACTAGATTCAGATCTAGTTTCCTCAGGTAATTGTGGAGATTCCACTTCAGTAACAGATGTACCAATAACGATCGGATTAACTGGGGTCGCAATTCTTACTGGTATAGGTGTTTCTAGTAATTCAGATGAAGAACCAAAAGCTTGTGAAATACTGGATCTAGTTAAATGACACCGCTTCAACTGGATAGGTGTAGCTTCGAGCGGTAAACGTAGTTTAATCGTGATTCTCTGTGAATGACGTTGTAAGTGTTCATTTTCCTCCATGATTTATGATTGGTTTTATTACAAAAAAGAAATAAACAAAAACGGGTAAGCTAGGCAAAAAGGTTTACCAAGCAACTATGAACTGCAGAATACCTCCTGGCAAACCAAGTATGGGCAGGAAATCTCCTCGCATGATGCATTTGGTGTATCACAGTGTACAAAGCGGACAACTCAGTTACCTAAGGATGGATAACAACCTAGTATTTTCCTCCCATATATATCCAAAGGTACGTGGAGGCCCAATCCGTATTAGCACTGTCTAATGTGAAACCGCACTAGTGAGAGCATTCCCATATGCTTTACGTACTGTAGCACTGCCCTATATACCCAAAGCTATGTGGACGAGCTAGGATATACTCATGCACGTGGAATGAGGTATCACACATGGAATGTATCGTAGACAAGTTAGAGACAATTGCTATGTTTTACAACGCTGGAACATGTCTCTAGCCTAGAACCTATAAATGTTTTGTGTTAGGTGACAATGCTCCATTAGGTTAATTGATGTTAATTTTCAATTGATCTTGATTAAGAATTTGCCTTTCAAAGTTCACCACGTGATTTATTTTCAATTCCTAGAATGAAACTAATATGATAAGCATTCTTTTCATTCAATTTTGAACAATGAAAACATTAGCTAGTAGGGATAGAGCAATCAAATTCTTGTAATCAATGAACAAAGAAAACATCTAATGCAATTTCCCTAAACTATTCCTAGGAGCGCACATAGACTCTTTTGATGCACAGTGCAAGTTTTTCTTTTCAGATCCCTTAATGTTGTGATGAACAAAAGGAAATTAATGCACATACAATCTATCAATATTTTTGTAGGAACAAAGACTTTACGACTATTCCGTTTCGAAAGAAATGAAGTCTTTTACGACACTTTCTTCTGAACAAAGATTAATCAACTATAAACTAACATTTATAATCAATTGATAGTCATAAATAAATCATTTAAGAAAAACTAAACAATCAAGGACAAAGTAAGGCTGGCAAAGGAAACACAAATTGATTTCAGAGACACAAGCATCATTGACCTTTCAGCAAGTAGAAACAGAAGGAAATTTGGCAAAAAATCAACTCAAAGGAGGGATTTTTGTCCTAAGGAGGATTAGTGCAGCCTTGAATGGGAGATAGTCCACTTTAGAGCACTCTCCTCAAGCCAACGGTGCTCTTTAGTGCTTTGTCTCTAGACCAAACCTATTCTAGTGCCAGAGAGGCCATCCTAGGGGCTTACAAGCACAATTTTCACCAAAAAACACTTCAAAAAGCCTTAAACAAGATCAATGGAAGCAAGTAAGGTCTACTAGAGTGTACTAGGACGAAGGTAAACTACCGAAACGATGATTGTTCCCTAGTGGAGTCACCAATTTTTTATGAGGAATTTTGCATCTATGGATAAATACTAATTCCCTAGGTAGGTAGCTATACCTAGAACAACAGATTTAAAGCACTTATCCTTTTTCTATAGATGATAAATAAGACAACGGAATCAAACGACCTACTTGTTCTTTCACTTTCCTTTTGTCTCCTTTGTATGGCTCCCATCACTCCTCCTCAAACTTAACTCGCTCACAAAGTACCTGCAAGCATAAACAGAAGAGAGAGAACCAATCAAAGTAAGAGATATATCAACTATAAGTAGATGGAATTAGATACATTCACACATATAAACATCATATATCAAGATAGGCATATGGAAAAAGGTGTAAACAAATTCATTAAGTAGAAGGAATAATTACAACCATGAAGTCTGATCCTTTGTCACTATTCCAGCTTGGGTTCCAACCAACATCACATCAATAGCACATCACTCCAGTAGCATAACAATACTTTCCTATAATATCAATCCTCACACCAATGGTATCTCCTTAAAAATTCTCAAATTCCAGCCCCTGATCACTTAGATGAGTGCTTAATTTATAGGAAAATGTAGGAGGTTTGGTCATAAATGAGGGTATTGAATGGCCTTCCAAACTTAGAGTTAGTTTCCATGGAGGAAGGGATGAGAGGATAGGAGGTTACTTAACTCATTCCCTATCCAATTTTGAGCTCATAGGAGATGATAAATGTGGGAAGCTTCTAGATGTCCCAAGAAGATAAAAATATTCCCAGAACCCTATGATGATTTCGCTCAAACTCGCCCAACGCAGGTCAAAGTGGGCCTAAGTGACTAGAAATCACCTTGATGGGCCTATCTACACTGAAGTGGACTTACTCTTGACCAAGGTTGTGTTGGTACCTCAAGGATGAAATTCTACAGGGCTTTATGCCAAGAAACACTGAGGGAAGGAGGCATTCAAAGTGGTGACTTGTCTAGGGCATGTGGCAACTGAATTAGAGTTTGATGAGTCCTAATAGTACTGATCTGAATGATGGGAGTCATGTGCCCAAATGGATCTGTAACACAACCCCATATAAATGGACCTTATGTTGGTGAGTGCTCCTGACATATGTATCCCTAATACGATTAGTTGTGGCATTTTCCATGTGGTCTGGTATTAACTCCCATTGGTGTGAGTTGTTCTGCAATGTGTGATGTGTCCAGTAATGGTGCGAAGTATGATTGAAGGTGGTCCACATTGAATACTGGATGTAGGCCAAGGAATGGGGGAATGCTGAGCTCAAAAGAATTATCCCCCACAACCTTTGTAATGGTGTAAGGACCATATTAGAGTAGTCTGATCTTCCAATGGGCTCTGGTAAGGAATTCTTTTTACAAATGGGACCAAATTTTGAATCCCACCTAAAACTTGTGTGGCATGCGATGTTGATCATGTTGCTGCCTATACTTGGAATTTTTCATAATGGAGTGGTGATATATCGGCCCATTGGGTATAGGTTCTCCACAAGTCAAATCGACTGAATGCTTGACCTGACAGTGCAAGGGTACCCCTGTGGGTGAGGAAAAGATGTCATTATACTCTTCGACAACTGTATCCCCCTGCTTCTGCTATGTGGAGGAACCCTTCCTGGGGGCCATGGATGTGGCTATGATATTCCCCTTACTTTGAGAGTGAATAAAAAAGAAAACAAACTTCCCAGTCTGGGAGATGATGTTAGTGCATTTCTTAGCGAACATTAAAGTGATGGTCGTAAGTGAGGATACCTCCAGTATCTTATATAACTTACTACCCAAAGAAATAATAACAGAGTGAGCTCTAGACTCATATACAACATGTCACTTCTACAAGTATGGTTGTCCTAATAATAAAGCACAAAATTCAAGAGGATCAACATCACATAGTACCTCATCCTTGAAGGGCTTGATGCTATAGGGAAGGCAACATTGTTGGCTGACACAAAGATCTCGTCCTCGGTGAAGCCACCCAATGGTGTACGACTGCAAATGTGTTGTATTTAGTAGGCCTAACTACTTCATGACCTCTGCTAAAATGAGGTTCTTTTGGCTTTGAATGTTGACAATGAAGTGCAGCGGAGAACCCTTCACCCACATCTATGAGTGGAATAGGCATTCCCCCTCCTCTAGAGCTTTAGGCTCAATCTTCTAGATCTTGGTGGTGACCACAGTGGTACTAGGCTCCGCATCAATGATTTTCTTCCATTTATCATTTCCCTTGTCGGGTTCTGACCCAGAGTCAAAACATATGTCTGACTCAGAAGCCTTTAGCTCGGCCACCAGTGACTATTTGGACACACACTCGCTTGTGTTGTGAGTGGAGCTCTTATGGAACTCACACTAATTTCCCATGTCCTTCTTTGTCTTCGTGGTATTTTTCTTTCCTTGTGGCTTTTGCAGGTTATCTTGTGACACCCCACCTTGGATTTCCCCTTTGGTTTGTGGTTTGGGGGCACATTTTCCTTACTTTAGATTCACAAATCCAAAGTCTCACTCTTTTTGTTTAAACTTCTTCTCAATCTTAACAACATAATGGTATGTTGTACCAAGCGAGAAAATGCCCAGGAACTCCATCTCATCCTAGATGTACCTGTGTAGGAAGTTAGGGTACTTGAGCACCAAATGTTTCTCAGAATCCTTGATAACAAACTTCAAGTATAGGGTATGAAAAATATTGGTAGACTTTGGTACATCATGGTCCCTTCCCTACCTGGTGTGGTCCACTTTACGTATTTTTCCTCATAGCTCCCAATAGGGTAGTACAACTCCTTGATGGCATCATGAAATGAACTCCAAGTGGGTGTGGCTGAAAATAGTGATGGTGTACTTTCATCCTTCTTCTCACAGTAGGTTTCCCGCCAGTCCTTGACGTGGGGTGTGGCTTTGAGAAGTGCAAAAGAAATCTTTTCCCGACTGGAAAAATCACGAACAAAAAAATATCATTCTAGTAGATTTAACCATTTATCTATGGTGTCTGCATTTATATCACGATAAAATATGGGGATGTTAAAGTTAAGTTGTACCTTAAAGGGTTTGGTGCTTCCAGAGTAGCTGTTGGAAGGAGATGTGTCACCCTTGGGTAGCGCTAAAGGATCTAGGAAAGTTTTCCATGATCATGTTTCTCTATTGCTCAAGGGCTTCTTCAAGAAAGATTTTGAAAGGATCTCCTACCCCATCACCTTTATTCTCTTTCGTCATGGTATTTCGTCAGGATTTTCGAGGTTGGTATTGCAAAGGCTCAACCACTTTGAGCCCTAACTCCTTATATCCTGACCTTGTTGGGGACATGGAAAGAAAAAAAGAGGAGTAGACCGCTTTGATACCACTAATATGAAATTAAATAGAAATGCAAAAAAATATTGATATAATCATAAATACATAGATGCATCATAAATAACACTTCATTTCATTTATATTTAATACTGAAATATGCTTACAAACAAAATGGAAGTAAGACTAGCTCAGGCAATGGTAGCTTTTCTGTGAGAAGATATGTGGTGGCAACATGCCTCTGAGCTGTGTTGCAATGAGGCTTTGACACCTATTTATTATTGAGAAACAACGGAAAACCATAAACATCCAAAAAACTAACCCTAGGAGATGAAGTGCGAAAACTATGGGCCCCATTTGGGTAAATTGGTACATAAACTTCCGGGAGTCGTAACTTTTGCATACGATATCCATTTAACGTGAAAAATAGCTCGCTAGAAATATATATTCAAGGACTACAAAATTTGATTGGCCAACACCAACAAATATGCCTAGTTGGCCCCTATTTTCCCAAAAAACATCATTTAGGGCCTCAGAATAGCTGTGGAAGTTCAGGACCAGAAAAATTGCCAAAATTTGTAAATTGTGCTATAATTAAAGAAACTGAAAGAATGAAATACTGAAAGAGACAGTGGTGGGGGTCCAAGTGGAATAGGTTGGTGGCCACCAACATCCACTTGGATCAAACGATTATTACAACAATGCTTTAATGCATTATTTAGGATAGACATGATTTATATACAACTATTTTTTTTATTCATTGGAGCAACTTTATCAATGAAAAGTGTATCGATATGCAAATAATATTATTTGGAGCAATGTTATTATTTAATTTTTGGAGAAAAGTATATATTATTTTTTAGAAGTGTTATTCATATGAGGAGGAGAGCGTTATTATTATATGGTTGCAATTGGAATTAATCTCCAACAACATTGGAATTCAATCATGGTTTAACAATGACAATGTACTCCTTAATGACAACATCCACCTTTATTATTATTCATAGTGTTGATATATTATTAAAATATTATCATTCATATGTTTCCAATTGTGTCAATGTTCATATATTATCAATTACAACAACAATGTCCTCCTTCATTATTATTCACACTGTTCATATACTGCTAATTGTTGGGAGACTTTTTAATTACTAGGCATTGTTTGAGGAGTGGGTTGCTATAAATGATTTGGAGCATCCTCTATTTTTTATTATTTGGAGAAAAATTAATATTCACATTCATTTCCAATGTTGGAAACATTCTATCATTGCGAACATTATTTTCAATGAAATACCATTGGTTATTTTCAAAATCAGGAATCTAAAGAAGGAAATGTTATTTCCAATGCAATGCATCTATTACAAATACTGCATTACAAGCTTTCACAAGAGGAATTGCATATGATCATCCTTACAAGAGAAATTACAAGAGGAACTATTTATGTAGCCTTTACAAAAGGAATTGTACAAAAGCAACATTTAAAAGAGCGGTGTTTAGAGGAGGAATTTCACAAGAACATCATTGAATATTGTGAATACATTCAAGCCAACATTGATACATTATTTATACAACGTTCATATTACGCAACTTTGGTACATTATGAATTGAGATCTTGATTTATGATACTTCTATAAATCATGTTTTTGTGCCCTAACTTAGTATATACTCCATGTTTCCTTGAATGCATTCTTAAAACCAATTGCTTCGTAGCATGTTGGTTATTGATACCACAGTCTTGTAAGTGTGATCAATGTTTGGAGAAACTTTCAACATTTTGGAGTAGCATTCATTCAAAGGAAGTATTTATTTATTTAATGGAATCCCTCATTTGATACATTGGAGAGAGTTTGCAATAAATATATTATGGAGAGCATTGAAATAATGATTTGACACATATTGCAAATGGTTTAATGTATTTGTAGCAACATTGATATTTGAACTAGCATATTGTTTGTAGTGCGTATATTCTTTGTAGTGCGTTTATTTGCAACATATTGTATACAATGCGTTGATATGAAAGCATTAAATACAATGAATTCATGGAGAGCATTTATTATGGAGCAACTTTAATTGTGGAGAAACATTCATTCATGGAGATTCATATCATCAAGACTATGTTATCTATTTTGCATTAATATATTATGGAGAGCATTTTTACAGTTATTCAAGATCTTTTGAAGCCTTGATATATATCTTTGATACATTGAATTTAGGGTTTTCTGCATTAATTTATCAAAATTGTGGCTTCCTTAAATGTTAGGGCCCAACACTAACCCCTTTATTTATGTAATATGCCCAATGGGCCAAGTCATAGTCATAGTTAGTTAGTGAGTAAATAAAGCCTGCATTAACAATTGTAAGAAGTTGACTCGCATTAGAGAAAACGGACCAAAATTAGTTGTAAATGGGTCATAGTTAATAAATAAAGTGGTTAACCTGAGTTATGTAAGGGACCACTAGTATTTAGGATTTTCGATGGCATTTAGCTATAAATAGTCTTAGTTAGTAAAGGAAATATCATCAAGTTTTATTGTAATCGAGCTCTGCTCTGCTGGAGGTTTCCCCCTCGAAGACGCAGGTGAACATTGGATCTATTTATAAATCATAAAATACTTGCTATTTTTCTCATTTTATTCTATGTTCTGGGATATGTTTCTTCGCATTTCTTGTATTCTGGCATATCTCGTAGGTCAAGATAATAACAAGTGGTATCATAGCACTTTTCAGGGCCAGTTGTACCTCCAATTATCGCATAATTTCTTTTAGGCTAGAGATATGTTCTGACATCTTTAAACCATGAGATCTTTCATTGAGCGCATAAACTTGCGGATTTTGGGAGGCATGCACGCAAGAACTACAAGAGGTGGTTGTGGCCTTGTTGGGGCCTGACCTAGGTTCAGAAGTGATTTAGCCAAACAAATCCCCGTACTACTGGCCCTTTCAGCAATATTGCATAGAGCACGGACTGAGGTCTCACCTGAAGTAGTATGGGAGGGTTCTAGAACCAGATTTCCACACCCTGAGAATGTCTGATGGGATCAAGTGGTCCGCGACATGCACGTCACTAGACACACTTACCCATACCTCGCAGCCTGAGATGATGCCTTCGCACAACCCTACTCGGGGGCCGAACAGTGTTATTACCCAATTCCTTACTAGTAATCTAATATTAGTTGATTAACTTAGCTTATTTGTATGCCTTCAGTTATACTTAACAATATTCACAGTTCATACAAGTGTGTGCAGTAAATAAACAGTATAATTAGAATTCACATCCAACAGATAATAACCCAAGAACAAGTACACAAAATTTAGATAAATCTTCTCTTTATTATTCTCTTCCTTCGATTACAAACTCTATTCCGCCCTGCGCACTCAACTGCAGGGATCCGCACACTCAGCTGCGGACTCTACTAGGCCTCTACGCACTCAGCTACAAAGCTTTTTCCTACTCTACAACATAAGACTCACTTCACACTTTGACTTACTCTCTGAGACCTTTCATGCATATCCTCTAATCCCTTCCCTTAGATCTATTTACAACATAGAGCCTCACTCTTTTTATACAATCCCATGGTCCGCGGACCATGGGTAGGCCGACATTACATTCAAAACTAGGGTGAACAACCCTATGATTCTAACATACCTTTCGCACCTGCAATTCATGGAGCTTTACAAAAATGTCAACTCAAAACTTGGGCTTTGAGCTCCAAAACATGTCGTGGGGGGATTCCATGCCCAACAGGCCCCCAACACAAATATCATGACTCACCCTTGAGTGACTCTGTCAGCACGATGATCTTGGTGCACAGTCCCTCCAACTGTTCTAGAACAGTACTAATGTCTGCAGTGCATTAGGCTGCTGCTTGTTGAACTTGATGCATCCATTCTTCTGAAACCTTTATGGCTAGCGCACTTTCCTGCATCTGTGTGTGAATCCTTTGCTTGTGTGCAAGCTTCCCTTTGATATTTTCATTGATCGTGAAGGCCTAGTAAATCCATGGATGAATGCGTGTTTTGAGAACTTATTCATTATGGTGTGCCGTGTCCAGCTGCTCCTTCAATGGCTTAGCTTGCTGCATCCTCACAAGCTGAAGAGTGAGGACTACTGTCTGTGCAGTTCCTCTGACACTGTCGTACT
The DNA here is from genome assembly GCA_031772625.1 of Pinus tabuliformis. Taxonomy (NCBI): domain Eukaryota; kingdom Viridiplantae; phylum Streptophyta; class Pinopsida; order Pinales; family Pinaceae; genus Pinus; species Pinus tabuliformis. Next base: position 186,935,356 of record CM062820.1, read on the forward strand.
ACTGCTAGAGTTCGCGTGCCTCAGTATCCAGGTGCTAGATGTTGGGGTCCTCCTGCAAAGTCATGAGGACCTCAAGTGCATGTTCCAACATACTGGTACAGTCGCTCACTACACCTCCTATTTTTTGCAACCCTGCTGCAATAGCGCTAGCTCGTTTTTCTCTGATTTCCGGGGGAGTGGAAGGTTGCGCCTTCAAACATACCTCGACGATCTAGAGATTCAACTTTAAGTGCACCTTTGTCGTCTCTTCCCTGGCCTCATGAATGCCGGTTTCCAAACTATGGATCCACACTTATACCAGTAGCTCTGTTGCCATGGCCAGTTCTAGGACGCGTCACCAGCATCATCTACCATCTGCACCAAATGTTGATTTTGTGACTCCAATTCATTGCGCTGCAAGCCGGGTTGTTCTATGTTTATCTTTTGTTCTCTAAGAACTTGGATCGTGTAGCTCTCCCTGGCCTGTAGCTCTGCCACTATCCCATCGTGTATTTGATACAACATCTCTCGTGGAAGGGTAGCAAAATTAAGGCCAAGTCCTTTCAACATGCTAACCGAAAATCTATTGGTCACATTTGCTGCAATTATGGCCCCTTCCGGCAACACTATCATTTTCCCATCCATGTGTGTAGCATCTGCTCTGTTGTCAAGGATCCTACTATGAGGTGGGTAGAAAGGGTACCCACCTGAGGGGGCCGCACCTATAATTCTTGCAACTCCGCCGTGAGGGCCAACAACAGAGTCTGATGTTCTTGCATAAAATCCTGAAGCGCTTCATTTGTGACATCGCAGACTGTCTCACGTATGTCATGGAGATCACCTTTAGTGAAGGTGATTGGGTTAATGGCCAACTTCAAGGCCTTGACCTTCTTCCTTGGTCCTACTCGCTCTGCAATGTGTGGCCGCTTCAACTGTGTGGATGCGGCCCTTGGGTCTGCACTCCCTTCTGCTATTTCTATTTCCTCTTCCTCTTGCCCTTTTGAGGACATTGCTTGGCCCTCGTCATCCTGTGTTTTTGCTACTTCTGCTACCTGTGCTGTTGCTACTACTTTTGCAGCCTTCTTTCGCTCCGTGGCTTTCTGTGTCGCTTCTCGCACGGCCTCTACCTTAGTTGTTATTTTTTCCTTTCACTTTTTCTTTTCCAATTGAGTGATGCGAAACTTAGCATCGTCCTTTTCTTCTATGTTGTCATCTCCTCTAGTTCTGCCAGATCCAGAGTGCACCATTCGAGAGGCCATGTCTCCAAGACAGTGGAAATCACATCGTTAGTGGCTACAAATGGTAGCTTTTTCCACTACTTCGCCGGATCCTTTCACGCCGTGATATAAATGTTGTGCATATTAGCTTTGAAGTCTGCAAAACTTTGCAAACTATTGTACACCATAATTGACAGGCACGGCCTCTGATTGATCCACATCTGGATGCTCGCCTCCATGAGCACCCAAAAAATTTTGGTGTCGCGAATCCGTTTTGCATGCTTTGTGGCCTAAGGCGAAGCATACTTCGCGGCATCTAACAAGTCGCTGTCAATGTTGGGGAATTCACTGTCTTCTGGTAGTTTGCCTACTACTAGCATGATGGATAACAACAACCATGTGTAGTGGAAGGTTTTACCCTGTTCCTGGGCTTTGTGACATTTTGTCAAAAATTCCTCGTAAAGGAATTTAGACCAGTTAAACAGGAACCCCTCCATGCACTGCTCAACTAGCGTGACCATCAACACCTATACCTTATTGGCACAAAACTTCCTCATAAATTTGTGGCCAAGAGTTGGGTTGCTATGCATACGCCTTTGTCATTGATGCTGGAGATGGTGTAGCCCCTCTTCTTCTTCTCCAGCTTGTACTTTTCCTTCATGGCTTCTGTGAGAGCCAAATTGCTGCACTTTCCTTTGGCTATAGTCACGGGGTCCTTTCCTTTACAGGGGAGCCGAGAAATGCAATGAATGAGGTCTGTCATAATGGGAATAGGTTCCTCTAGCCATAGATACCCAACATGCACTAGGTAGAGCAACTACTTGATGAAAAAAATGGTGATGGGCACACGGTGGAAATGTGGTATCCATAATAAGTGTAGCAACCCGACCTTTTCCACACCATGAAACCACTTCTACAGTTCTAATGTTATCACCGTCCCCTTAGTGTTCTGCTTCATTAGGTTCCTAGATCCTAGGTGCAGGAACTTCTCGCGGTCGGTGAGCTCCCAATCTTCAAACGTCATGGTTGCCACACGACCTAGGTGCGTGCCCTCGAATACAATGCCATCTGGGAGGAGCGGGGTCTGGAGTGCATCTTTGCTTCGTCCAGGTCCTTCGGCACTTTGTTTTTCCCTTTCTGCAGAGGGACATATGCGGGTAGTTTTGTTGCAGAGCATAATGGTTGGATATCCTCCTCCATGTCTTCTTCTTCGTCTACTACAACGATCAGGGCCTGCAAGTCTTCTTCTTCCTGATCCATTTCTATTGTGACTGCTTTCCCCTTCTCTGCCATGGTTACTTTGCTGTGCCATGGATTCCTTGGTGACATGCATACTGGACCCATTGCCTATTTATCCTTCTTGTGCCTCGGTGTTTGCGGTGATTTGGGGATTTCTGTCACAACCCCGATGCCTTCTCGTACATCCTCCATAATTTTGGTCTACATGGCCTCACTAGTGGTTACCTCTTCAATTCCCAAGCCATCCTTAGTGGTTGTAATCATAGCTAGACTGTATTTTATCACTTGTGAACTTAGGGGCTCAATTATTGCTCGGCTCTCAATACTCAGTGCTTTGCTCAAGCACTCAATTCTCAATGACCAAGTGTTTTTCACTAGCCAGCCCTTTGTGTTTTATAGCGCCTTTCAAATTCGAATTCGACCATTCCCCCCAATTTCAGGCCATTAATTCTTTATTTGCGGTAGATTTTCCCAAATCTTACCCATAAATCGTGTCTTAAATGCTCATTGCCCACTCCATTTGGCCCCAAATCGCACATCCCATCATGAGTAGTGACCTCAATGGTCACTTCCCAGCTAACACATGTAGGAGTGCAGCCCTTCATGCATGGTAGCGAATCTTGTGACATTCTGATTCTGCACACATCTCCAATATTGCGCACCTCCCAGGTAGAATATTTTATAGTCCCACGCTCCCTTCCAATAGCCTAGAGCACTAAGACTATTCTTCCTACGACTAGTTAGCTGGTCACACCACCCGTGCGAGGCTCCATCCCATCCTTCACCATGGTTCACAGAGAATCCCCACCTTCCATAGTTGTGGCTGGCATCGCGCACTTTTCTATTTGCAATGTGCTACCCTGGCCACTACGTTTGGCGATATGCAGTCCAAGCCAAGGAAATAGACTCACTAGTTCAGGACGATAGTCTTCTAATTTGTTAGTATGATTGTACGCACCTTACCTTACCATCCTTGGTTTTTCGATGAGAAATTCTTCCTTTGTTTCGTTTTCCAGCTTTTTGACCTCTGCGTCCCTCAAAGTGCTTTTCTCCCTTAGCTGTACCCAGCCTTTTTTCAAGTTTGCGAAGTCTAAGGTTTCCCCATCAGATTTCTTCCTCAAGTCTTATGTGTTTTGTTTCTCCCAGCTGTGTGATTCCTTCGGTCTCGGCTTCGTGCACTGTCGTATCTACGGGTGCTATTATTCATGGACTAAGCTTCACATGCTCCATAGAGATTATAGCCCCTGCTTCATAATTTGGCTTTGGAATTGCTCACGTGGTTAGGGTTTTTCACATGGTCCTATAAGCCCATAGAATAGCTGGTATGCACAGGTCCCAGGTAGTGCATCTCACATGGTGGACCATGTTCATCACTTTGCACACCTTGGCAAAGGTTTCCCCATGTATAATTTTTGGTGTGCTAGGTTTGATCATACTTCACTATTCGCACACTTGTCTTGCCTGCTTCTACTTGTTGTTCCTATTTACTATCGTGAGGATGGTGTGCGTTCGTGCAGGTTGCGCACCATACGCTTATACCCATTTGGAAAGGTGGGCGTGTAGGCTACTTCATCCATCATGCCTAGCTTCCATCTACATCTGAGGCTTCCCAAATCATAAGCACATCATCTTTCTGCATTCGCACCAATCCCCGAGACTCTGTTGGCACGTACCCCACCACCTTGCCGGCGTAGCACAGAGTGCCCATTTTAGAGCATCGAACCGCTATTTTTCTGGCATTTCACTTTCAATTTCGTTTAGGAATTCATCCACCACTGTCAACCCATCATACATATGTAGATCCCTTACCTCTGTTTTCACGCAACGCAGTGATCTTACCATCATGTTGCAATTGAGCGTGGTTACCTCGTGTAACCAGTTCTACCATTGTTCTATTTCCTCATCCGAATCTGATCTACAGGAGCTTTCGTGTTCCCACAAAATCTTTCCATCTTCTATAGGATGTAACCAATCTTGTTCCCAAGCAGTTATCTTGTAGATACAGTCGAGCTCATCGTCGCTCACGTTGTTGCACACTGGCCCTGTGTAATGCGATCCTTCCACAGGGTCTAAAGGTACCACTAAACGCAATGACCTTTTCTCAAAGACCATTTTGCGCTTCTTCAGGTTTATTACTCCATTCATGTCAGTGGCCAAATCGATTCCCAGTAGCGTAGGATAGGGATTGTTTTCATTGACAATCTCTATCACTTCGAAATCTACCAGCGCGCTCGCACCTTAAATATCCACCATTACTCCCTGCAATCTACCCATGGGTAGGATCTTTGGTTGATTCGCCATTCATAATTAGATAGGGGACCATTGTAACATGGCCCTGCTGATGCACTCCCATGTCTGCTTTGGCAGTACATTCGTGTCTGATCCTAGATCCAAAATTACTTGATCCATTTCATAATGCCCGATTTGCATAGTCAATGTCATTTCCCTTTCTGTTCACGATGTATGTTTCCCTAGCTTCTGGACTACGTAATTCTCCTGACCCAGTGCACCTAGTGATAAGTTTTTTTAGTCCCTTCAACACTTTTTTATCGTGCATTAGCTTCATGCATGTCTCGATAAAGGTAGTGAGCATTGAAGGATCCATCTCTGGTTCTAGTTGATCCTTACAACCTGAAGTGGAGGCCTCCATGAAGCTCTTCTTAGCTTCCATGAATGTCTCCTTCACGCACTCCAAATCAAATTTAGGTTCCTTTGTAGGAGCCATGTGAACCCACGAACTTTCTTCAGGCTACTCACCTTTGTCATCTCTTGTTATGATACCACTTCAGAGCATGATGCTTACATTCGGGTCCTCTTCGTGTGGCTCAGACCTCATCATTTCCAAATTCTTAGTCAGGGGACATTGGAGTATCCCTTTATCACGCAGCCTCGCTATCAATGTAGGGAAGTCCTCCATCTCATGATCAAACTGAGTACAATATAAACATGATGCTCTCATCGAATTTGTAAAATCATGGGAATAATGCCCCGACCCTTCAGAACTGTAATAGATCAACTGTCCGCGACCCCTTCCTAATCCCATTCCACCTCGACCTCATCTACACCCCTGAAATTCAGTGCGTGCCATCCTTGCATTTTAATCGAGGGCTCATGTTTCGTTCTGCAATCTGTAGGAAGGAGTCTGATCCATCATCAACTCATAACTTCAGTAGGTGCGCTCATCATGGCCTACTGATCTGCAGAAATTACAAAACAACTGTTTGGATGTTTGTGTATACTTCTACAAGATTTCACAAGTAGCTGTAGCATATTTTCCTCCTATCTAAAAAATCATGCACCATGATGTAGGCGCCACACAGGGTCCTTCTTGTGCCTCCGGTCTTAATGGCATCGACCCTCCCCTCGCCAAGTAGTTTGCAAAGACTGGACAATGGTCCTTGTCATGCCTCTAGTCTTTGCATTTTATGCACCATACCTCCTCACACGCCTTTGGCTAAGTTGTCCTATCCTATTTCAAGATTTGCATTTCCAGATACAAATTTTCTAGTTGCACATGGAATTGTCGGACTCCCATGTCAGGATCTTGTATTGGGGTCTCGTGCAGTCTCATTGCAATCTCCAAAGCTTCAGCTTGGGTGGATAACTTTTGCTGTGACAACATTGTCCTTAGATGTGACACTAGTGATGCTACAAACCATGGGTGGTGTTGTCCATCCGTCAAGGTCATGTTGGCTTCATGAATCATACTCTTGAGTCTCTAATCCAGATCCCATGGGGTCTCGCTTGGAAGCATCGCGATTTCCTTAAACTCGATAATCGATCGTGTCTTCGATTTTGGCCTGCTAAATTCCCCGTTTAGCACAGCCTAGATATCTGTGATCCTCACGTTTGGATGGTCATTAGAATGCTTAATGTACCATGTTAGTGCATGATCCTACAACACACTTACCAGTGTTTCCTTCTTTATATTGTCATCCACGACTCCTTTTGCTTCCCATACAGCTTTTACCACGAACCAAAATTGGTCTGGATCCTCGTTCCCTACTCCTCTGAATACCAACAATTTTATCGCGCTCACCATATTGAACTATGGTGGTGGCAGAGGTGGTGTGGGCAAAGATGGAGGTGAATATGGTGAGACTGGTGGTGGTGTAGGTGGTGGTGGTATGCGTGGAATTCGGTGCCTTATCAGACTAATCGCACTTCTTCGTGAATGTTTCGCGAGCTCTTCCTCGCTTTCTTGTCGAGGTAAAATCATGGGGCTAGTTTCTATTTCTATGCTACCTTCGTTTCTATAGATCCTCCCACTTCGCATAACCCCAAACATAAATTTATTTGCGTAACATGCTTTTCACACAATAGAATTTTAATCCAAGTGTTCAAAGATTTAATGTACTTACCTCGCTATCCTTTAAGGAAGTGTCGTTCCACCTCGTTGTAGCTGACCGTCATGTGTACCATAAACTCGGTGATAAACTTTCCTATAATTTGATCAAGCCATTGGTCCACAACATGCACATTCTTATCTTCCGATGCTTCTAGTCTTCACACCAATTCTAGAGTCCACATAATCGGTTTGTCGAGTCGACACCTTCCCTAACTATCTGCTAGCTTCGTGATCCACTCATACAACTCAGAGGGGAATGAAGCAAAGAAAATTTCATGTATTTCTGTATATAAATAGTGCTCTAACCATTGTTCCTTTGATACTCATGGATTCCTATTTTCCTGCACCACGAACTCATGAATCTTTTTGTCCAACCACCCTTTAATTTATTTCTTCGTCGAATTCCAGTGACACAACATTAGAAATCCCTTATGCAGATCCCAGTCCCAGCAACAAAAGCATTTTTTAGCTTGTTGGGGACTAACCCAGGTTCAGAAGTAATTTAGGTAAACAAATCCGGGTACTACTAGCCCTTTCGCCAACAGTCCTCGGAGAGCGGACTGAGGTCTCACCCGAAGTAGTATGGGAGGGTGTTAGAACCAGGTTTCTGCACCCTAGGAATATCTAATGGGTTCAGGTGGTCTGCGACATGCACGTTGCTATGCACACTTACACATATCTCGCAGCCTGAGATGCTGCCTTCATGTAGCCCTACTCAGGGTCCAAACAATGTTATTACCCAATTATTTACTAGTAATTTAATACTAGTTGATTAAATTAGCTTATCTGTATGCCTTAAATTATACTTAACAATATTCACATTTCATACAAGTGTGTGTAGTAAATAAATAGTATAATTGCAATTCATATCCAATAGAAATAACCCAAGAATAGATACATGAAATTCAGATAAATCGTCTCTTTATTATTCTCTTCCTTCAATTATAGACTCTATTTTGCCCTACGCACTTAGTTGCATGGGTCCGCACACTTAGTTGTGGACTCTACTAGGCCTCTACGGACTCAGTTGTAGAGCCTTTTCCTACTCTACGATAGAAGACACACTTCTCACTTTGAATTACTCTCTAAGACCTTTCATGCCTATCCTCTAATGCCTCCCGTTAGATCTCTTTACAACTTAGAGCCTTGCTCTATTTATACAATCCCATGGTTCGCGAACCATGGGTAGTGTTAGTACCTAAATCTGCCTTAGGCTGAAGGAAGGAAAAATTTAGGGTAACCACAAACCACGCTTAGTCTGGTAGCTAGCCCTACCAAAACAGGAGAGGGCTCTCTCTGAGTCACACTCAGCGAATAAGTAAACGGAATGGTCTAAGATGACTAACAGTGAAATATTGATCTTAAGCTAGTAAGTAAATATGGATACAAGAAGCAATTTTTATGAATGACTGAGTTTATGGGATGGCATGGGACCAACAGACAACAATGAGCAGAGAATTTAATACAAAGGCACAGATTACTTCGTGAGGCAAGATAGGTGGAAAGTCTAGAAATTTAGTTTAAAATAACGCGAAATGGAGGAATTTCTTAGGAGGGTGAAAAGGACATGAGTACATGAATCCTTTTCAACAGAAGAAGAACATTGAACATGAAATTTTCCCACAAGCAGTGCAATAAAAGTGAATTCTACCTTATCTAACTTAGAAAATTTCACTGGAAATGAATATGAAATGAACTGTGAAACATTACGAAATGCATATGAAACATAAGAGACACACTTGCTACACTCACAACCACATGAGTCTCATGAAACAGAGCTATTTCCTTTCATTAATCCTCTGTCAAAATATACAATGAAGAACTGAGTTTCTCTCCCATAGTCTCCCAGAAATTATAATCCAACCCTTTTCCAATGATTTGCATACAATAAATAGACTATGCCATGAGGAAATAGAATGACCAAGAGTTGGGGAGTTTTTCGAATCATTACAAAAATGACAAATGGCTTGGGTGACTACTCGCCTTCCTTTGCCACTTGGATAGAAGCCAACCTTTAGTGGAAATACTTTAAATTTTTCCTTAGGTGCCGAAAAAAGTGTAGTGTAGCTGAGTGGGCCCACTTGGAGAAAGTCGCGAATCGAAATGTCGCGAAACAGGCGCAATTTTGGCCTTTTTCTCTATATGCACCGCGCCAAAAGCTATATGCGCCACGCCACTTTGGAGGAAATTTTGAGGTACCTGTAGGAGTCCAAAATGTTCCCAAGTGTGCTTGTTGGAAAGCATAGCCTGTCTGCTTTCCAACTGTGAATTTGTTGCTCATTTTCCCCTTGAAAACTTCATTCTCCCAAGACTACTTCATGTGTGTCAAAATAGGGGCAAAGAGGTCATTTTTTGAGTGTTTTTGACCTCCTGGAGACTCAAATCATGCCCCAATTTCTTGTCCAAGCACCAGTAGTCGTGATTTTGCATGATGAATCCAAAAATACAAACCATTTGTGATTTGGAGCTCCCAATCCTAAGCGCCGCGCCAAGGAGAAAAAACTTGTGTTATGACCAAAAATTTGCCATGTGACCAAAATTGCCCCAAATTTCTTGAAATTTGGGCTGGAGGTTCCTTATCAGGTGTTATACTGGGCCAAAGAGCCTTCATCCAATATCTGAAGTCGATCAAGCTCCCTTTGCCTCTTTTTCTTCTTGATTTCCTTCCTCAATTTCGCCTTCAAATTCCTGATTCTGGCCTTGCATACTTTGTTTCACGCCATGTAATGGAAAGCCATGTGTCTCAGCAGTGCATGGTCCTTGCCAGCCTTGTCTAGCAGCCTCTCCAAGTGCATGTTAAATCTCTCGAGTTTGGCCTCCCGATCCTCATCAATCTCTTGCTCCAATGACATGAGCTCAACTCTTCTCCTTTGTGCAGCTTGGCGATGCTCACGAATGATTTGTAGCTCCGTGATCGCTTGCTGATCCTCAAGCTGCTTGTTCCTCTCCTCCAGATATTTCATGTTCCACTTAGCCATCTCCAAGTCAAGGGATAAGGCTTTGATCTCTGATTTCTGCTCCTGGATGATCTCTTTGAGCTATGCACTTGTTGGTTCTGTGTCTGTATCATCATCATGAAGGAGAATGAATTCGATCTCTCGTTCACTTGATGGCTCACCTGAAGGCCACTCATCATGAATTGGCTCCTTACCTCTGTCCTGTACCTATAATGCTAATTTCAGAAGTCATCCCCTTCCACCCCTCTGATCTGTGATGGAAACCAACACACTAGTACTCTCATGGCGCTCATACCGACAAGAAGGTTCACCCTCAAGCTTAACCTTTGATAATACCTGTGAAGTGCTGAAGAGGTCACGGGAGATGAAATCATCCCATGTAATTCCCTGCAATCCCAACTGATGAACAACCAAAATCTTAATAAGAGCAAAGTGATAAACACTGTTAAGTTGCTGCTGAGGGGTCTTGTGCTGCATGAAGGTATTCATCCTCTCTATGTTCCTGCAAATGAAAAATGGGATGTTCATCATCCATACCCTGGTAAAGTGCATGAGCAACCTAATGTGATAGGCATATAGACGAGAGAACCTCCCCTCACAGCTGAAGTACTTCATGATCAACTTCATGAGTGGAGCATATTCATCTTTCAAATATCTAAATGGAAAGACTCTTGTGAGCTACCTCAAGTAACTAGCCTTAATGTAAGGCTCATAATGTTGTCGATCAACCTTCTGTTTCTTGTGCCATGGTTCTCCAACATTCAGTATACCGGTTGCTAATGAGACAATTTCGGGTGTCAGTGTGAAGGTGACCCCGGCCAAGATAGAGTGATCTCCATGTAGGTGAAGCACAAAAAGACTGGCCAACTCATGATGAACTCGAACATTAGCCACTCTTTGACAAAATTCAAAAAAAGATAGATGTTGGAAGCATGACATGGCAAGAGGGCAGGCCTGCAATTCAGTGAGGGTGGTTGGCTCATCCCTAACATGTTTGCCACTCTTGTGATGTCTCCTCAAAGCCTGTTCTTCCTAGGATGAATCACTTTGTGTCTCCATCTCATACTCTAATGAATGCTCAGATGCCATGATTGTTGTGTGTACTGTACTTGGGCTGCCCTTTGATGATGGTGTGAAACTAGGTGTTCTTGTGATATCTGCCACCAAGGGGAACAATGAAAAAAGGTAGTATTAGGAGGGGAATAATTTGATGGGAATAGGAGTTAAGGGGAGAAGTCTTGTTTAGGGATATGTAGGGGGGTTTGGGGATTTGATAATGTAGGGTTTTGGGGTTTTGATAAGGTAGTGTTTTGGGGTTTTAATAAGGTAGGGTTTTGGGGTGTTATGTTGACAAATAAGAGGAGGGGATAGGGAATGGAGTTTGGTAATATTTTAGGGTAGGGGTAATGGGGAAAAATGAGATAGGGGGAAAGGGAAAAATGGAGAGGAGGGAAAATATGAGAGGTGAAAGAGGAGCCTTGGCATCAACACCACAATTTTGCAACCCTAGCAACAATGGCTTTGGTGTTTTCTAGTGGTTGGTTTTATGAATTTTAGTTGCCACTATAACTAGCCGTGAACCACCATAACCTTCATAGAAATACATGAGCCATCGAGATTTATTTGTCGATTTGAGGGGTTTCAAAGGCAACTTGAGGTAATTTGGCATGATTTCGGGCCTTTGTGGGTGTGTGCTGCACGACAAACCCAGTGCGCTGCGCTCTTTATATGTGCCGCGCCCTTGTAAAATTTGCACTGTATGGTGGCTCTAAGTCCACCGCGCTCTGTATGTGCAGCGCGTCACTTTGTGCGTGCGCCACACCCCTCTGTGTGTGCTCTGCGCTCCTAAAAACAACTCCAACTCCCTCCAAACGCGTGCTTTGCACTCTCAAACACTTTGTTATGTTTCTCAATAACCTTGATTTGCACAATGACCTTGTTTCCTTGTGGAAATTCTTATATAAAGACTTTGAAGTCATGGGTTAAATTTTTTCTTCTTCAAAAACCCACTTTGCTAATGTTTCCTTTTGACACTTTTCACTGACTTAAAGCAACACTGAATTTCTTTCTTCCCTTTGAATTTTTAGCTAGAATGATGAAATTTTCAGCACTTTTTGCAGGGGTTACATGACAAGGAATTTGGCCACGGAAACCATGACTGCATCTGAAGAAATCAATTGGCGACCTTTTGAAAATTTTATCACAAATGACACACTGTTTGACTTTTTCTTCAAAACAGAGTTTTGAAGAACAGTCGAAATTTGTCCACATGACGATGAAACTCTCTAAATCATAAGTTTGTAAGGGCCCCACTCTGGCCTGCACGGCTCTATTGGACATGGTTGAAGACCAAATTGATTAATGCCTAGACCCAATTATTGAAAATGTCTTTTGTCCATTAAAGGACCAGACCTTGACTGTCATGGACTTTAATGATCATTGACAAAAGACCTAAGCCAGCAGGTACAAGACATGAGGGGAATGAACTGACAAGACTCTTCCGTCAGATTATTGCATGCCTCTAGCGGAATGCAGCTGAGTGAATGCAACGAGACACCTAAAAATGAGATGCAAAAAGAGTTTTGATCTCTGATGGAGCACTAACAAGACCGACTCTAACATTGGCTCCAATGGGGAATGGTAGCTCCAGCTCCTTAGAGGTGCCAAGAACTGTAGATCTTTGGGTGAGCAGATAGTGCCTTCGTCCATTGGACTATGGAGTCATTATTTCGACAAACAACAAAAGACTTTGAGACATTTATTGACTAGAACTTGACTTAAACCGACATTAATTATGAAACCAACAAGACTGAAAAAACTTACTCAATGCAAAAGGAAATGACTCATGACTGACATAACTAAAACAGCAACTGACAAAAATTATTCAATGGTAGCAGTCCATCAAGATTCGAGGGTTTCAAATTATGATGACAGCCACCTGCATATTAATGCAATATGTACAATCATGTGTAATGTGTCTTCCAATATAACCAATCAAGCACATGCCTTCTTGATTGATTCTCCTGATCAGATCTCTTGGTCAACAACAGATACTGGTAACTGGGCATCCAAAAACACAGTCGACCATGATCTCCTTCATCACTGAATACTGCAATAATCACCTTCACTGATGACTGCAACAGATTTGCCATTGGATCATGAAAAACATGAAGATTTACCTCCTGTTTAGGAAACAAGATGTCTTTTTCTTCTGATGCTAATCTTCCTTCATAATGTTCTTTAGAAAAAGTATGGTCCTGGTCCTCAAAAATTTCTGAACAAGTGGATGAACAGATTTCCTCTTCAAAAAACATTTCCAAGCATGAGACATATGAGGAAGAATCTGAAAGGGAATCCTGAATAGTCTGGTCTACTAAAGTCTGAATATATGGTAGGTCATCTTCATATGATATGACAGCCAGATTCTCATTACATTCATCACATTCATCAATCATGAGAAAAGCAACTTCAGATGTTTTTTGAAACCTAACACTAGCTCTTCTATCATCTACCATAAATTCATCCAGATGAACTTTTTTACTTGCTTGAGAAACGATCTCATCTTGCTATTCATTAGCTGACTGGATTACCTCTTCATGAAGACTGTGTTTTGCTAACATGAGAACATTCGGATCCAAAATTCTGTCTTCTTCATCCCAGATGATTTCAGCAGCAGAGTTCTCTTTCATGGGACTTAGTACAAGGTTTTCTTGGTCATCACAATCTGAATATGAATCTGAAATGGGTGACTTGACATTATCACATTCTGGAATTAGAACTGGACTTCCTTGCATGCTGTCTTCTTCTATGGACAGAACTGAACCGACACTTTCTCTTTCATCACTTTTAGCCATATGGAACTCTTCAACCTGCTAATCTATTTCATGTAATTCATGTTGACTGTCAAGATGAAAAATTCCTTCATTTTCCACCGTAAAAAGATCTTGACTCTCTTGCAATGTTTCCTGAGCATCTTGATGGGACTCCTCTAGTTTCTCTTCATGTTGTTGAAATGGATTCTCATACAAGGCTTCCATGATCTCATCATCCATAAAATTGTCATCCTCATAGTATTTTTTAAGGCTTTCAATAAAAGTAGAAGCATGTTTGCTACAATCATGAACTAGATTTAATGATGGATAAGATTCTTCATATCTTTCAATGAACAGGGCATGAAAATCCTTTAAACAGTAAATACAAGCAGGTGGCAAACTTTCATACCAAGATTGGGCTTCACCTTCTAGAGTGGCCAGGAATATCTTCATCAAGCAATCTTCAGGAAAATCAATCTTCACCTTGCGAATATGCATGTGAAATCGAACTAGATGTAAAGCAACATCCTTCCTACCATCATCCTTAAACGTAGGCAGATTCCTTGAAAAATCTACCTTCAGAATTTTATTTGGAAAACCTGGGATGTGATCTTGGCTCATGGGAGCGTATCTTCTCGCAATCCACTCCATTTTGAAAATCTCAAATCTACTGATCTCTCTGCAGTGGAGTCACCATGAAGGATTTATTGCAGGATTCTTCAGTGAATGGAGTCACCAGGTGAATGATTTTAGCCTTCTTATGTCTGATCGTTGTTCACCATCAACGATCAGCTCTGAACTTGAGATATGTACTGGGGCAAAACAATCTTCAAGAAAACCATTTTCGTTCCCCAGTGGAGTCGCCACTCTATTAGCACCTAAATCTGCCTTAGGCTGAAGGAAGGCAAAACTCAGGGTAACCACAAACCACGCTCAGTTTGGTAGCTAGCCCTACCAGAACAGGATAGGGCTCTCTCCGAGTCACGTTCAGTGAATAAGTAAACATAATGGTCTGAGATGACTAACAGTGAAATATTGATCTTAGGCTAGTAAGTAAATATGGATACAAGAAGCAATTTTTTATGAATGACTAATTTTCTGGGATGGTATGGGACCAACGGACAACAATGAGCAGAGAATTTAATACAAAGGAACAGATTACTTCATGAGGCAAGACAGGCAGAAAGTCTAGCAATTTAGTTTGAAATAACGCAGAATGGACGAATTGCTTCGGAGGGTGAAAAGGGCATGAGTACATGAATCCTTTTCAACAGAAGAAGAACATTGAACATGAAATTTTCCGACAGGCAGAGCAATAAAAATGAATTCTACCTTATCTAACTTAGAAAATTTCACTGGAAATGAATATGAAATGGACTGTGAAACATTACGAAATGCATATGAAACATAAGAGACACACTTGCTACACTCACAACCACGTGAATCTCATGAAACAGAGCCGTTGCCTTTCATTAATCCTCTGTCAAAATCTACAATGAAGAACTGAGTTTCTCTCCCACAGTCTCCCAGAAATTATAAGACAACCCTTTCCCAATGGTTTGCATACAATAAATAGACTATGCCATGAGGAAATAGAACGACCAAGAGTCAGGGAGTTTTTCGAACCATTACAAAGTGGAAGTGGAAAGCCAACCATTAGTTACAGGTGCAGCGTTACAAAAATAACAAATGGCTTGGGTGACTTCTCGCCTTCCTTTGCCACTTGGATAGAAGTCAAACTTTAGTGGAAATACTTTAAATTTTACCTTAGGTGCCGAAAAAAGTGTAGTGTAGCTGAGTGGGCACACTTGGAGAAAGTCGCAAATCAAAATGTCGCGAAACGGGTGCGATTTTGTCCTTTTTCTCTATATGTGCTGCACCAAAAGCTATATGAGTCGTGCCACCTTGGAGGCAATTTTAAGGTACTTGCAAGAGTCCAAAATGTTCCCAAGTGTGCTTGTTGGAAAGCCTGGCCTGTCTGCTTTCCAACCCAAGTGGAATTTCTAAATTTGGTGCTCATTTACCCCTCCAAAACTTCATTCTCCCAAGACTTCTTCTTGTGTGTCAAAATAGGGGCAGAGAGGTCATTTTTTGAGTGTTTTTGACCTCTTGGAGACTCAAGTCATGCCCAAATTTCTTGTCTGAGCACCAGTGGTCATGATTTTGTATGCTAAATCTGAAAATGCAAACCATTTGTGATTTGGATCTCCCAATCCTAAGCGTCGCGCCAGTGGTGCGACGCACAGGGAGAAAAAACCTTTGTTGTGACCAAAAAATTGCCATGTGACCAAAATTGCCCCAAATTTCTTGAAATTTGGGCTGCAGCTTCCTTATCAAGTGTTATACTGGGCCAAAGAGGCTTCGACCAATATCTGAAGTCGATCGAGCTCCCTTTTCCTCTTTTTCTTCTTGATTGCCTTCCTCAATTTCGCCTTCAAATTCCTAATTCAGGCCTTGCATACTTTGTTTCATGCCATGTAGTGGAAAGCCATGTGTCTCAGCAGTGCATGGTCCTTGTCCACCTTTTGCAGTAGCCTCTCCAAGTGCATTTTAACTCTCTGAAGGTTGGCCTCCCGATCCTCATTAATCTCTTGCTCCAATGACGTGAGCTCAACTCTTCTCCTTTGTGCAGCTTGGCAATGCTCACGAATGTTTTGTAGCTCCATGATCACTTATTGATCCTCAAGCTATTTGTTCCTCTGCTCCAGATATTTCATGTTCCACTTAGCCCTCTCCAAGTCAAGGGATAAGGCTTCGATCTCTGATTGCTGCTCCTGGATGATCTCTTTGAGTTGTGCACTTGTTGGTTTTGTATCTGTATCATCATCATGAAGGAGAACGAATTTGGTCTCTCGTTCACCTGATGGCTCACCTGAAGGCCCCTCATCATGCATTGGCTACTTACCTTTGTCTTGTACTTGTAGTGCTGATGTTGGAAGTGAGGCCCCTTCCACCCCGGGTGGAGATAACACTCGCTTTGCTGCTGCAAACAAATTTCTAGCACCCCTCTGATATGTGATGAAAAATGGCACACTAGCAGTCTCATGGCAATCATATCGACGAGAAGGTTCACCCTCATGCTTAACCTCTGATAATACCTGTGAAGTGCTGAAGAGGTCACGGGAGAGGAAATCATCCCAAGTAATGTCGTGCAATGCCAGCTAATGAACCACCAAAATCTTAATAAGAGCAAAGTGATAAACACTATTAAGTTGCTGCTAATGGGTCTTGTGCTGCATGAAGGTGTTCATCCTCTCTATGTTCCTGCAAATGAAAAATGGGAAGTTCATCATCCGTACCCTAGTAAAGTGCATGAGCAACCGAATGTGATAGGCATATAGACGAGAGAACCTCCCCTCACAGCTGAAGTACTTCAAGATCAACTTCATGAGCGGAGCATATTCATCTTTCAAATATCTGAATGGAAAGACTCTTGTGAGCTGCCTCAAGCAATGAGCCTTAATGTAAGGCTCATAATGCTGCTGATCAACCTTCTGTTTCTTGTGCCACGGTTCTCCAACATTCGGTATACCGGTTGCTAATGAGACAGTTTTGGGTGTCAGTGTGAAGGTGACCCCGGCCAAGATAGAGTGATCTCCATGTAGGTGAAGCACAAAAATATGGGCCAACTCATGATGAACTCAAAAATTAGCCACACTTTGAAAAAATTCAAAACATGATAGATGTTGGAAGCATGACATGGCAAGAGGGCAGGCCTGCAATTCAGTGAGGGTGGTTGGCTCATCCCTAACATGTTTGCTACTCTTGTGATGTCTCCTGGGAGCCTATTCTTCGGAGGATGAATCACTTTGTGTCTCCATCTCATACTCTGATGAATGCTCAGATGCCATGACTACTGTGTGTACTGTACTTGGGCTGCCCTTTAATGATGGTGTGAAACTAGGTGCTGTTGTGATATCTGCGACCAAGGGGAACAATGAAAAAAGGGAGTATTAGGAGGGTAATAATGTGATGGGAATATGGGGAGATGTTTTTTTTATGGATATGTAGGGGGGTTTGGGGATTTAATAAGGTAGGGTTTTGAGGTTTTGATAAGGTAGGATTTTGGGGTTTTAATAAGGTAGGGTTTTGGGGTGTTATGTTGACAAAGAAGAGGAGGGGATAGGGAATGGAGTTTGGTAATATTTTAGGGTAGGGGTAATAGGGAAAAATGAGATGGGGGGAAGGGAAAAATGGAGAGAAGGGAAAAGATGATAGGTGAAAGAGGAGCCTTGGCATCAACACCACAATTTTGCAACCCTAGCAACAATGGCTTTGGTGTTTTCTAGTGGTTGGTTTTATGAATTTTAGTTGCCACTATAACTAGCCATGAACCACCATAACCTTCACAAAAATACATGAGCCATCGAGATTTAGAGCCTACCTGTCGATTTGAGGGGTTTCAAAGGCAACTTGAGGCAATTTGGCACGATTTCGGGCCTTTGTGGGTGTGCGCCACGCGACAAACCCAGTGTGTCGCACTCTTTATATGCGTCGTGTCCTTGTAAACTTTGCACTAAGGGGTGTCTCTGTGTGTGCCACGCTCTGTATGTGCACTGTGCCCCTCTGTGTGTGCGCCGCGCTCCTAAAAATGACTCCAACTCCCTCCAAACGCGTGCTTTGCACTCTCAAGCACTTTGCTATGTTTCTCAATAATCTTGATTTGCACAATCACCTTGTTTCCTTGTGGAAATACTTATATAAATACTTTGAAGTCGTGGGTTAAATTTTTGCTTCTTCAGAAACCCACTTTGCTAATGTTTCCTTTTGACACTTTTCACTGACTTAAAGCAACACTGAATTTCTTTCTTCCCTTTGAATTTTTAGCTAGAATGATGAAATTTTCAGCACTTTTTACAGGGGTTGCATGACAAGGCATTTGGCCACGGAAACCATGACTGCATCTGAAGAAATCAATTGGCGACCTTTTGAAAATTTTATCACAAATGAAACACTGTTTGACTTTTTCTTCAAAACAGAGTTTTGAAGAACAGTCGAAATTTGTCCACATGACGATGAAACTCTCTGAATCATAAGTTTGTAAGGGCCCCACTCTGGCCTGCATGGCTCTATTGGACATGGTTGAAGACCAAATTGATCAATCCCTAGACCCAATTATCGAAAATGACTTTTTTCCATTAAAGGACCAGACCTTGACTGTCATGGACTTTAATGATCATTGACAAAAGACCTAAGCCAACAGGTACAAGACATGAGGCGAATTAACTGACAAGACCCTTCTGTCAGATTGTGGCATGCCTCTAGCGGAATGCAGCTAAGTGAATGGAGCGAGACACCTAAAAATGAGATGCAGAAAGAGTTTTGATCTCTGACAGACGACTGACAAGACCGACTCTAACAGGTAGGCTGAAATTACATCTAAAACTAGGGCGGACAACCCTATGACTCAAACATACATTTCGCACTAGTAATTCGTGGAGCTTTACAACAATATCAATGCAAAACTTCCGATTTGAGCCCCAAAACATTTTGTGGGGGGATTCCATGCCCAATAGTGGTCACGCGTGTTGGACTCTCTTCTAACTCCTGTGGGTACTGCTTCAAGTAGTAGTGTATTAGATAGAACCGCATACGAACTCCACTTCCACATACCCTCGGGTATATCGAAAGCCCCCTGGGCTCACATGAAACCTAGTTTTAGATCAATCGTCAGTTGTCTTGGTGCTAGATTACACTAAGAACAACGCTAGGGGAGATTACTCACACATACAATAGGGTAGTTGGGTGTTGAGAAATCTGAGGGCTTGAGAAGTTAATGATTTCTCTATCTTGATAATTTCTTGTGAAGTAAATTTATCCTTTAGATTTATTCAAGCAAGATCTTTTATATGATATTGATTATTAACTTCATCAACCAGCTACAATTCATGATAAACAAAAGAAAAATAACACAAGATATAGGCAATAGCTAGGGAGAAAACCTCTCCAAACCTGAGAGGAAAACCTCACGGTAATTCTTCTTATAGGATCTTCACTTGAAAAATTTCCAAGACCAATATAAGACCCTTCTGACCAATGTGACTCCAAGATCAAGGCCAGATCATTCTGCTACCATGAATGGATGAGATGGATTCCTCCTTCTTTCCTCTTCTTCCTCCAAGGTTCCCTTGCTCAAGATAGTCCAATTTCCTAGTGGATCACCTCAACGCTTGCCTTGAGACAATTTGATCTACTTCCTTGAATGGACTGCTCATAAACCCTAGTTGTAGACCTGAAGATGACAGTTTCATTCCACATGTGGATGAGCTTTTTTCTCTTTAAGGTCTTCTTCTTCCTCGCTATGCTTGGAGCTTTCTTATAGCCCAATGATTAGGCTCTTTAGGCCTAGAACCAGCCCTTATCATCAAGATACTCTGAGACTGTAGTGCAACCCTAATGCAGATCTTCCCCAAACGTGTGAGGGGTTTAGGGCTCTTCTAGCTCTCCTAAACCCTTGCTACAATAGTCACCCTTGTTCGCATGGATCCTCCTTTCAAATGGACCCAAGACTAACAATTTTCCTTGATAATGATGGCATATGGAATGATTCCCTAACCTCGCATGTGTTGCAAAACTTACCCCTGTTATGGATGATAGAACACACTTATGTGGTTCCTTAATCTCCTCCTTGTCCTCTCACTCAAAGAAAATCGTCTTCACATTTATTAGAGACAGAATCAATGTTGTGAGGTGTGTCTAAATAGATGAGGAGAGGCCTTTGTTTATAGAGGTTGACGGTTGTCCATTAGGTATTTATAACATGCCTTTAAGCCAACTTGAATATAATATGAAGCTGACATGAACACTCAAATATCAATATATATTTATGCCAAAAATACATTGCTTCTTGTATATTCATTTGGAGGGGTCAATTACTAGCCTTTTGTTCTTGACCTTGAGGGAGTCTTGCACCATGATTCTTCCCTTGATCTTGGAGCCATACATTGTACATCTTTAAGTGTAACCATTTAAATCAATGACACAAGCCTATCACCTAGGCTAGAGTTCATAACGAGAGCTATTAAAACAAATACGTGTTTTACCATTAAACCCATGGCTCAAATTCACAAAATATTTTGCTAGGTACAGTATACATAATTTACATTGGCATGTGTCATTATGAAGACCTCACCTAGTTACAATTTCTTCAACACTCCCTCCTAACTAGGTAGTTATTCATACACACATGGTCATTGGACAATTTTTCAAGTTCATAGAAGAGTTCTCATAGGAAGATTAGATTTCCAATCCATCTGTTATGGCATAATTTCGACCAACATTTTTTTCACATAGAAAGGCCTTGACTAATATCTCTATCTCTCATTTAGATCAGACAAAAATGTTGGTGAGACTAATGACTGATAAACACACATCATCATTGTCTCTCTTAGGGTCATACCCACCTGGGTGTTCTCTGATTATGCCTACTAGGACTATTATCATATTGGGTCCCCAACCCTCAAGAATATCGGTCCTCTTGCCCACTCTAATCTTGGATTCCCTACCACATCGTTAAAGAGTGTCGGATGCCAGATGATTCCATAATCCTTCATTATTTCTTCCAAAATGAAGACAAGAATGTCATGTCTAACTCTCCCTCTTAACTAGGGATGAGTTCCAAGTTTCTCTTTACTCAGAAACTTACTCATGTTCATTTACTCATAGGAATACTCTAGAGCTCCCTATTAAACAGGGACTCTATAATTAGTACTTTATAGGATCGTCTAGGTGAATAATTATCCAACACCTTGATGTAATCAATTTATTCATATGTGGGGTTCAAATGTGCATCACTTTCCTTCATCATGTCATTCCTTCTTTCTTGGAAAGTATTCTCCTTGGATCTGCATCTGGGGCTTCCTTCATAGGGAAATCTAGATCCACCTTTCTTTCAGCGGTCATTTCTCTATATCATGAGGAACATAGTTGTGACATCCTTCACAAATTTTCTTACCAAGGCCTTGCACACATACCGAGACTTATCCAAAAAGTCAGAAACCAAAAATACATCACATATTATATTTTTGGTGATGGCCTTTTCCAGTGACAAATTCTTGTAGGAATCAACAGCCTGCATAAATGTTGACACATCTCCATAGATATTCGTAGTCAATGGTCTTTAACTTTTCAGACCTCTATCCAAGTCTCCATATCTTTATGGGAGATTCCCTTGTCAAATCATCTATGGATGTTGACTGCTTCCATCATGGTTGTATATCTCATGTTCTCTATCATCCTTACACCTTTCATTCCCAGGGGCTTCCAATCAGATTTCGTTAATTGTAGTTAACTACCTCATACTCCATATGAGGACATATTATGTTGATTTCATCTTTAAACCTTTTAAAGGAGGAGATCCTTTTTCTCTTGATCGTGCTTGATCCATGCTACCTGTAACCATGTGACATGATATTATAATGTTAAAAAAAAATATACATACCTCATTCGTCTTTAATCATACCATGATTCTCGCAGTGGACTTCTTGAGGGATCTTTGACCTGCATCAGAGTTGACTGGATCCTTACAAGTTCTCTTGGTGCCATAATTCTGACCTAGATTCTTTACAGAGGATATTTTCCTATAGAAATTCTTCAAAGATTCAAAGAACCAAGATGTTCTCATCTTAGAATTTCCTACACATAAAAATTTCATTTCTACCTAGAATCCTTACATAAAAAAATACAATATACATTAATAATAACCATTAAGAGTATTTCTAGAGGATTCAACATATCCTCATTCATCAAATGTTCAACAATTGTTCATCAATTTTTCATCCATGGATGTTACCAAATCCATAGTTAGTTCATTCTTTAAAAGAGTTATTTAAACAACACATAAGAATGTTCATGAATCACAACATGCTATGCTACCTAAGACCTATGAAAGAAAATAGGAGGTGATCTTTTAATCATAGTAAAGATCCTCAGGATCCTCCTTCTTTGACTTCTTTTGATTTTCTTTAGTTTGCTGAGTGACATGAGTTTCTTCATGTTTCCTCTTTCCATTCTTCTTTCGATTGGGACGATCTCTTCGCTAGTGTCCATATTCGTGACACTCAAAGTCTTGAATATTGGACATGTCTTTCTTGGGATGTTTCTTGTGACCAGATCTCTCAAACTTTCCAAAATTCCCCTTTCTTTTGAACCTGGAAGAAAATACTTGCTCCTTGGATCAAAATGCAATATCTTCCTTGGCCTTTAATCAAGATTCTTCCACTTTGCATATTTCCCATAGATCATTGAATGAGGATGCCTCATTCTTGGCCCATATGATTGCTGTAAAGATTCCCCACTCCTTAGGTCGTGCATTTAGCATAATCATAGTCATCTCTTGACCAAACATGATTTCTCCTTATTCCTGCAACTTATCTGTTATTTCAGAGACCCTCATGAAATATGAAGCTATACCTTGTTCTTTGCTGAAATTTATTTTGTATAACTCAGTCCTTAGAGATATCCTTTCTCCTATGGTGCTTATGGAGAATAAATCTATCAGTTCATCATAGATCTCTTTGGTTGTTTCAATCTTGGCTACATAAGGAATCAGAGAGTCCTTGATGGATTCTATGAGAATATTTTGAGCTCGCACTTCATTCTTTTTATGCTTAGCTAGTTCTTGACTATGAGAAGGGGAAACAATTTTCTTTTGTACATAATCAATAACTTCTTGTTCTTCCAGATTCACGTCAATCCTCTTCTTCCATGCAAGGAAGTTGGCAACTCCAACTAACTTATTGATTTCCTTGCAAGAAGACACCCTTTTCAAGATTAGGTTTTCTCAAATCAATAAGATACTTACTTGATGTAATGATCCTTGAAGCTTGACTTTAGATGGTTGGCTTGAAGGAGATAGAGGAAGCTTGACTACCCTTGAATGCTAGGGAACTTGAGATCTGCTTTCTGTTGGCATTATGACACAGGTTTGGCACTATGACATAGGTGTTGTCCTTGATGGCAACTCACTCAAATGATAGATCACAGGCTCTTAGAATGAAGAAAAAAGAGATATATGCAGGTTCCTCTTAATCAAGTCACGTATACACACGGGATCACTGATCAAAAGGCGAGTATATGTATGCATGCACTTTCATGTAAGGCGAAGTGTGTACACGTGGGAAAACTTATTTTTGGTCCATAGTATTTAGTCCTTGATATTTGGACTTATGGTTTTGGACCATGGTGTCTCGTCCGAAGTATTGAACCCAGGTATTGGGTCCATGGTATCGATTCTCTATGGTTTTGGACCATGGTATTAGGTAAGGCCTAAGACTATAAAAGGGGAAAGAGATCATTAGGCAAAGGGACTCAAGGATTGAATATATTATGAAGAGAAAGATCTAGAATACTGGTCACTAGTGCATAGCTAGATCTGAATCAAGAAGGAACCTAAGCATAAGGAGAAGGATAAGTTCTATTGATGGGTTAAGTTCTTAAGGCTTGAATAGTAATATCTTTGTGTGATTTTGATCTATGATATTTGGCATATGAATTGATATATAAATCTGATAATCTGGGTATAACTGATGTCTGAATAAATGAAAAGGGTAAATTATATTTTATAGATCCGTACGCAGGTTCAGCATAGAAAAGATGCATATACACGTTGGTTCAGTAATTCAAAATAGCGTATACACAAGTTGGCCTTAATGTAGAAGTGTATGCACACAGATTATACATATTGGAGTAGCATGTATTTGATGTTTGATTATTGATGGATCCAATCTGAAAATTTATGAAATGTGGTCCCTGGAAGAAAAGAGAAGGTTGTAGCCTTCTATAGGTCAGCACCTACGTACTAGTACATCAGCTAGTACAAGAGTTAAGGGGGTTGTAGCTCCCTTCCAAGAGAAGATGGAGAATGAGAGAAGGTTGTAGCCTTCTACAGGCATAAGCCTGTGTAATAGTATAAGACTGCACCAATACATAAATATTGTAAGAAGAAGTTTCTTATTAAAGGAGATATAGACGAATTGCAGCAGGTGGTTTTCACCCACATTGGGTTTCCACCTTATATCTTGTGTTCATGTGTGTGATGATCTGTTCTATTTTACTGCACCTATTTACTGTTCTTATGGTTAATTAAGTTCTGATGCACTGATTAAAGATCAACATTTTAATTGAATCATAAGTTTACTGATATACGTTGGTTGCTTTAGACACAGTTGCGTATATACGCAGCTTCCCATAACTGAAGTAGCATATATGTATCTGAGAATGAAAATGAAAACTGATTGATGTGATAATACTAATTCACCCCCCACCCTCAGTATTATTTCCCACAATTGGTATCAGAGTCGGTCCTTCAGAAGAAGCTTGATCGCTTGAAGGAAGATCTATCATCATGAGCAGCTGCGAAAAGGAGGCATCTATCAGGCCACCAATCTTTGATGGGAGCAACTTCGTCTATTGGAAGGTAAGAATCACAACCTATCTTCAATCTCTTGGTATAGAAGTTTGGGATATCGTGGAAGGAGGATACATATTTCCATCAGAAACTCCTACAGATATGGCTGGTAAAAAGCAGTATGAAACAAATGCAAAGGTTGTCAATACTCTATTGGGAGTCTATCTCAGTTAGAATTCGTCAAGGTTATCTAGCTCAAAACTGCCAAAGAAATATGGGACAAGATTGTTCTAAGATATGAAGGAGACGATAAGGTAAAACATGCAAAACTACAATCTCTCAGAATTCAATATGAAACTCTCAGAGTGAAAAATGATGAAAGTGTGGCTAATTATTTCTTATGTATAGATGAGATTGGGAATCACATGAAAAACTTTGGTGAAGAAATAAAAGAAGTCACTTTAGCTGAAAAGGTTGTAAGATCTTTGTCCTCTAAGTTTGAATCAAAGGTTTCTGCCATAGAAGAAAAACAGAATCTTCAGAGTATTACCATGTCACAGCTGCACGAAATCCTAACTACTTTTGAAATGAGAAAAGGGGTTCCATCAGACATGATAGAAGCTGCATTCAAAGCCTTGTAAAGAGGAGAATACAATGAGTCACGACATATGTCAGAAGGAGAGGAAGAATCAAACTTTGTCAAGAACCTTCAACGGGGTTTTGGAAGATTAAGAGGTAAGCTACCTTTCAAATTCTTTGCTTGTGGAAGAGTCAATCACTATGCAGCCAAGTGTCCTCATAAAGATAAGCTTGAAAAAGGTAAGGAACTAGTTAGATGGAACATAAAACAGAATGTAAGTAAGAAGAGCTATTGTACACATGAAGACAGTGATGGATTTTCAAATAGTGATGAAGATGAACATGATTATAGACTTTTGATGGCTTTTGAAGATGATGATTTCTTGGATGCTATAGATGAAGATGATCTATATGAAGAAATTTCTAAACTTAAAATCTGTTTAGAAGAAAAGAATATGATCATAGATACTCTAACATTCCAATTTCCTGAAAGTGAGAAACACAATGAAATGTTAGAATGTGAAATTGTGGGACTTAGAAAAGATATTGAGAAAACAAAAGCTCTTAATCTTAGGTTTGCTAAAGGATCTGAAACTTTAGATGAGATTATCAAAGTGCAGCGTTCTCCTCTAATCAAGACAGGTCTTGGATATACTGAAGAAGCATCTGAAGCACAGAAGCCATCCACCTCCAAAAGTTATCTTGATGCAGCAAGGCAAAGTGAATAGGTTGAAAATCGACAGCAAAGGCATAAGCAGATCACCAGATAAATCAGGGTCAATCTACTTCAAGGATGAACAGAGATCACCAAGTAAATCAGAGGCAATCTACTTCAAGGATGAATAGAAGCTACAACCAACTGCAGGTAAATCATTCTCAATTTGCCTCAACAATGGATGTCAATGGAAACTACAATCATTTTGTCGGTAGGTTTGATAATCGCATGAATTTCTTTAATGGCCAATGTTTCTCTTGTCATAACTTTGGACACAAAGTTTCTCAATGTGTTGCCTACAAGACCATCATGACTAGAGAAGCACAAAATAAAAGGAGTATGACTGGGATCATGAAAAGGACCTACAATAATTTTTCTGCTCTTGAAAATGAAATAGAATGTTCTATTTGTAACAAATTCGGTCATGAAGACTCTAAATGCAGGAGTAGGTTTCGGCAAACAACTCAGAAGGAGCAAGATTCATTGAGTCCAAAAACATGGAGAAAGAAATAACTACAACCAGAAAGATGTGGTATAGCCTTATATGCGAAAGGATAGGAAAATCAGTGGTACATCGACAGTGGATGCTCGAAACATATGACAGGTGATAAAGAAAAACTTGAGTCATATAGTGCCTTAGAAAAGGAAAGGAAGGTCTCATTTGGAAATGACACCCCTACACTGATAAAAGGTAAAGGTTCTATTATTTTGAAAGAAAAAGTCAAAGCTGGAAATGTTATGTATGTTGATGGCTTCAAGCATAATCTATTGAGTGTCAGTCAAATGTCTAATCAAGGAAATGAGGTAATATTTCGATCAAATGGATGTATTGTTCGTGAGCTTGATATAGGAGAAACAACGATCAAAGGCATAAGAACTCCAAATAATTTATACATACTCAAGGGAGGACAACAACAATGCTATCTAAGCAAGAATGATGAACACTAGCTATGGCACAGAAGATTGGGGTATCTAAGCTTCTCTCAGATAAGGAAAGCATGCAAATATCAGGCGGTTCGTGATCTCCCTGACATAAGAATTCCAGTAATACTATATGAAAATCATGTCAATTTGGTAAGCAAACTAGAACTAATTTCCCTGAGAAGGAAGGATCAACTAGTAAGCCACTTGAACTTGTGCATATTGATTTATGTGGTCCATCAAGGAAAAATTCACCTCAAGGAGAAGAATAATTCATATTGTTCATTGATGACTGTTAGTGTCAGTATCTTCATCCCTCCATCAGTGATCAAATTCTGTTGTTGCATTGCATGTTAGGTGTCTCACTCGATTAGCTGCATTCCATTAGGATCATGGATCATCTGATGGTAGTGTCATATTATACATTTTCCCTCATGTTCTTTACCGGCTGGCCCATTTTCATACATCTAGATCATCTGCAGTCATTTTTTGTCTTTAAATCTACAAAAGTCATTTTTAGGGTTTTAGGTTTCATTAGGTCTAGGGTTTCATCATTAAGGTATTTTCAATGCTTAATAATGGTCAGCAGGTGCATGAGGAGGTCAAAGAAAATCTCAGCAACAATAGTTTCAATAATCACATGCTCACTTGTTGATTTTTCCTCAAAACCCTGTTTTGAGGAAGAACAGAGTTTTTATGTTTTCATGTACAACTTTGATGTAATTTCATTTTTTCCCATATGTAATAATTTCAGAGGTAGCCCTGGTCACCTTGCCAAGCCTCTACAACACCACCACTTGCAAAAGAAATAAAAAGTCAAATCATTCAGTCCATCAAAGGCAAAAATTAAAGCAAACTACCCAAAAACAGAGTTTTAAAAAAGCAAATGAAAGTCAAACATTAGGAAAGTGGGTTTTCTTGAATGAAAAATTAAAGCCATTCCAATATAAAGTGTTTTCAATACAAACAAGGCTCATTTGTGTCTACAAGTGAAGGAGAGAAAGTGTATTTGTGTTTCAAAACCCAAGAGAATGATTTTTGAGCCAAAACAAGGAAAATCGTAGGTCCGGCACACCTGGGTTAGAGCGCAGCGCACCCATCCAGTGTGGCGCACCAGGCACTAATTCACAGTGTAATTTTACAAGGGGCACGGTGCACAGAGCCAGCTCGATGCACATGTGAGGTGGCACGGCGCACAGGTCTACAAGGCCCGAAAACGCTCACATCTTCCTCCAAACTCTCAAAATTGATAAATTCTCCATTGTCCAAGTAAGTTGATGCTCCCTCATGGCCAATGAATGAGTTTTTCTCAATCTTCTTGGTGATTTAATAGGGAAATATTGAAAACCTAGTTCCTTGCAGTTTGATAAAAAAAAGTTGCATAGGGTTTACATATTGCATTTTTTGCTGCTAAATCCCACTCCTATCATTTTCACTCCCTCACTCCATTACTTCATTTACTCCCTCCCTTTTCATTCATATTTACCCATTCCATATTCCCCATATCCCTAAACTACTAACCCTAAATCCCACTATCCCAAACCCTAGTCAAATATCCCTAAACCCTAATTGCTATCCCAAACCATAAATATCATTCCCTAAACCCTTCTATTCCCCAAAAACCTATCAGCAACATTCCCAAACCCCTCATACACATTCCCTTCACAGTCCCTCATAAATTCATATCTTTGGTAGAAAAAACCTATTCACACCATAAAATCTCTTCATACTCATCTAAGAAAACCCAAGCATTGGCAAACATCGAGTTAGATTCTTCTTATGGCAGAAATCTGGAAACAGTCAGTGACTCTTCTAGAGAAATTCATGCACCAAGGAGACCTCATAAGAGTGGAAAACATAACCAAGAGGAGCCTACTTCACTTGCCGAGCTTTTGGCTTGTCATCTTGCTGTCACATGTTTTCAATATCAATATTGTTATTAGTTTTGTGAGATGGTGGAAAGAGTCAAATACCACCATGTGTTGGCCAGACTGTTTGTGTTCCATCTTCACAATGGCCAAGTCAATTTGGTAGGTGTGAAATTCACCTTGACACCTGAGACTATTGCTCAAGCAACCAATATTCTGAATGTAGGCGAGCCATGGAATAAGGGGCAGCTGGTAGACAAAGATCACTATGACCCTTATATCAAGGCTAGTTTTTAGAGACATGTTAGTAGAGTTTTCTCATTCAAGTACCTACAAGACATACATTCTCCCTTGATGAAACTCATAATTAAATATTTCCCTTGTGAGGGCAGATTTTCACGTCTGTACACTATCGTATCAGACTGTTGATGCACTTTACTAGGGTGAGGATGGTGAACCTCCCCTATTTCATTTGCCGAAATATTGAGAAGATTACCATTTTAGTGCAAAGGAAGCCTCCTCATCAGCAATATAACAACATCTATCACTTTGCACTAATCAAAATTGTGGTTTTGCATCAGCTTGGTTTACTGAATGTTTCATCGGAGGATTTCATCTTACATGAGGTCTTCACTGGTCCTCAAGTTCCCCCATCAGTTTTCATGAGGCAAGAGAGCCTTCACATCAGCAAGATGTTCATGAGACACAAACCACTAGTGTGTCAGTGTTTGTCACATAACAAAAGGGCACTAGAAGATTGTTTGCAGTAGTAAAATGAGTACTATCTCCACCTAGGGTGGAAGGGGTATCGTTTCCTCCATCAACAGAGCAGGTACAAGACAAGGGTAAGAAGCACTTACATGATGAGGGACTTTCAAGAGTCTTGGTTGGAGAAGATGAACATGAACTTGGAGAAGATGTTGGAGAAGGCCAACAAAGAGAAAAATATGTTGAGGCACATGGCCTATCACTATTTGGCAAGAAACAAAATTTGCAAAGCGAGAATAAGGACTTTGAAGGCCAAGTTGAGGAAAGTTTT
Source organism: Pinus tabuliformis (assembly GCA_031772625.1). Taxonomy (NCBI): domain Eukaryota; kingdom Viridiplantae; phylum Streptophyta; class Pinopsida; order Pinales; family Pinaceae; genus Pinus; species Pinus tabuliformis. Next base: position 186,965,377 of record CM062820.1, read on the forward strand.
GAGGAAGAGGAAAGAACAAGACAAGCTCAAGATTTTGGCTGAGGCTTCCTTAGCCCAACATGGCACTTGATTCAGGTCACTTAGCCCGAATTTCAAGAAATTTGGGATACTTTTTGTCAATTTTGAATTTTTGGAGCAAAACACAAGTTTTTCTGCATGGTGCACCGCGCCACCTTACGCGCGCTTTTTCTAGAGACCTCCTTTTGAGGAAAACTCAGCATTTTTGGATTTCTCATGGAAGCATATGAATTCCCTCACATGGCCAAGAAATTTTGACAGGTTTTGAGCTTCCAAAAAGGTCAAAAACACCTCAAAAATGACCTTTCTGCCCCTTTTTGGACTCACAGGAAGCAGTGTTGGAAAAACTCAATTTTTGAGGGGAAAATGGATACTAAATTCAGAAATTCCACTTGTTATGGAAAGTAGGTAGGTAGACCTTTCCAACAAGCCCACTTGGAGTAAATTTGGTGCACGAGAAGGCCTCCAAAAGAAGCTCCAAAGTAGCGTAGTGCACAGGGATAAGAGCACAGCGCACAGGATAAAATTTTCTCATTTTGGCCAAAAAACTCTATTTTTCACCTAGTTTCTTCACAGTTTGACTTTTCTCTTTCTAATAGTCAAACTCATAATGTAATTTAATGTGACTTGATGAATTTTTATGTAATTACGATAAATTTTCACTTGTAGAGGTAGATTCATCATAAGAAAGCAGTTTGCAACTGAATGAATTAGTTTCCTAGGTTCTAGAGGCATGCTATTCCACTGCCTACCTTTCAGTTCTTAGTTTAGATCTTCTTAAAATAGCTCCTAAACTCATTAATTTGACCCCTAAAGCCTAGAATGACTTGTTTTATGCCTATATATAATAGTTCTTTAGTCATTTGTAAAGGTTGGACTCTTGTGAATGCTTTGAGCTATTATTGTACACTCATTTCAATAGTTTGGCAAAGGAATAGATCAAGGTTTGCAAAACTTTATGGGATTCTTGTGGCAACTTGATTTGGTATTGTGTTTCCTTCTATAATTGAAAGTTTATATGTGTTTTATGTATGCCATCATCTCTCTCTATTCATCTTAGCTCAATGAAACAAGGATAAAGGTAGAATTCATTGAAGTTGCAGTGCTATACCTAGGGTTTTATTTAGTTATTTATGTTTTTAGCTATTTGAAGAGGATCCTTGAGACTTTCATGCCCTCTCCAACTCCTCACCAGTATATAATATCTCCATCTCACTCAATTTGAAGTGCTAAACCATTTTCATATCTTGCCCCATAGAGATATCCGTAAGACTATGTCCATTCCCCAGACCCAAATTCTGCCTTTCACATTTGAGTCAGCAAAAAAAAAAAAAATTCATTCAAACTCCCCAGCTCACATACCTAGCCTAAAATCAGTCATTATATCAATCATATCAAGCTTTATTGGCCATCTTTTACTGAGATTGACAAGGATAGAGCCCTCTCCCGACTTGGTAGGGCAAGCTACTAGGGTAAGTGTTGTTTGATGTTACCCTAGATCCTACCTTTCTCAGCCTGAGGTAGATTTAGGCCCTAACATAGTGGCAACCATACTGGGGAAGAAAGTTTATTATCATTGTTTTTCTTTGTAGACTACAGACAGGGCCTGAAGTTAGTCGGGTAGCCTTCGAAACGCTCTTGCTTTGCATTAGTGAAAGTAGATGAATGTTGCTTCAGTCAATCTTTGGTCTAGTTTATAAACTAAACATCTGATCTAAATGATTACCCCAGTATCATTAAGCAATTCTAGACTTTGGATGATGAGTTTAGAATTTGATAGGTTGAACAAGTTGATATTGTCCATTTGATTTTTGGGATTAATTTAACACAGTGGCTTCCAGATGATACACCATAGCCAATCCTAATCCCGATCCTCCTCCTGTGTATGAAAACCCAAATCTCATCTAAAGAATTCTTCTCGTTCATGTCCTGTTGTTTTTGAATATCTTGAAGATCTTGAATTTGAAGAATGTTTTGATCTGTCATTGTTTGAGACTAAATCTGAAAGTGTTTTTGGTTCTACTGTCTTAAATCTGGAGTTTGTCAAAGATCTTGAAACTGAAAGGGAAAATAGATCAACTGACAGTTATATCTTGAATCTTCAAACTTCCATCGTGGCTTCGAATATTCCTGAGTTCTTAGAGTCTGCATCAGCAACTCTTGGTTCATCCACAATTGCATCTAGTTCAGGAAATCCCACTAAACCTCCTTTCATTCCCACCATTCCCATGAAACCCACTATATCAAATCAGAGACCTCCTATCTCTTCTCCCCCATCAACCCGATCAACAGCTCAAACATCTTGTCTTTCATCTCCTCCTTCGACACCTCATACACCAATTACATCATCAGCTGCTATCATTGTTCTAACTCCTCCTACATCCCCATGGCCAGTTGTAAATCCACCTAGAGCAATGGTTGCCTGATATGCACCCCTTATGTTGCCTCAAAACTTGGATGCCATGCCCGCTGACTACCAAAGCAAGATCCCATTGTTTGATGGCACTCCTCAAAGCATCACAACTCATCAGCATGTGGATAGGATGACTGATTTCTTTGACCTTCATGAGATTGATGCCAAAAATGTGACTATGAGATTCTTTTTGCAAAATTTTGGAGGTGAAGTGCGGAAGTGGTTCAGAGCTTTGGCGGCTGCGAGTATCACTACACTAAACAATCTTTAGAGAAAGTTCTTTGATCGCTAGGAGGTAAACAAAAACCCTCTTCAAATTTTTTCCAAATATGAAAACATCAAGAGGAATGTTGGTGAGACTGTCCAAGATTATTGTGTCAAATTCAACACTGTTTACAATGTAATTCCTGTTGATATAAAGCCACCTATGAGCTTGGCTTTGATTAAATTTCTTGATGGCTTCAATCCTGACATGGAATATCAATTGAGGGAAAGAGATATGGCTACATTGGATGACATGCAGAAAGTTGCAGTCAGCATTTAGGCAAATCTGCTTGCCAAGAGAGCTAGAGCAAAGGCGGAAAAGAAGGTGACCATAAAAGAGGAAGCTTCTTCCTCCAATCATTTGCTTCGCAAGACTGAGAAGATGTTTGATAGGCTCACAATTGTTGATAAGCCTAAATCACAAGTCATAAATCCAAACTTTCGTGGTCAGTAGCAACCACAATTTAGAATCAAGCAACTAGAACAAAGAACACAAGACCAAGCAACACAACAGCAAGTTAAGACACCCCTACAGAAGAATTTTGTACATGGTCCAGAATCAGATGATGATGAGAACATAATTGGTGAGAAGAATCATTCCTTTACACCTGATGATCTACCTAGTTATATGACCGAAGATGAAGAGTATTCAGAAAGCCCAACTATACAAAAAGATGAAGGTTTCATCTTGGAAAATGAAACAGTTCTTCAAGAAGAGTTTGATGAATATCAAAGGGGTTACATGAATGCTTTGACAACCCAACAGTGATAATATTCACTCAGGAGTAGATAAGTTCCCATCAATCCAATTCAGAAGAGAAAGGAAGTGTCACCGCCAAAGAATGATTCCCCAATAGTGCAAAGAAAGGTAAAGGAGACAACTGATCCTACCACCAGTAAAAAAAAATCAAGAAATGAAAGATCAAATCAACTGATTGTATCAAAGGACAAGACTGAAAAGAAGGATGCTCCAGTCAAAGAGGTAGAGAAAACATCAGCCTTTAGCTTAGAAAATGAAATTGCTAAGTTAAAAATGTCAATTCATTTGACTAAATTAATGAAGAATTTGAATTTGGATCGATTATCTGATATGGTGAATGTGGTGGATGATCAGCCCGAACTTATCTTCGGGCCAGCACTAGAAGGTAAGTCTGAGGATAGTGATGTAGCATGATCTTGTGTTGCACAATGCCATGTTCGATTCAGGAGCCTCTCATAATCTCATGCCTAAAGAAATCATTGAAAAATTGGGTCTAGATATCACTCGTAAATACCATGATCTATATTCCTTTGATTCTGGTAGGGTCAGGTGGATTGGGCTTATTAAAGATTTGGTTGTCACTTTAGATCAGATCCCGATGAAGAATGTTTTGATGGATGTGGTTGTGGCAGATATTCCTCCTAGATTTGGCATCCTTCTTTCTAGACCTTGGGTAGAAAAACTCAAAGGGACATTGCAACTTGATTTCTCCTATCCTACTATTCCCATGTTTAGTCAGTTGAGGAAATTATACCAAGAGAAAAAGATGAAGTACATGATCACTAGCAAGGATAAACCTCTAAATCATCCAATCAACTATGTACATACTGATTTGGAAACTTTTGTTTTATATTCTAATAGTTTTAATGATGTAAATAGTCAAGTAGTTGAAGTAGAAGATATTCCAGAAATCAGTGAAAATTTCAAAGCTGTACTAGATCAAGAAAGACGAAATCTTGATAGTACCAGTGAGAAATTAGCCTTCTGACAACAGCAAAAAATTGATGGACAGCAAGCAAAAGAAGAAGAGCAAACAGAATTTCAGCATTTGGAGGATGAAGCCGGGTTGTCGAGCATGGGTTTTGATGGTGCGGTAGGTAGAGAAGGTGTTGGAATTGGCATTTGGATACGAAGCCCTGCATTTCTTCCAAACAAAGTGCCAAGTAATGTAAGGGTATGTTCGTATAAATTAGCTTTTGATTGTTCAAATAATGAGGCTAAATATCAACCTTTAATTGCTGGTATGAAAATCCTTAAGAAGTTAAATGCTAAAAGAATTTCAGTATATGGTGACTTCGAGTTAGTTATCAAGCAAGTGAAAGGTAAATACCAAGCTAAGCATCCTCATATGCGAGCTTACTGGAATGCAGTGTTAGATATTTTGAGATTGTTTCCAGACTACGCTTTGACATGCGTCCCTTGTGTTCAGAATGTTATTGCAGGTTCTTTTGCAACAGCTACAAGTAATTTGAAAATTCCAATGAATTCAAACAATAAGTTTGAAATTCATGTGAAACATTGCCCTCTTGTCCCAGATAACCAGAGATATTGGCAGGTGTTTCAAGATGATAAAGAGATTGAAGAGTTTCTACAAAATGAAGGCAAGTACAAAGACACTTCTATAGATGGAGAACATGATGATGGTGATGTAGATATGGAAGTAAATCAGATGGAATTTTTGCAGCTCAAAGCCAATGTCATTCGTAAAGGTCTAATACCTTTAGAGGAGTTGTTTGATCAAGATGATGTAGCCTGGAAATCGAGCTTGGCACCCACAAAGAAAGGAGTTGAAGATGTAAACATTGGATAAGCAGAAAATCCTAAAATGGTCAAGTTATCAAAGGCCTCGCCTCCACAGGTAAAGGAAAAATACATTAGTTTATTATCTTCATTTACTAATGTATTTGCTTGGGACTATTCAGATTTGAAGGCATATGATAAGAGTAAAATTCAACACATCATCACGATCAAGCCAAATCAAAAGCCTTTCTGACAGAAGCTAGGAAGGATAAATCTAAAGATGCTACCCTCAATAGAGAAGGAAGTGAATCAATTATACAAATATGGTATAATCATTCCCATAAGATTTTCAGATTGGATTTCTAATTTGGTACTCGTGCGCAAGAAAACAGGTGAGATTCGATTATGTATTGATTTCAGAAATCTGAATAAAGTGTCTTTGAAAGATAACTATCCATTGCCCAAGATGGATCACATACTTCAAAGAGTAGTTGGAGCATCCTGTATGTCGCTACTCGATCGGTATTCCAGTTATAACCAAATTCTGGTCCATGAGGATGATAGGGATAAAACAACGTTCACCACTCCGTGGGGAACTTTCCATTATGCGAAGATGCCATTTAGATTGAAGAATGCCGGTGCAACCTTTCAGCGGGCTATGGATATCGCATTTACAAATGAGAAAAATGTATTTCTAGTTGTTTATCTTGATGATTTGACAGTTTTTTCTAATTTAGATGAAGAGCACCTTTATCATTTGAAGATTTTATTTCAGCAATGTAGAAAGTATGGCATATGTCTCAATCCAAAGAAGAGCTTGTTCGCCATGGATGAAGGGAAGCTTCTCGGTCATATCATATCCAAGGAGGGAATCTGCATCGATCCAGCTTGAGTGGAAGCCATTCAGAAAATTGATTTTCCACGAAGTAAAAAGGAGATCCAGTCATTCAATGGTAGGATGAATTTCTTACGTCGCTTTGTGCCGAATCTTACAGAACATTTAAGGGAAATCACAAACATGTTAAAAAAAGAGAGTGTAGTGAAGTGGACCAAAGAAGCCATCAAATATTTCAATTTAGTAAAGCTAACCCTTTCTTTAACTCCAATTTTGATCAGCCCATATTATTCCCAAGATTTTATTTTGTTTTCATTTGCTTCAGATCATACTATGGCAGTGGTCTTAATGCAGAACGGACACCAGATTGAGAAACCAATTGCTTTTTTTAGCAGAACGATAAGGGATGCATCTTTAAATTACAAAATTATTGAAAAGAAAGATCTTACTTTGGTAAAGGCATTGAAATATTTTCGAGTTTATATTCTTCATTCTCATATCCTTACCTATGTCCCTAACGCTACCGTTAAAGATGTCTTAGTGAAAACAGATCCGGAAGGGAGACGAGGCAAATGGATTGTAGCTTTGTTATAATATGATGTGGAGATCAAACCAACAAAGCTCATCAGAGGACAAGGGCTAGCCAAACTGATGGCGGAATCTAATTTGCATGCCTTGGACATAAATCTCATTGCTGCTATGTCCGAAGACGATGAGGAAAGTTCACTTGTTCAAGTAGCTGAAATGTTTCTTCTTTCTCCTTGGTACTTTGATATTGTTTATGTGCTCCAACATCTCTTACTGCGACCCGGATAGGATAAGAACAAAGGTAGGACCATGAAATTAAAGGCTGCAAAGTTTTGTATAATGAATAATGCACTCTATTGGAAAGATCTCGACGGTGTCTTGCTGAATTGTTTGGTTGAAGAAGAAGCAAAACAGGTTACGGATAGTTTTCAAAAAAGAGATTGTGGAGGTCATCTATTTTGGAAGACAACAACCAATAAAATTTTGAGAGCGGGAAATTATTGGCCGACCCTCTTTTTTGATGTGTACAAAACTGTTACAAGTTGCCACGAATGTCAAATTTTTCAAGGTAAGAGAAAATTACAGCCTTTGCCACTCAAACCAGTTGAAGTAAGTGCTCCGTTTCAGCAGTGGGGTTTAGATTTCATTGGTGAGATGCATCCTACTTCTTCAGCACAACATAACTGGATCCTTACCACAACAGACTACTTCACTAAATGGATAGAGGATTCAGTTTCTTGAGAACAATATTTTGTCACATTTTGGTTATCCTAATAAGTTGATTACAGATAATGAGACAACTTTTAAATCTAAAAAGATGATTAATTTTTGCAATAAGTATCAAATTACCTTGGGGCACTCAACTACATACTATCCACAAGGTAATGGTTTGGCGTAATCCTCGAATAAATCTTTAGGGAACATTATCAAAAAGCTGTTGGAAACAAACAAGAAAAGATGGCATAAGAAATTGGTCAATGAACTATGGGTGGATAGAGTAAGTCAAAAAAAGTCAATAGGTATGTCTCTTTTCGAGATCGTGTATGGTTTGGACACGGTTTTTCCTACATTTCTCGCAATTCCGGTTGTTAAACTTCTGTAGGAATTTGGTAGTGAGGAAGATCATTTGTAGCGGAGAATCAATCAAATGATCCATTTACAACAGACTAGAGAGGAGGTTTTTCAGAGTACCTTCAAGCTGCAAGAGAGAATAAAAAAGATATATGATCGAAAGGCAAAGCCGGACAAGTTTCAAATTGAAGACATAGCTTTGAAATGGGATGCCCGAAATGAAGACAAAGGGAAACACGCCAAGTTTGAGAATCTGTGGAAGGGACCTTTTAGAATTGATGCATATTGGGGTCAGAATGCTTTCTTACTGAAAGAAATGGATGGAGAAGATTGTCCAGGTGGGCCGGTTAATGGTCGACCGCTGAAACAGTACCATCTTTGAATATTTCCTGTTGTCATATGTATCACTGTATATACTGTTTTCTTTCCTTCATTGCAAGTGTGTATTGTAATCATTCATCCAGTTTTGGGCCCGAAGTGAAGGCTACAAAACTGAAGGTTTGATCTTAGTTTTGGTTTGGATTGTTTGTCAAGTTTTCAGTCGATTCCAGTCTTGAAATTGAGTCAGTTTTGAGTCGAATTTCAGTCTTGAAATTGAGTCAAATATTGGTTTTGGTTTGTCGAAATTATTGATTCCATAGCCCAATGGAAGAAGGCACTGTTTGCTTTCCAGATGTCTGTAGTTCTTGGCACCTCCAAGGAGCTACCATCCCCATTGGAGCCAATGTTAGTGTCGGGATCTTCATCCATCCATCAGTGATCAAATTCTCTTGTTGCATTGCATGTTAGGTGTCTCACTCGATCAGCTGCATTCCATTAGGGTCATGGATCATCTAATGGTAGTGGCATATTAAACGTTTTCCCTCATGTTCTTTACCTGCTAGCCCATTTTCATACATCTAGATCATCTGTAGTCAGTTTTTGTCTTTAAATCTACAAAAGTCATTTTTAGGGTTTTAGGTCTCATTAGGTCTAGGGTTTCGTCATTAAGGTCTTATCAACACTCAATAATGGTTAGCAGGTGCATGAGGAGGTCAAATAAAATCTCACAAACAATAATTTCAACAATCACATGCTCACTGGTTGATTTTCCCTCAAAACCCTGTTTTGAGGAAAAACAAAGTTTTTATGTTTTCATGTACAAATTTGATGTAATTTCATTTTTTCCCATATGTAATAATTTCAGAGGCAACCCTGGTCACCTTGCGAAGCCTCTGCAACTCCACCACCTATAAAAGAAACAAAAATTCAAAGCATTCAATCCATCCAAGGAAAAAATGTAAAGCAAACTTCCCAAGAATAGAGTTTTAAAAAAGCAAATGAAAGTCAAACATTAACAAAGTGGGTTTTCTTGAATGAAAAATTAAAGCCATTGCAATATAAAGTGTTTTCAATACAAAGGAGGCTCATTTGTGTCTACAAGTGAAGGAGAGAAAGTGTATTTGTGTTTCAAAACCTAAGACAATGACTTTTGTGCCAAAACAAGGAAAATCGTAGGCGCAACACACCTGTGTTAGAGCGCGATGCACCCATCCAGCATGGCGCACCAAGCACTAGTTCACAGTGTAATTTTACAAGGGGTGTGGCGCACCTATGAGGTGTCGTGGCGCACAGGTCTACAAGGCCTGAAAATGCTCACAGCTTCCTCCAAACTCTCAAACTTGCTAAATTATCCATTTTCCAAGTAAGTTGATGCTCCCTCATGGGCAATGAATGAGTTTGTCTCAGTCTTCTTGGTGATTTAATAGGGAAATATTGAAACCCTAGTTCCTTGCAGTTTGATAAAAAAAAAATTCATAGTGTTTACATATTGCATTTTTTGCTGCTAAATCCCACTCCTATCATTTTCACTCCCTCACTTCATTTTCTCCCTCCCTTTTCATTCATATTTACCCATTCCATATTCCCCATATCCCTAAACTACTTACCCTAAATGCCTAATCCCACTATCCCAAACACTAGTCAAATATCCGCAAACCCTAATTGTTATCCCAAACCCTAAATATCATTACCTAAACCCTTCTATTCCCCACAAACCTATCAGCAGCATTAACGAACCCCTCATACACATTCCTTCCACAGTCCTTCATAAATTCATATCTTTGGTAGCAAAAACCTATTCACACTATAAAATCTCTTCATACTCATCTAAGAAAACCCAAGCATTGGCAAACATGGAGTCAGATTCTTCTTACGATAGAAATGAGGAAACAATCAGTGACTCTTACAGAGAAATTCATGCACCAAGGAGAGCTCATAAGAGTGGAAAACATAACCGAGAGGAGCCTACTTCACTTGCCGAGCATTTTGCCTGTCCTCTTGTTGTCACATGTTTTCAATAACAATCTTGTTATCTGTTTTGTGAGATGGTGGAAAGATTCAAATACCACCATGAGCTGGCCAGACTGTTTGTGCTCCATCTTCACAATGGCCAAGTAAATTTGGTAGGTGTGGCATTCACCTTGACACCTGCGACTATTTCTCAAGCAACTGGTATTCCGAATGTAGGTGAGCAGTGGAATAAGGGGCAGCTGGTCGACAGAGATCACTATGAGCCTTATATCAAGGCTGGTTTTCAGAGACATGTCAATAGATTTTTCCCATTCAAGTACCTACAAGACACATATGATCCCTTGATGAAACTCATAATTAACTATTTCACCTGTGAGGACAAATTTTCATGTATGTACACCTATCATATCAGACTGTTGATGCACTTTACTAGGGTGAGGATGATGAACCTCCCCTATTTCATTTGCCAGAATATTGAGAAGATGACCACCTTAGTGCAAAGGAAGCCTCCATCAATGGTATAATAACATCTATCACTTTGCACTAATCAAAATTGTGGTTTTACATCAGCTTGGTTTACTGAATGTTTCATGGGATGATTTCATCTCACATGACGTCTTCACTGGTCCTCAAGTGCCCCCATCAATTTTTCATGATGCAGGAGATCCTTCACATCAGCAGGACGTTCACGAGACACAAACCACTAGTGTGTCAGTGTTTGTCACATACCAAAAGGGCACTAGAATATTGTTTGCAGCATCAAAATGAGTACTATATCCATCCAGGATGGAAGGGGTCTTGTTTCCTCCATCAGTAGAGCAGGTACAAGACAAGGGTAAAAATCCCTTGCATGATGAGGGACCTTCAGGAGTCTTGGTTTGAGAAGATGAAAATGAACTTGGAGAAGATTTTGGAGAAGGCTAGCAAAGAGAAAAATATGTTGAGGCACATGGCCTATCACTATTTTGCAAGAAACAAAATTTGCAAAGCGAGAATAAGGACTTTGAAGGCCAAGTTGAGGAATGTTTTGAGGAAGAGGAAAGAGCTAGACAAGCTCAACATTTTCATTGAGGCTTCCTTAGCCCAGCATAGCACTTGATGCATTTCACTCAACCCAAATTTCAAGAAATTTTGGATACCTTTTGTCAATTTTTAGTTTTTGGAGCAAAACACAGGTTTTTCTACCTAGTGCGTCGTGCCACCTTGCGCGCGCTTTTGCTAGAGACCTCATTTTGAGGAAAAGTCAGAATTTTTAGATTTCGCATGGAAAAATATGACTTCTTTCACATGACCAAGAAATTTTGATAGGTTTTGAGCTTTCAAAAAGGTCAAAAACACCTCAAAAATGACCTTTCTACCCTTTTTGGACACACGGGAAGGAGTGTTGGGAAAAAAAAAATTTGGAGGGGTAAATGGAGACCAAATTCAGAAATTCCACTTGCTTAGGAAAGAAGATAGTCAAACCTTTCCAACACGCCCACTTGGAGCAAATTTGGTGCATGTGAAGGCCTCCGAAAGCAGCTCCAATGTACCACAATGCACATGATAAAATTTTCTCATTTTGGCCTAAAAACTTTGTGTTTCACCTAGTTTCTTCACAGTTTGACTTTTCTCTTTCTAATAGTCAAACTCATGATGTAATTTAATGTGAATTGATGCATTTTCATGTAATTATGCTAAATTTCCACTCTTCAAGGTAGATTCATCATAAAAAAGTAGATTGCAACTAAATGAATTAGTTTCCTAGGTTTTAGAGGCATGTTGTTCCACTGCCTACTTTTCAGTTCTTAGTTTAGATCTTGTTTAAACAGCTCCTAAACTCATGAATTCGACCCCTAAATCCTAGCATGAGTTTTTTTATGCCTATATCTAGTAGTTTTCATTCATTTGTAAAGGCTGGACTCTTTTGAATTCTTTGAGCATTATTGTACACTCATTTTAGCAATTTGGCAAAGGAATAGACGAGGGTTTGCAGCACTTTATGGGATTCTTGTGGCAACTTGATTTGCTATTGTGTTTACTTCTGTAATCGCAATTTTATATGTTTTTCATGTATGCCATCATCTCCCTCTGTTCATATTAACTAAATGAAACAAGGATAAAGGTAGAATTCATTGAAGTTGCAGTGCTCTACCTAGGGTTTTGTTTAGTTTTTTATGTTTTCAGCTATTTGAAGGGGATCCCTGAGAATTTCATGCCCTATCCATTGCCTCACCAGTCTAAAAGCTCTCCATCTCACTCAATTTGAAGTGCTAAACCATTTTCCCATCTCACCCCATAGAGATCTCTACAAGACTGTGTCCATTCCCCAGACCCAATGTCTGCCTTTCACATTTGAGCCATCAAAACAAAATTAAATTCATTCAAACTCCTCAGATCACATACCTAGCCTAAAATTAGTCATTATATCAATCATATCAAGCTTTATTGGCTAGGTTTTTCTAAGATTGACAAGGAGAGAGCCCTCTCCCGACCTGGTAGGGCTAGCTACCAGGTTAAGCGTGGTTTGATGTTACCCTAGATCCTACCTTTCTCAGCTTGAGGTAGATTTAGGCCCTAACAATGACTTTTCCAGGATGTGTTGGATAGGACTTCTGAAGCATAAAGACAAAGCTTTCAAAAAGTTCAAAGCATTCAAATCCTTGGTTGAAAATGAGTCAGATCGCGGAATCAAATGCCTCAGGTCTGATCGAGGAGGGGAATTTACCTCCGATGAATTTTTCAATTTTTGTGAAGAACATGGAATAAGAAGGGAGTTCTCTACTGCAAGAACTCCTAAGAAAAATGGAGTAGTGGAAAGGATGAATAGAACGGTTCAAGAAATGGCTCGTGTTATTCTTGATGAGTTTGGAACTCCTACAACCTTCTCGGGTGAAGCTGCATTTGCTGCCATTACTATTCTCAAAGAAACAAACGTTTAAGTAAACAACACTCAAACTCCTCATGAACTTCAGTATGCTAAGACTCCTACAGTAAAATACTTCAAAATTTTTGGAAGCAAATGTTACATCAAAAGGACTGATGAAAACCTTGGCAAGTTTGAACCTAGAGCACATGAAGGCATTCTCCTTGGTTACTCTTCTCGAAGTAAAGGATATAAGCACTACAATAAAAGACTTGGGAAAATTGTTGAAAGTATTGATGTAGTGGTTGATGAAGCAAGAAACAATCCAAGACAGGTAAAATCTAAAAATTTCGAAGATGATGAGGACTATCCTTCAACATCAAATCAGACTAATGATGAAGAAGAAACCATGAGGCACCAGAAGAACAAATAAGGGTAGAAGAAAAGATTCCATCCAGATATGTCCAGAAGAATCATCTAGATACTCAAATTTTGGAGCGGAAAGAGGCAGGTGTACAAACAAGAAGAACTATTTCAAAAGCTTCAAGCTATCTAGCATTCCTCTCCTCCATTGAACCACGAAATTTAAGTGAAGCATGCAAAGATGAATGTTGGGTCAAGGCAATGAATGAAGAACTTGAGCAAATTGAAAAAAATAACACTTGGGAGTTGGTTCCTAGACCACATGATAAGAATGTCATAGGGTCAAAATGGATATTCAAAAACATGCAGAATGAAAATGGATATGTTATTAGAAACAAGGCCAAACATTTTTGTAAAGGGTATGCTCAACAAGAAGGCATAGAGTTCGAAGAAACTTTTGTACCAGTTGCTAGACTTGATGCCATAAGAATGTTCCTTGTGCTTTCTAGCTTTCAGGAGTTCAAAGTATATCAAATGGATGTGAAATCTTCTTTTCTAAATGGAGACTTAGAAGAAGAAGTGTACATTGAGCAACCAGATGGATTCATCCTTGAGAATGATCTAAACTTGTATGCAAACTCAAAAGGGCTCTCTATGGCCTTAAATAGGCTCCAAGGGCTTGGTATTTTCAGTTCGAAAAATACCTCCATCAACAAGGTTTTTCAAAAGGATCAATAGATAGCAATCTATATATAAAAATTGACAATGATAAATTGCTAATACTTGTTTTGTATGTTGATGATATCGTCTTTGGTAGCAATGAAGAAGCCATGAGTCAAAACTTCGCTTTGGTGATGCAGAAAGAATTTGAAATGTCATTACTTGATGATCTCACATATTTTCTTGGTTTACAAGTCCAACAAAACAAAGATGATATCTTTCTATCACAAACCAAGTACCCCAAGAAGATCTTGAAGAAATATGGGATGGAGGACTCGAAACCAGTATGTACCCCTATGGTAACACGATGCAGCCTCAACACAAATGATGAATCAACAACAGTTCATCAACCAACCTATAGATCAATGATTGGTAGTCTACTCTATCTGATAGGTACCCGACCAGACATCATGCAAGTAGTGGGAATAGTTGGAAGATTCCAAGCAAATCCAAAGGAAGCACACCTTCAGGCAGTTAATAGGATTTTCAAATATATTCAAGGAACAAAAAGCTATGGCTTATGGCATCCTAGAGATACAAATCTCACACTTCATGCATATATAGATGGAGATTGGGTAGGAAGCGTGGATGACAGAAAAAGCACTAGTGGTGGTGCACTCTTTATGGGTTCTAGATTAGTATCTTGGTTCAACAAGAGACAAAGTTCAATTGCACTATCAACAGCTGAAGCAGAATATGTGGCTGTTGCATCTTGTTGCACACAACTCCTTTGGATGATGCAAACATTGCAAGACATTCAAATCACTTGTACTCCACCTATCTCCATTTTTTGTGATAATACAAGTGCAATCAATATTTCAAAGAATCTAGTCATGCATTCGAAGACCAAGCACATACCTATCCAATATCATTTTCTCTCAGAACAAGTGCTTGAACAAAAGATCAAATTGGAGTATGTCCCCTCCAAGGAACAAGTTGCTGATATATTCACCAAACCACTACCCAGGGAAACATTTGAATACCATAGACAAAAGCTGGGAGTAGTTGATGCAACATCTTGCATTTGAAATTATCTGTTTCAGAGAACATGGTTGTACGCGAGTTTCATGAAGCATATTTGCGTACATACATAGGTTTCTGTGGGCACAATCGCGTATATGTTGGTTTGAAGAAAAATAGTGGGGCCGGACTTAGGATGAAGAGAGTCTGATATGGGTCTGACAGAGACCATATAGCACAGGTTTAGGGTGAGCATATACTTCTAATAATGCATTGTTGGCATTATTTTACAATATATTGGTTCAATTTCACAACTACTTTTGTTTAGGTGGAATGGGTGCAGAGGGAGGTCATGGTTGTCGGTCTGAATGATGATTGACAAATGCAGTTGATGTTAGTTACTGATAACTATCATAGTCTTGTCTTAGATATTTAGTCTCTATGTCATATATTTCTTTTATTATCAATGTCATGTAACAGCCTATGTTGGTTTCCCCACTATGCCTGGGATGGATGATGTAATGTTCTTGTTTTATCATGTGTAAACTTTTGGTGTATCCCCACTTGGTTGGGTGGATGAGTGAATCCCCACTTGGTTGGGAGATGGATGTATGTATGAGTCTTTGGTGATAGGAAGGTCATTTATGATGTATAGAGTCATGTTCTTTCTTGTAGAACATCTTTTTGCAAACCTTGCCCATAGTCAGGGGGAGCATGGATAGCACAGCAGAGCAGAGGTTTCAGCATGTACTTAGGGGGAGCACAACCCTTTGCACTTGCTGACAAAGGGGGAGAATGACTTTGAGTGACTTGGGGTTGCCATCAAGTCCAAAGGGGGAGATTGCTGGCATTATGACACATGTTTGGCACTATGACACAGGTGTTGCCCTTGATGGCAACTCGCTCAAATGACAGATCATAATTCAGGTTCTTAGAATGAAGGAAAAAGAGATATGTGTTGGTTCCTCTTAATCAAGTTGCATATACACACAGGATCGCAAATCAAAAGGCACGTATATGTATGCACTCTCTTTCATGTAAGGCAAAGTGTGTACATGTGGGAAAACTTATTTTTGGTCCATGGTATTTAGTCCTTGGTATTTGGACCTATGGTTTTGGACCATGGTATCTCGTCCAAAGTATTGAACCTAGGTATTGGGTCCATGGTATCGATTCTGTATGGTTTTGGACCATGGTATTGGGTAAGGCCTAAGACTATAAAAGGGGAAAGAGATCATTAGGCAAAGGGACTCAAGGATTGAATATCTTACGAAGAGCAAGATCTAGAATACTGGTCACTAGTGTATAGCTGGATTTGAATCAAGGGGTGACCTGAGCACAAGGAGAAGGATAAGTTCTATTAATGGGTCAAGTTCTTAAGGCTAGAATAGTAGTATCTTTGTGTGATTTTGATCTGTGATATTTGGTGCATGACTTGATCTATTGTTAAGTTATGGTATGTTCTATGCTTATAACAGTTTACTTCTTTTTCTTATTATATTCCACCGATTAGTAATCACATGTACATAAAGTAAAGTGCAGATAGAACATTAAACGATCGACAAAAACAAGCCAAGACAAGAGACACAAGATGTGGCGGCTAGCCAGGGACAAACCCCACAATGTGTGGGGAAACCCTTTGATCAAATCTTCTTTTATCTTCAATAATTCAGCAGAGAGAAATAATACAATAAATCTGATTCATATCAGCAGTAGCAAACCCTAGATCAGTAGCATCAGCATTAGTGGCTTCATTATCAAAATAGGGCAGACCATATCTCACAAACCGACAGTCAGATTGACTTCATTCCACCACCAAAAGTTTCAGCTTCCAGAGGAGGTTCAGAAGAACCTACAACGCAGTTCAGATGAGGAGATCTTCTAGGTCACGCAGGTCAATCTTTACTTCTGCAGTTGCAGCTTCAGTTTCAGCAGTTTCTGGCTTCAAACTAGGGTAGTCGATATCTTGCAAACTGTTCATCGGATTGTCTTCATTCCACCACCAAAAGTTGCGGCTTTCAAAGGAGGTTTAGATGAACCTACAGCACAGTTCCAAAGAGGAGATCTTCTAGGCCACGCAAGTCAATCTTTACTTCTGCAGTTGCAGCTTCAGTTTCAGCAGTTTTCGGCTTCAAACTAGGGCAGTCGATATCTTGCAAACCGTTCGTCGGATTGACTTCATTCCACCACCAAAAGTTGTGGCTTTCAAAGGAGGTTCATATGAACCTACAGCGCAGTTCCAAAGAGGAGATCTTCTAGGCCACGCAAGTCAATCATTACTTCTGCAGTTGCAGCTTCAAATTCAACAACTTCCGGCTTCACATGTGTGAGAGAGAGAGACCCATTTCAGCGCAGTAGAGAAGAGACTCATATCTGCGCAGTAGAGAGAGAGAGATGAGATGAGATGAGTGAGTCCAAATGAGGAAAATTCCTCTTATATTTATACACAACGTTGGTGGGTGAATAGATGCGACTGTTGGGCTTCTGAGCCTACATGAGTTGTAGGTCGGCTTGATAATAATTCCATAATCAAAATAAATTCATATCTCCATGAATACTTATCGGAATTGGATGATCTTTATATCAATCCTACACCTCTCGATGAGAGGAATCTAATAAAAATATTATTAGCCATGAATAAGATGACCCACATGAAGTTTTTCCCTGGTTGCCAATTTTAACACTCCCTCTCAACCATGGAGAACTTCATCTGCAATCTGTCTATCGGTCGTTACTATTCATCCATCAAATGCACTGCCCTGTACAGCCTGACCCTTGCCCTGCTCTGCTCTATTCTACCTGTTCTGATTTATCTTGTTCTGCCGTGCACTGATCTGTACTATTTTGCTCTGTTCTGCTCTGCTCTTGCATTGTTCTGTTCTACTCTGCTTTTGTCCGAATTATGAAGAAGAAGAAATGATCGAGGATGTATCATACTGACTCAAAGTCAGTCTCAGAGTATGTACCACTGGTCCCAGACCAGTCTCAACCAACCCAAAATCAACGTCATAGTAAGTACAACTCCAATGGTCCCAGACCAATATCATCCTCCACTGACTCAAAGTCAGTCTCAGAGTATGTACCACTGATCCCAGACCAGTCTCAACCGACCCGAAGTCAACGTCATAGTATGGTACAACTCCTACCACTGGTCCCAGACCAGTATCATTGATCCCAGATCAATGGAGGTCATCCTAGCGTAGGGAGTACGGTAGTTACAACGATGCGTCCATCGGTACTACTATGGTCCCTAACTTCATTTCCCTGCTCATTGATCAGATGAGAGGTAATTCCCATGAGTCCCAGACTGCATGGGTAGGATGCCTCGACAGGAGAACTAATCACTCCTGTCCTCATAGGAGAACACATCAATCCTGCTACAATTTCCATGGAGAACACATCAATCTAGGCCACCATGGAGAACACATCAATCCAGGCCTCACAGGAGAACACAACAATCCTGCTACAATTGCCATGGAGAACACATCAATCCAGGCCTCACAGGAGAACACATCAATCCTGCTACAATCGCCATGGAGAACACATAAATCCAGGCCTCACAAGAGAACTAATCAATCCTGCTACAATCGCCATGGAGAACACATCAATCCAGGCCTCACAGGAGAACTAATCATCCTGCTACACAGGAGAGCGAATCATCCTGTTCCACAAGAGAGCGAATCATCTTGTCCCACAAGAGAGCGAATCATCTTGTTCCAGTGTGCACCACTAGGGGAGGGTGAGTCACCCTGTGGTCATATGTTGCTCCAGTAATAACCGCAAGCCCTCAAAGCTCCCAGAGCTCAATGTATGCAACATGTAGGACCCTTGTACAAGGGTTTCTTACCGACTCCAAGTCGTTTGGGAAAATCACAGATTAGATCTTTCCTCGGGGCTTTGACAAGGTGTATCAACCTATACATCATCTTAATGCAATGGAGCCTCCTTGCTCATCAACTTACCATATCCAAGATGATGTCTATCTGCTGGAGCAATCGACGAATACGGGATTCCTCAATAATCGAATCCCACCTCTGGTTGTTATAGAGAATCACAGTGGTATCCAATGTAAATCCAAACAGCTCACTGAAGAGCTTTCGCAACCAGACTACCTCACATGAGGTTATGCTAGCAACAATATATCCTGCTTCAGCGGTGCTCAAAGCCACCGACTTCTACTTCCTGCTCATCCAGAATATCGAAGCAGATCCCAAGGTGAAACAACACCCAGAAGTGCTCTTACGGTCCACCACACTGCTTGCCCAATCAACATCAGTATATCCAAGTAGTCTCACATCTCCGGCAGTGTATCTTAATCCATGAGAGATTGTGTCCTGAAGACATCTCAGAAGATTCCTGGCATCAATCCAGTGAGGCTCAACCAAATATGAGCTCACAATGCTAACTGCAAAAAATATGTTCGGACGGAGGTTCACCAAGAACATCAATGCGAATGAGTTTATGAAACTCAGAGGCATTTCCCAAATTTGGTCTGACATCACTACCATATAACTTCTAAAAGTTAAGATCCACGAGGTAGTCAGAGGCTTGCAGTCCATCATACCAAATCTTTCCAATATCTTTACCACATATTTCCCTTGAGATAGGAAAATTTCCCTTGGCTTCTGCCATACTTCAAGTCCTAGGAAGTAGTGCATCAGTCCTAGGTCTTTCATTTCAAATTCAGAGGCCAGCTCCCTCTTACATTTGTGAATGAGAGGGTCTACACCTGTTAGAAAGAGGTCATCCACATACAATACCAGTATGAGAGGCTTGTCAACCTTAAAGTAAAGATTAGGATCGACTTCACTCCTAGTGAATCCTAGCTTCATCAAGTAGCTATCGATCCTCTCATACGATGCTCAGGGTGCTTGCTTCAGCCCATAGAGAGCCTTCTTCAACCTGCATACATGAGTTTTTCAATCATAAATCTCAAATCCTTCAGGTTGCTCCACATAGACCTCTTCCTTGATAGAACCATGTAAGAACGCGATCTTGACATCCATCTGATGTAGGTTCCATCCTTGTGAAGCCACAAGGGCTATGATCAAGCGAATGGTCGTATATCTGGCAACAAGTGCAAATATCATAGTCTATACCTCCCTTCTGGGATAAACCACGAGCAACAAAATGAACCTTATACTTTTCCATACTTCCATTTGTTGCATGCTTTATCTTGTAAAGCCATTTTGAAGTAACAATTGTCTTGTCTAGGGTCTGGGAACTACTTCCCAGACATCATTCTCCATAATAGATTCATATTCTATGGTCATAGCATCCTTCCATAGTTAATGCTTGATGACATCTGAGAATGATGAAGGTTCATTTTGTATGATCGTGCTCATGATGGTCAGGTATCCCTGATACCTGTTAAGTTTCTTACTTTGACGGAAGGTTCCTCAGGGTGCAGCATGTCCTTCAGCATCATCAAGTATCCCCCTAAGCCATGAAGACCTCTTCCTAGAAGAGGAAGGCTCATGTGGATGAGAATCAATCAGATCCATGGGTTCTTCTGCATCAGGCATTGATTCATCATCCTTTTCTTTCGGTTCCCCGGTGTCGGCTTCTTGAGAGCTCCTCAAAGTTGGAAGATTGTTCACCTTGCGGTGAACTTTTCTTCAGGAGTCTTAGAACCCAATGCTTGATGAGGGCATTGATTTTGTACATATACGGCAGTGATTGTAGTTTTAGCCCATAGAAACATCGGAACTCTTTGATCATGTAGCATGGCCTGGACAGCTTCCATCATCATGCGGTTCTTCCTTCCCACCACACCATTCTGCTCAGGAGTATGTGGTGTAGTAGTCTCCCTCTTAATGCCAACCTCAGGTATGCCTGAGTGAACCAATTGTAATATATCGGAGGTCTTGCTTTGGCTTGAAGGGAATGGTTCCCTTTTGAGCTTTCCTTCAGCACATCCTGGACATACACCTTCTTTCTCTACTCAAAATTCGGGCATCCCTGTCACCATTTGTCTTACACAGAGTATAGCTTTATAATGAAGGGGGGTAAACCTCTAATGCCAAAGTTCGAACTGAAGAGATGTGTCATAAGACATGACACCTAGCAGACTTCCATCAACCTGATATAATGAATCAACACTAAACCCAAGAGTAAAGGCATCTTTAACATTATTTTTCCATATACATACCTTGCCATCGCTGAAGGTTACCTTGTAGCCTTTATCTTCCATTGCTGAGATGGACACTAGGTTCTTTTTGAGGTCAGGTGCATTTAATACATCTTGGAATTTCTAGCCTTCTTGAATGCTTGTCCTCTTCCTTGATTCCCAACTCTCCCCTTACCTTTGCTGTTGAATTTGTCATTCCTTTGATTGCCATCAGAGGGATTTCGAGTTGCACCACTGCATACTGTACCATGCTTCACTAATCATGATTATCATCATGCTGCCCATGTCCATGATTTTATCCATCATAATGCTGCTCAAACTAGTGTGCATCATCATCATGCTATCCTATATGTCCATGATGTCATGTTGCCCTTTATGTCCATGATTTCATTCATCATGATGCTCATGATCTCATACATAGTGACTTGCTTTATCGCAAATGTAACATCGTCATTTTCTTCTAGCCTTAGGTCCAGCCTTTCCTTTTGATTTAGTCCCGGAATTATTTCTTTTCTTTGCATGAGAAGAAAAGGCAGCAGGAGGACCTTTAGGCATGGGCATTTCTTGCACTTCTTCCCTTGTTTCTTCTTGAATGCATCTAGCCATTAATTCCTCGAAACCAGGAATTACATTATAGTTCAAAAGAGTAGTCCTGAACACATACCATTCAAATGGCAATCCTCCAAGAGTTGTGAGTGCCATTTCTCTGTCAGTAATAGTTTCCCCAATAGATAGGAGATCGTTCTTGATCTCGGTGATTCTTAAGAAGTATGCTTGCATACTTTCATCTTTACCCTTCTTGATTTTCCTCAGCTTATTTCTAAGAAACAAAACTTGATTTGCATCATTAACTTTAAATAAACTCACCAGTCTATCGTAGATTTCCTTGGAGGTGTCCAGTTCAGAGATGTAGGCCACCAAGTGCTTTTCGATAGAGTCCCATATGATCTTCTATTGTTTTGACTTCTCCATTTTTTCATTTTTTCCAGGCAGCAGCGGATGCATTTGATGGAGGCTCAACAATATTGCCTCTCACATGATCCAACACTCCTTGATTCTCAAGGGTTAGATCGATAGACATCTTCCATCTGTGATAGTCATCTTTCTCACGGAGCTTGTCTTCAGCAGGAAAGAGTGTTGAGTACCCCATAGTTCTTTTAGGATAGCCTTGCCAATATTCTCTTCGATGATTGCTCTTGCTCTTGCTCGGGCTTTGTGTTCACCTCAACTCTGATACCATGTTAAGTTATGGTATGTTCTATGCTTATAACAATTTACTTCTTTTTCTTATTATATTCCACCGATTAGCAATCACATGTACATAAAGTAAAGTGCAGATAGAACATTAAACAATCGACAGAAAACAAGCCAAGACAAGAGACACAAGATGTGGCGGCTAGCCAGGGACAAACCCCACAATGTGTGGGAAAACCCTTTGATCAAATCTTCTTTTATCTTCAATAATTTAGCAGAGAGAAATAGTACAATAAATCTGATTCATATCAGCAGTAGCAAACCTTAGATCAGTAGCATCAACATTAGCGGCTTCATTATCAAACTAGGGCAGACCATACCTCACAAACCAACAGTCGGATTGACTTCATTCCACCACCAAACGTTTCGGCTTCCAGAGGAGGTTCAGATGAACCTATAGTGCAGTTCAGATGAGGAGATCTTCTAGGCCACATAGGTCAATCTTTACTTCTGCAGTTGCAGCTTCAGTTTCAGCAGTTTCCGGCTTCAAACTAGGGTAGTCGATATCTTGCAAACCGTTCGTCGGATTGACTTCATTCCACCACCAAAAGTTGTGGCTTTAAAAGGAGGTTCATATGAACCTATAGTGCAGTTCCAAAGAGGAGATCTTCTAGGCCACGCAAGTCAATCTTTACTTCTGCAGTTGCAGCTTCAGTTTCAGCAGTTTCCGGCTTCAAACTAGGGCAGTTGATATCTTGCAAACTGTTCGTCGGATTGACTTCATTCCACCACCAAAAGTTGTGGCTTTCAAAGGAGGTTTAGGTGAACCTAAAGTGCAGTTCCAAAGAGGAGATATTCTAGGCCACGCAAGTCAATCTTTACTTCTGCAGTTGCAGCTTCAAATTCAACAGCTTCCGGCTTCACATGTGTGAGAGAGAGACCCATTTCAGCGCAGTAGAGAAGAGACTCATATCTGCGCAGTAGAGAGAGAGAGATGAGATGAGATGAGTGAGTCCAAATGAGGAAAAGTCCTCTTATATTTATACACAATGTTGGTGGGTGAATAGATGCGACTATTGGGCTTCTGAGTCTACATGAGTTGTAGGTCGGCTTGATAATAATTCCATAATCAAAATAAATTCATATCTCCATGAATACTTATCGGAATTAGATGATCTTTATATCAATCCTACACCTCTCGATGAGAGGAATCCAATAAAAATATTATTAGCCATGAATAAGATGACCCACATGAAGTTTTTCCCTAGTTGCCAATTTTAACATCTATAAATCTGATAATCTAGGTATAACTGATGTCTGAATAAGTGAAAAGGGTAAATTATCTTTTATAGATCTGTACACAGGTTCGGCACAACAAAGACGCGTATACACGTTGGTTTGGTAATTCAAAATAGCGTATACGTAGGTTGGCCTTAATGTAAAAGTGTATGCACGGAGTTTATACATATTGAAATAGGATGTATTTGATGTTTGATTATTGATGGATCCAGTCTGAAAATTTATGAAATGTGGTCCCTGGAAGAAAAGAGAAGGTTGTAGCCTTCTGTAGGTTAGGACCTACGTACTAGTACATCATCTAGTACAAGAGATAAGGGGGTTGTAGCTCCCTTCGAGGAGAAACTGGAGAACGAGAGATGGTTGTAGCCTTCTGCAAGCATAAGCTTGTGTACTGGTATGAGACTGCACTAGTACAGAAATGTTGTAAAAAAAAGTTTCTTATTAAAGGAGATAGAGACGAATTGCAGCAGGTGGTTTTCACCCACATTGGGTTTCCACCTTATATCTTGTGTTCATGTGTGTGATGATCTGTTCTGTTTTACTGCACCTGTTTACTATTCTCATGCACTGATTAAAGATCAACATTCCAACTGATTCACAAGTTTACTGATATACGGTGGTTGCATTAGACACAGTTGCGTATATACGCGGTTTCCCATAACTGAAGTAGCATATATGTATCTGAGAATGAAAATTAAAAGTGATTGATTTGATAACACTGATTCACCCCCCGCCCCCGTCTCAGTACTATTTCCAACACTTTCCTTATCCTTGAGGATCTGCTTTTCAACTGAAGTAAGAGGATTATTGGTAACTTCCTCTCATAGATCCTTCACTTTGATAGATCTTGGAGTTTTAGAATATGGATCTAAATTCTCAATATTGCTTTTTCTTCAACTTCAAATTCCTTGCCTCTTCCTTAATGTTCCTTATCTGCCATTCCTTGATGGGCTACCAATCCTCTGATACCATGTCGAGAATTTTGAGGGCTTGAGAAGTTAATAATTTCTTTATCTTGATAACTCCTTGTGAAGTAAATTTATCCTTTAGATTTATTCAAAGAACATATTTTCTATGTTAGTGATTATTAACTTTGTTGCAAGAGCATCTGTCAAATCTTATAAGACCCATGAGTCTTATTTCACATTTACTAAAGGGAGTGGGTTCCGTTGATCATTTTATTTATTTTCCTAAGTTTAGTTGAGTTTTAGGAAATGCTAATTGTAAATTTATTTATGGAGAATATGTCGTGAATGTAGAGATCATAGAGACAGCTGAGTAATCATAGGAAGAGTTAGGATTTGAGGGATTTAAAAGCCTCATTTAGGATATTATTGAGAAAAGAGTGGAGCTAAAGAGATACTTTAGGAGAAAGTGAGAGATTGGTGGATCTGAACTAATTGGTTCATGAATCCGTATTTGTATAAATTGTGATCTTTTGAATAATTAAAGGTTAGAGAGAGAGAGAGAAGAAGAGAGATAGAGGTTTGAGAGTAGAGGTATGTGTGAGTGGGATATGACGAAGGCCATTTGATTGCATATAAGGCATGTGAATTGTGTAAGTTCTTGTGTGATTATAAATTAAAATTTGGCAAAGTTTGTCAAGAAATCTTGCATGTGTATTTAGGTAGATTTCTGAATTATTGAAGGATTTGAATGTAAAATTTGGTATCTTTCTACACCTCTCTAATTTATGCACACGGACGGTAAAACCCCGGATGTTTTATTCTCCCTTCAAAATAATTGAAGTTAATTTATTTACATGTTGAAAGCTCGGTTTTCTTTAGTATAATGTGCTTGAGGTATTGGAATACTCTAGCCAATTAACTGTTGAAGACTAAAGCTTTCTGCACCATATTTTGCTTAGAATTGGACCACAAGTCTGTTGTGAACCCTTAATTGTATTAGGTGATCTCTTGAGTTCCGGCATCGGTTAACAGTGAGTAGAAGTACATTGTTTATTGATTAAGCTATAAAGGGATAATAGTGACACTCTAAACATAGCAGAAGTGCACAACACAGTTTCTCGATGGAGAACGTGAGATCATTGTGAATAGTCCGACCGGACAAATCTAATAGATCTAACGGTTATCATGTGCCAACAAGCGCAGAAGATAATTCCAAAAATGAATGCGATAGTTCATAAAACTAGGTTAATAGCTCAGTTAATTATGACCGTCCGCTTGAAGGGATCAGATCTGACAGTAATCACGTTGGAACATTCACACAGTTTAATCCCAATTTTGGATGTGATATTTTATGGATTGTGATTTAATCCAGTTTAGTTCCGAATCAATCAAAGCCATTCGTTAAGAAGGGGCGAGATCCGATGGATTTTGGTCTAGAAAATGTTTGCTGGTTAATTTAGAAAATAGACGCGATAAGGTTTGAACTGGAGTTCAATTAATTTGGGATCTCTGTAAGATGTCAGGTCTGATAGTTTAATTAAATAGTGGTTTAATTCTTTAATTTTGGAATTTGTGTAACGGGTGCAACTTCACTTCATTAAAGATATATATGTGGGCCCATAACTCACAGGTCCACACAGAATTTTGGAAAAGATGCAGTTTTTCTGCATCAAAGTGGTATCAGAGCCGAAAAGGTCTTTGGAATGATCAAAAAGACATTTGAGATACCAACATGTTAGAACAATTAAAGGAAAATTAGAGCACAAAGGATACTGAGATAAGAATGGGGACATAGTGAATCCTCTGGCGAAGGTCTGGTAAGAATATTTATTTTGATGATTTTTATAGAGACTTGTTTCGAGTGTCCGAAGAACAACTCAGGGAGTGAAATTTTAGAGGGGAAGATGTTTTCCTTACAGGCAGTTGAAATTTCCAAATTCGAAGTCAGTGCTTAGTAATGTTTAAATGTAATTTGATTGAATTATTGGTTTTGAATTTAAAGTCAAATATAAGAGTGGTTTGTTGTAGCACTGAAGTCATTTAAATGATTTGAAGAATTTTGTGGAAAATTGAAGATTGAATGAAGATTGTTTAAGTATTGTTAAAGACAATGTTATTGATGGTAGCAGGAATAGTTAGACTGAATACTGGATTCAATAGATCTGAAGGAAGAGCCACTACAAGGATTGAAATTTGAAATTTGTAGAAGAAACAAAAGATTTGCTTACAAAAACATTTTCAAAAGAAATTTGTAGTGTCTTTCATGAATTTTATAAATATTGCTGAAGTTCATATAGAATCTTAATGGATCTTAAAAGCTAAAGTGTTCATTATGAAAAGTAAGATGGGAATTATTTTTAAGATATCTTTGAAAAAAATTGGCAGGTTTAGACAGATATTTGATGAATCTTGAGGTAAGATCATGCGGGCCAAGGCAAGCAGTAAAATTGTTGAAAGATAGAATGAGCAATAACAACATCGTAGCACATGAGCTATGTTACATATGATGAAGCAAGAAGAAATCTCAAATGAATAAAAGGTGGCTTTGGCACTCTTTTCTCTCTATCTGTGACTTTGGCTGAGATAAAGATAGAACTCACTCATTTGGAGAAGCTGATACAAAAAGGAATTAGAGAAGGATGGAAACAAAGATTTTATGTGGGGAAAGAATTAGGTGTCCTGTCAGGGAATTATTTGCCAAGAAATTAGTACTCCAAATAGTTGAGAATGAAATAATAGGATCCATTTGTGAACCAAAGAAAGGACCTCTCCCTGGGGAAGGAGACAGTGATGAAGATATGATCTATACAGATCAGCATAATAGAAAGGCACTGGTATCATCTTCACAGATAAGGGAGTCTCATATTTTTGGAATTTATTATTTGTGTGAATGTAAATTTGTAGGTATGAAACCTAATGAATTTGAGCCTATGCATGAAAAAGTAAAAGAGGCAGAGATAAGAAAAACACAAAAGGAAAGGGTAACGAAATTTAGAAAAGGAGTTAAAGATCTTGACTTCATTGATCGGAGGGTTCTGAAGATGGCAAACGCAGCAATCTTCTCCAACCACGGGAATGGATTCAATGGCAGTACAGTCGTTGGAGGCGGCGAGGCAGGACCGGTTACAGCCATAGATCTCTTCAGAGGCGGCCTAAATAATGCGACGCGGGTTATTCCTGAATCCCTCCAAGCAGCCGGTATGTTATTGTTTTTTTGGCCCAACGACAGGAAAGTATTTGACGTTTTCGGCAAAGCAGATTTGCTTGCAGGGAAAAATATTATAAAGGAGGATCTGTTGGTGAAGTCCGAGAAACTCCAAGAGATCAGAGATCCGCAGACAAATTGGTGTTCTGGGTCTAGATCCCATCTCGGGGGCGGGAAACCTTTAGGTTTTGGCTGGATCTATGCAGGATCCAACAGCCTGTTGTCCATTTAGCCTATCTCTCTGCTGACGTCCCTTGTATGTAAGGATTGGGGTCTGCATGTAGCAGATCTGCCCCATCGTACACATGCATGGACCTTTCCCTGCAGCCACAGGCCGGATCTACACTTAGAAATTGGACTGATCTATACAGGATCTGTCAGCCTAGGGATCGTCTGGCTCATCCCCCCACAGTCGCTTCATGCATGCAAAGACGAAGGGTTGTAGGGGGTAGATCCGCATATGTACACTTTTGAATGGCCCAAAACTTGTAGATCCGGGCCAGATCTCTCTAATATGAGCAAGAGTCAAGACCTCCAGGAGCTCAGGCAGCTGATCGGTGGCTATATGCACCGATCCAACACAAGTTTTGTAGATTGCGAAAGGCAAATGATAGAATGCCCCAATAGAAGCTTGGATCTGGAAGATCGCCGACAGCCAGAACACAAGGCAACCAGCAATGTCACCATTTCAGGCAGAGCAGGAACTCAGCTAGATTGCAGACATCAGGTAACAAAAACTTGTTTCCAGATTTTCATAAAAACCCCAGAGACGAAATCCCATTTAGTATGGGTACACTCAGATAGTACTGTGATGCAGCTGAAGCAGCAAATCTGTGCATTGACTGGATATCCTAGAGAGACTCAACACCTAGTCAATGGCAGATGGTCTCTCCAAGACAACAGAACCATGGGAAGCTATGGGATTAGCCCAGGAGAAACCATTGTTTTGAACCTCAGACTGAGAGGAGGAGCTCCTCCTCAGGGTCAGACAAGCAGCTCAGGGGGAGACAAAAACTCTTCAGGAGAGGATAAAGGGAAAAAGACAGCAACTCAGCAGCAGTCCAAAGGAGGGTCCTCATACAAAAACATTCTTCAGGGTAACAAAGATACAGGATCCGCTCCAGATCAAGGCAGGTATACCCCTAGGCCATACATAGTAGATCAGTTAGGGCAAACCCCAGCCCTAAACTTTGACTCTACAGGCCTCGATGTTTTCGTAAAATCCTATGAAACGCAGGCCATAATCTGCCGTTTTAACAGTTTCTGGCCTAAACCAATGGATCTCTTCCATTGGATCTTCACCACTTGGACCATGGAATGTGATATACATTTATGCTCCAAGGGTTTTTTCATAGTTAGATTCGCATCCTTGGAAGTCAGAGAAAAAATCATCAGAGATGGGCCTTGGTTCTGGGGAACATCGGGGCTGTTCATGACCCCATGGTTCCCAGATTTCGATCCAAACAATATGACTGTATCCAATGTGCCGGTCTGGGTCCGTCTATACAACCTTCCCCTCCACTTTTGGAGTGAACAAGTCCTGGAAGGAATTGGGAACAGCATAGGGAAATATATCAAAACAGATCTGGAAAGGATTGATGAAAGGGTATACACTTTTGCACGCATTTGTGTCGAAGTAGATCTAAGCAAAGGGCTGCCAGACAACATAAGACTGATCTACAAACAACAAAAATGGCTGCAAGCACTAGACTATGAAAACACTACTTTCAGATGCAAGCTCTGCAGGCAGACAGGACATCTACAAAGCACATGCCCAGAAGCAAAAAAAGTAAACAATAAAAAGAAGCAGAAAGGGAAGCAGAGGAAAGGATGGAAATTCCCTCCCCCTGATTCAGATGATGAAGAATCAGAAGTAGAAGAGGACGACTCCCCCGTAGAGAATGCAGAGATATCCAAAGAAATGGAGACTAAGAAGGAAGCTACATCAGCAAACAAGATCACAAAGATCCACCAAAATCAGGCAGAGAAGCCAAGCGAGGATCAAAGCATGGGAGGCATCAAACAGCATCACCACTCAGATACTTCAGACTCAGACAAAGAAACAGGCCCACAGAAAGCAGAAACACGGTTAGTCATTGCTTCGATCGAGCCCACTGAAGGAGAATGGCGCAAGGTCGAAAAGAAAAAGGGGAGAAAAACTTGAAGCGTGAGTTTTACTCACAGCCGGAATTCAGTTTTTTGCCTCTTTCTTTCTCTCTCCTCTCTTCTCTTTTCTTATTCTTTTTGCACGTTAGTCTTCTAATGTTGCGTGGGGTGTGAAAGCACTCGAGCCCATATGCGCAGCTTATGAAATGCTTCATTGCATCTGCTAGTGTAACTTTTCATTAATTCTTTAATAAAAGGTTACCGTTTTTTCCTTTGGAAAAAAAAAAAGAAAAACACAAAAGGAGATTTATAAAGAATTTCAAGACTTCAATTGGTGGGGAAAATTAAAAGGTATAAGTGAATGGTTGTGTCTTATATTATTAAAAGCATATTGGATCATGTTTGAAGGAATATTAACATGGACAAAAACCGAATGGAAAATGGACAATTGAAAGGAAATAAATGCATTGCAGATTTGTGAAGTGAAGAGAAGAGAAGCTGACAGAGAACTCAGCTCAAAATGTTAAGTCAAGGAAAACTTTGAAGGATCAAAGTCTTATCATAGTAGAGAGAAAGACATTATTGTCTTACATGGATAAGCTGAGTGATGGAGAGAATTTTGTAGAACAGAAAGGTATTCTACAAACCTATGATGAGGTTGCAAAGCATAGCCAGGAAGCTGCAGTCCAGGAAGTATTCTTTGATGAAAAAGAAATCAGAGATGTTGAGGAATAATTTCTCAATAACTTAGTGAACTCTCAAAATAGTTCAGAGAAGCATGAAGATATTATCATTGAGGCATAAAATGAAGAGCCTTGTATTTTTGAAACTAATATGTTGTGTGTGTTTTCAGGTTTGATATGTAATGAATGACAATTGGACAATGTGCTTAAGCATGTTGATGAAGAAGTGAGATTACTGGAAGAAATAGCTGGATTAGAAAAGTACTTTTAGCATGTACTTAATAAATTCGAGAATAATGGCATTGATAAGAAATTTGTCATAATTCGAGAAGCTGAAGACAAGCGAATAAGAGTTTGTAACCAAAATGAAGCATCTTCAGTAGAGAATCAAGATAGAATTATTATGGAAAATTTGAAAGAATGTATAATGATGTTGTCAGATATAGAAGTTTAGTAAATTTGTGATTTTGAGATTGATTATTTTATTGACTCTGCAAACCATGAAGAAGCTTTAGAAAAATAGAGTTTTGTTTCTGTTATATATGGAGATGAAACAACATCATTTTGTTGTAATTATATAAGTACAGAAGACGAAAGGATACTTCATAATGATATGCTCCAAGAAATTCTAGATATTAAATTATTGAATGATAGTCTTGTATCAGAACAAGGAACACTGTGTAATCTCGAGGGAAGTGTTGAAATCAAATTTGCTGACTATTTCATAAATTTTTTAGAAAATAAGTATAAAGAAGTGATTACTGAATTATTTGTCGAGAAGGGAAAGCATAGTAATTTTAAATATGACAATTGTGATGGAAATTATGTTTTATATAGGAAAGTGGAGCCATATGCAAATGGCATGCTTATTGAATATGAAGGAAGATTTAATTTTTGGAAAAGTTATTAAGTGAACGTGATGATATAGAGGAAACAATTGTCTTTCATAGCAATGAAGGGGAAGCTGTAAAGTGCAACTAACAGGCTATAAATGAAAGAGGTGAGGTAAAATTGGATAGAAATTTCATAATTTCTATGGAAAAAGAGAATGAATAGTAGTTGGTTGACAATGGAGTTCAACTAAGGTCCACATGTTTGAGAAAGGTTGCAAAGTGTAAAGAGAAAATCGAGAAATTATGGATGAAGAAGTCAGTCAAGAAGAGAACCAGCAAAGAAGGGAAATTAACAAAAGAAAACTACATCAGCAAAGGGAGAAGACAACAAGAACATAATATTTGGAAACCTGGAAGGACTAAAGCAACAATGGCAGAAAAATGGAGTAGCAGCATGATGAAATAGATGGCAAGTTATGAAGGTTTGTAATGCAGGAGAAAGAGAGAAGGCAGTGAATGCACCTGCAATTGAAAGAGGTAAAACAATGAGTTGGAAGATGAAATCTGACAAAGTTTGCAACAAGAGAAGTCAGGTGACTCATGAACAGGAGTCCATAAATTATTTCAACTCGGGGAGTCTGATGTAGGAGAATCCATCAAAGCTTATAAGACCCATGAGTCTTATTTCAAATTTACTAAGGGGATTGGGTTCCCTTAATCATTTTATTTATTTTCGTAAGTTTATTTGAGTTTGAGGAAATTTTAATTGTAAATTTATTTATGGACAATATGTCGTGAATGTAGGGATCTTAGAGATAGCTGAGTAATCCTAGGAAGAGTTAGGATTTGAGGGATTTAAAAGCTTCATTTAGGATCTTGTTGAGAAAAGAGTGGAGCTGAAGAGATACTTTAGGAGAAAGTGAGAGATTGTTGGATCTGAACTAAATTGGTTCATGAATCCATATTTGTATAAATTGTGACCTTTTGAATAACTAAAGGTTAGAGAGAGAGAGAGAGAGAGAAGGAGAGCTATAGGTTATAAAGTAGAGGTATGTGTGAGTGGGATATGACGAAGGCCATTTGATTGCATATCAGGAATGTTAATTGTGTAAGTTCTTGTGTGATTATAAATTAAAATTTGGCAGAGTTTGTCAAGAAAGCCTGTATGTGTATTTAGTTAGATTTTTGAATTATTGAAGGATTCAAATGTAAAATTTGGTGTCTTTCTATACCTCTCTAATTTATGGACACGAAAGGTCAAACCCCAGATGTTTTATTCTCCCTTTGACATAATTGAAGTTAATTGATTTACATGTTGAAAGCTCAGTTTTCTTTGGTATAATGTGCTTGTGGTATTGAAATACTCTGGCTAATTAACTGTGGAAGACTAAAGACTTTCTACACCATATTTTCCTTAGAATTGGGCCGCAAGTCTGTTATGAACCCTTAATTATATCAGGTGATATCTTGAGTTCTGGCATTGGTTAACCATGAGTAGAAGTAGATTGTTTATTGATTAAGCTACAAAGGGATAATAGGGACTGTCTAAACATAATGGAAGTGTAGAACGCAGTTTCCCGATGGAGAACGTGAGATCGTTGTGAATTGTCCGACCGGACAGATCCAATAGATCTAATGTTTATCGCATGTCAACAAGCGTAGACAAAAATTCCAAAAACGAACGGGACAGATTATAAAATTGAGTTAATAGCTCAGTTAATTGTGACTGTCCGCTTGAAGGGATCAGATCCGACGGTATTTGCGTCAGAACATTCACATAATTTAATCCTGATTTTGGACGTGATATTTTATGGATTGTGATTTAATCCAGTTGAGTTCCAGATCGATCAAATCCATTCGTAAAGAAGGGATGAGATCTGAAGGATATCACTCCAGAATATGTGTGCTAGTTAATTTAGAAAACAGATGCGATAATGTTTGAACTGGAGTTTAATTAATTTGGAATCTATGCATGAGGTCAAGTCTCATAGTTTAATTAAACTGGGGTTTAATTCTTTAATTTCGGAATTTGTGTAACTGGTGCAATTTAACTTCATTAAATATATATACATCGGCCCATAACTGACAGGTGCACACAAAATTTTGGAAAAGATGCAGTTTTGCTGCATAAAAGTGGTATCAAAGCCGGAAAGGTCATTGGAATGATCTGAAAGACATTTACGATACCAACATGTTATAAAAATTAAAGGAAAATCAGAGCACAAAGGATACTGAGATCAAAATGGGGAAATAGTGAATCCTCTGGCGAAGGTCTGGTAAGAATATCTATTTTGATGATTTTTACAGAGACTTCTTTTGAGTGTCTGATGAACAACTCAGGGAGTGAAATTTTAGAGGAGAAGATGTTTTCCTTATAGGCAGTTGAAATTTACATATTTGAAGTCAATGCTTAGTAATGTTTAAATGTAATTTGATTGAATTATTGGTTTTGAATTTAAAGTCAAATAGAATAGTGGTTTGTTGTAGCACTGAAGTCATTTACATG
The DNA here is from genome assembly GCA_031772625.1 of Pinus tabuliformis. NCBI lineage: Eukaryota > Viridiplantae > Streptophyta > Pinopsida > Pinales > Pinaceae > Pinus > Pinus tabuliformis. The sequence continues at coordinate 186,999,050 of CM062820.1, forward strand.
ATTTGAAGAATTTTGTGGAAAATTGAAGAACAAATGAAGATTGTTTAAGTATTGTTAAAGACAAGGATATCCATGGTAGAAGGAACAGTTAGACTAAAGACTATATTCAATAGATCTGAAAGAAGAGCCACTACAAGGATTGAAAATTGAAATTTATAGAAGCAAGAAAAGATTTTCTTACAAAAACATTGTAAGAAGAAATTTGTAGTGTTTGTCATGAACTTTATAAATATTATTGAAGTTCAGATAGAATCTTAATGGATCTTAAAAGCTGAAGTGTTCATTATGAAAAGTAAGATGGGAATTAGTTTTAATATATCTTTGAAGAAAATTGGCAAGTTTGGAAGGAGATTTGATGAATCTTGATGTAAGATTATGCAGGCCAAGGGAAGTAGTAAAATTGCTGAAAGATAGAATGAGCAATAGTAACATCGTAGCACATGAGCTATGTTAAAGAAGATGAAGCAAGAAGAACTCTCAGATGAATAAAAGGTGGCTTTGGCACTGTTTTCTCTTTGTCTGTGACTTTGGTTGAGATAAAGACAAAGCTCAATCATTTGGAGAAGCCGATACAAAAAGGAATCAGAGAAGGATGGAAACAAGGATTTTATGTGGGGAAAAGAGTTAAGTTTCCTGTCAGGGAATTATTTGCTGAGAAATCAATACTCCAAATAGTTGAGAATGAAAGAATAGGATCCATTTGTGAACCGGAGAAAGGACCTCTCCTTGGGGAAAGAGACAGTGATGAAGTGATGATCTATACATATTAACATAAGAGAAAGGTATTGGTAGCATCTTCACAGACAAGGGAGTCTCATATTTTTGGAATTAATTATTTGTGTGAATGTAAATTTGCAGGTGTGAAAGCTAATGAATTCGATCCCATGCATGAAAAAGTGAAAGAGGCAGCGATAAGTAAAACACAAAAGGAGATTCATAAAGAATTTCAAGACTTCAATTAGTGGAGAAAATTAAAAGGTATAAGTGAATGGTTGTGTCTTCTCTTATTAAAAACTTATTCGATCATGTTTGAAGGAATATTAACATGGACAATAACCCAATGGAAAATGGATAGAGAAAAGGAAATAAATGCATTACGGATTTGTGAAGTGAAGAGAAGAGAAGCTGACACAGAGAACTCAGCTCAAAAAGTTAAGTCAAGGAAAACTTTGAATGATCAAAGTCTTATCATAGAAGAGAGAAAGACATTATTGTCTTACTTGGATAAACAGAGTGATGGAGAGAATTGTGTAGAACAGAAAGGTATTATAAAAACCTATGATGAGGTTGCCAAGCATAGCTAAGAAGCTGTGGTCCAGGAAGTATTTTTGATGAAAAAGATATCAGAGATGTTGAGGAAGAATTTCTCAATAACTTAGTGAACTATTAGAATAGTTCAGAGAAGCATGAAGATATGATCACCGAGGCTTAAAATGAAGAGCCTTGTATATTTGAAATGGATATGTTGTGTGTGTTTTCAGGTTTGACATGTAATGAACGACAATTGGACAATGTGCTTATGCATGTTGATGAAGAAGTGAGATTACTGGAAGAAATAAGTGGATTAGAAAAGTATTTTTAGCATGTACTTAATAACTTTGAGAATAATGACATTGACAGGGAATTTGTCATAATTCGAGAAGATGAAGAAAAGCAAATGAGATTTTGTAGCCAAAATGAAGCATCTTCAGTAGAGAATCAAGATAGAATTATTATGGAAAATGTGAGAAAATGTATGATGATGTTGACAGATACAGAAGTTCAGCAAATTTGTGATTTTGAGATTGATTATTTTATTGAGTCTGCAAACCATGAAGAAGCTTTAGAAAAATAGAGTTTTGTTTATGTTATATATGAAGATGAAACAACATCATTTTGTTGTAATGATATAAGTAAAGAAGATGAAAGGATAATTCATAATGATATGCTCCAAGAAATTCTAGCTATTGAATTATTGAATGATAGTCTTGTATCAAAACAAGGAACATTGTGTAATGTAGAGGGAAGTGTTGAAATCAAATTTGCTATCAGTTTCATAAATTTTGTAGAAAATAAGTATAAATTAGTGATGACAAAATTATCTGTGGAGAAGGGAAAGCATAGTAATTTTAAATCTGACAATTGTGATGGAAATTCTGTTTTATACAGGAAAGAGGAGCCATATGAAAATGACATATTTATCGAATATGAAGGAAGATTTAATTTGTTGAAAGAGTTATTAAGTGAACCTGATGGTATAGAGGAAATAACTATCTTTCATAGCAATGAAGGGGAAGCTGTAAAGTGCAACCAAGATGTAAATGAAAGAGGTGAAGTAAAATTGGACAAAAATTTCATAATTTCTATCGCAAAGGAGAATGAACTTCAGTTGGTTGACAGTGGAGTTCAAATAAGGTCCACATGTTTGAGAAAGGTTGCAAAGTTTAATGATATAATCGAGAAATTGTGGATGAAGAAGTAACTCAAGAAGAGAACCAACAAAGAAGGGAAATTAAAAAAAGAAAACTACATCAAGAAAGAGAGGGGACAACAACAACATAAGATTTAGAAACCTGGAAGGACTAAATCAACAGTGGCAGAAAAATGGAGCAGTAGCATGACGAAATAGATGGCAAGTTACGAAGTAAGGTTTGGAATCTAGGAGAAAGAGAGAAGGGTGTAAATGCACTTGCAATTGAGAGAGATCAGACAGCCAGTTGGAAGATAAAATCTGACAAAGTTTGTAATAGGAGCAGTTGGGTGACTCATGAACAGGAGTCGATAAATTACTTCGACTCAGGGAGTCTGATGCAGGAGCATCCATCAAAGCTTATAAGACCCATGTGTCTTATTTCACATTTACTACAGGGAGTGGGTCCCCTTAATCATTTTATTTATTTTCCTAAGTTTAGTTGAGTTTGAGGAAATTTTAATTGCAAATTTATTTATGGAGAATATATTGTGAATATAGAGATCTTAGAGATAGTTGAGTAATCCTAGGAAGAGTGAGGATCTGAGGGATTTAAAAGCTTCATTTAGGATCTTATTTGAGAAAAGAGTGGAGCTGAAGAGATACTTTAGGAGAAAGTGAGAGATTGTTGGATCTGAACTAAATTGGTTCACGTATCCATATTTGAATAAATTTTGATCTTTTGAATAATTAAAGGTGAGTGAGAGAGAGAGAGAGAGAGAGAGAAGGATAGAGCTCGAGGTTACAAAGTAGAGGGATGTCTGAGTGGGATATGACGAAGGCCATTTGATTGCATATCTAGCCTGTGAATTGTGTATGTTCTTGTGTGATTATAAATTAAAATTTGGTAGAGTTTGTCAAGAAAGCTTGTATGTGTATTTATTTAGATTTCTGATTTATTGAAGGATTTGAACGTAAAATTTGGTATCTTTCTATACCTCTCTAATTTATGCACATAAATGGTCAAACCTCGGATGTATTATTCTCCCTTCAAAATAATTGAAGTAAATTGATTTACATGTTGAAAGCTTAGTTTTCTATGGTATAATGGGCTTCGGCTATTGGAATACTATGGGAAACTAACTGTGAAAGAATAAAAGCTTTCTGCACCATATTTTCCTTAGAATTGGGCTAGAAGTCTATTGTGAACCCTTAACTGTATCATGTGATCTCTTGAGTTTCGGCATCAGCTAAAAGTGAGTAGAAGTAGATTGTTTATTGATTAAGCTACAAAGGGATAATAGTGACAGTATAAATATAGCAGAAGTGCAGAACAAAGTTTCTCGATGGAGAATGTTAGATTGTTGTGAATCGTTCGACTTGATAGATCCAACAGATCTAACAGTTATCGCGTGAAAACAAGCGCAAACGATAATTCCAAAAATGGACGCAATAGTTTATAAAACTAAGTTAGTAGCTCAGTTAATTGTGACAGTTCACTTGAAGGGATTAGATTTGACGGTAATCACGTCTGAACATGCACACAGTTTAATCCTGATTTCAAACACGATATTTTATGGATTGTGATTTAATCTAGTTGAGTTCTAGATTGATCAAAGTCGTTCGTTAAGAAGGGATGAGATCCGATGGATATCGCTACGGAAGATATGTGCTGGTTAATTTAGAAAATGAACTCAATAAGGTTTGAACTGGAGTTTAATTAATTTGGGATCCACGCAAGAGGTCGGGTCTGATAGTTTAATTAAACAAGGGTTTAATTGTTTAATTTTAGAATTTTTGTAACAGGTCAAACTTCACTTCATTAAAGATGTATACGTGGACCCATAACTCACAGGTCCACAAAGAATTTTTGAAAAGATGCAGTTTTGTTGCATCAAACTTCATCAACCGACCACCATGCATGATTAAAAAAAGAACAATAACACAAGATATAGGCAGCAACTAGGGAAAAAACCTCTCCAAACCTGAGAGGAAAAAACCACAGTAATTCTTCTTGTAGTATCTTCACTTGAAAATTTTTCCAAGACCAATATAAGACCCTTCTAACCAATGTGACTCCAAGATAAAGCCTATATCATTCTGCTACTACAATTCTTTAACCTGTTGTCCCATGGATCAGATCTGCTACCATGAATGGATGAATTGGCTTCCTCCTTCCTTCCTCTTCTTCCTCCAAGATTCCCTTTCTCAAGATGGTCTACTAGCCTAATGGATCTCCTAAACACTTTCCTTGAGACAATGTGATCTACTTCCTTGAATGGACTACTCTGAAACCCTAGTTGCACACCTGAAGATGACACTTTCCTTCCACATGTGAATGAGAGTTTTTCTCTTTAAGGTATTCTTCTTCCTTGCTACGATATGAGATTTCTTCTAGCCTAATGACCAAGCTCTTTAGGCCTAGAACCAATGCCTATCAACAATATACTATATGGCTGTAACACAACCCTAATACAGATTTTATCCTTCACATTTGTGAGGGGTTTAGGGCTCTTCTAGCCCCCCTAAACCATTCCTTCAATATTCACCCTTCTTCGCATGGATATGACCTTCAAATGGACCCAAGACCGAGCATTTTCCTTGACAATGATGGCATATGTAATGATGCCCTAACCTCACATGTGTGGAAGAACTTACTGCTGTTATGGATGACAGAACACATGTATGTAGCTCTTTGATGTCCTCCTCCTCCTCTCACACAAACACAATCTTCTTCACATTTATGAGACATAATAGATTTTCTGATGTTTGTCAAAATAAATAAGGAGAGGCCTTTGTTTACAGTGTTTGAGGGTTTTCCATTAGGCCAACATTACATGACTTTAAGCCGACTTGAATATAATATGAAGCTGACATGAACACTCAAATATAAATATATACTAATGCCAAAAATACATTGCTTCTTATATATTCGTTTGTAGGGGTCAATTACTAGCCCTTTTTTCTTGACCTTGAAGGAGCCTTACACCATGATTCTGCCCTTGATCTTGGAGTCATACATTGTACATCATCAAGTGTAGCCATTTACATCAATGGCACAAGCCTATCATCTAGCCTAGAACTCATAATGAGAGATATTAAAACAAATACATTTTTTAGCATGAAACCCATGGCTTAAATTCACAAAATATTTTTCTACATACAACTTACATCATTTACATTGGCATGTGTCGTTATGAAGATCGAACCTAGTTACACTTTCTTTAACATAAAGTAGTACAGTTAAGGCTATCGTTGATCCTCCTTAGTTAGTGCCCTGAAAGATTGGGTCGAGTACTATTGTTGGAACCCTATGTATATTGCGATCTGTAACACCCAATACTCCTTTGTGACCATAGTTCCCTCTACTATCTAAAGAATTCCCACTACCTTATGTTCCATATCATATCTAGCAATTGAGGTTTTGCCGCCGAAGTTCAAATCAGAGCCAGCAATTAGGGTTCTATCAATGCCATAAAAATCAGATCCAACAGTTGGGGTTCTTCCACCACCGTGCAACTGTCATTCAACAGTTAGGGTTTCATAGTGTCAGTCAAACTCTTTGTGAAATGAGTCTTGATGTGACTACAGTTTGGGCCCTATTTTTGCAGGACATTGGGCATGATCAAGTTGTATGGAATTCACCCACTACAGTATTAGTCAGCAGGGAATAAAACTCATTTCAGACGCTTGTAAGAGACTTAGGCCATAAGCTTCGGAATGATGAGATGATCACAGTGGTACCATTCACTTGTAAGAGTTAATTTTCTGGTGGTCCAAAATTTTTTCACAGTGACTTCAAGTGATCCTCACCAATCGATTCCTGAGCTCACCCTCTTTCCATGAAGAATACTCTTAAGTAATTGACCAGGGATTTTGTATGGTAGGTACCAGATCTCAAGTCATGTCCTATGAGAGGATCAAAAGCCTTGAAAAAAAGGTGGATGAGTTCCATGGAAATATGGAACAAATTACCTCACGGCTTTCACTAATCACCAATATGATGCAGAGGCCTCATCGAGAGGAGCATAGTGTTGATGAATGCCTTAAAGGGAAATCTAGCCATCAAATTCACTTCCATGGAAATCACCAACATTCCCACCCTCGGCCACCCAAGCTGGATGTGTACAAATTGATGGCTCTAATCTTGCAGTATGGGTAGCACAAATGGAACAATATTTCTCCCTTAATGATATATGCGAAGATCAAAATAAAATACATGTTGGAGCCCTTTACTTGGACCAAGAGAGATGGAAATGGTCGTAGTGGCATCAAAAATTTTATCCCAAAAACATAACTTGGCACATGTTATGAAAAGCCCTATATGACCAATTTGAGAGGGAATCTAATTTTTTTGGTTGTCTCACTAAGCTCCAATAGACAAGCACATTAAAATACTACATTGTAGCCTTTGAGACACTGGCCATCAGAACTAACAGTCTACTACTGTGATGATAAATACTCCCTAGGACATAAATGCAAGGAACCAAAATTCTTTCAAATTGATGATACTAATAACAGCTCATCTGAGGAAGCCCTAACGCTTGGTGGGCCCAAGGAAAAAGTTGAGGATACCCAGTTGGAAAATGATCTCACAGCTATGCCAGATGAACCAGTTATCTCACTACTTGCTTTGGTAGGCATTTCTTCTCCTCAAACTCTCAAAATCTAAGTCTTCCTTAAACATCAACCAATAGTGGTATTGATTGATAGTAGAACCACTCTTAAATTAGGATCGAGTAGTTATACACCTGCATCCACCATCAAAACCCATGTTTTGGAAGAGTTGCACTCATCTCCAACTCTAGGGCAATTAGGCTTTCAGAGGAGACATGCTCACATTCATCGTTCCTTCTTTTGGACTGGCATGAAAAATGACAATATTACTTTTGTAGCCAAATGTGATGTCTGCCAAAGAAACAAAGGAGAAACAATCAAGCTATGAAGAACCTTATAACCATTGCCACTCCCTACCTCTGCCTTGGTGTATGTTTCCATGGATTTCATCAATAGTCTCCCAAAGTCAGGCAACAAATCTGTGATCATGGTGGCTGTGGACAAACTTTCTAAATATGTTAATTTTTGTGCTCTACCCAACCCATTTACCCCCACTTTGGTTGCTCAATCTTTCATGGATGATATTTTCAAACTGCATGAAATTCTGACTTCCATTGGGTCTGATCGTGACACCACTTTCACAAACAAATTTTGGCAAGAACTTTTCAAGCTACAAGACATGCAATTCCAACTAAGTACCACCTATTATCCTTAGAAGGATGGTCAAACAAAAGCAGTCAACAAATGTTTGGAGACATATCTAAGGAACTTCACTTCTAAAAAGAAACATCAATGGGTATAGTGGCTACCCTTAGGTGAATGCTGGTATAATACTAATTATCATGAAGCCATCAAGATGGCTCCATATGAGGCAGTGTATGGCCAACTCCCACCTTTACCTATTTCTTGTATCCCTGGATATTCTAAGGTGTAGGTAGTTGATGAACTCCTACAGAATTGTGCCGCCATGATAGCTCATCTCAAAGGTAATCTACATCAAGCTCAGAATCGAATGAAGCAGTAGGCCGACCAGCATCGTTCTGAGCACACATTTCAAGAAGGGGATCAGGTGTTCCTGCGACTACAACAATATAATAAAACATATCTGAGATGAAATCGTTTCCATAAAATGAACCAAAATTATGTGTACCTTATCATATACTCTAGCGCATTGGAACAGTTGCTTACAAACTAGCCTTGTCACCAACTTCAAAAATCCATTCATTCTTCCATGTATCATGCCTCAAGAAATTGGTGGGGAAAAATTGCAGAATTCAAACCAGTCTACCCGAACAAGTCTCGATAACCATGAAAGACATCTCCATGGTCACATGATCAATGAACTTGTCATCAAGTGGAAAGACACCTCTGTAGAAGATGCGACCTGGGAACCAACCACTATTCTTCAGTAGTTTCTGTAGCTTCATCATTTAGGGCAAGGCTTATTTTGTTGGGGGAGGGAATGTTAGGGTCCAAACCTAACCCCTTTATTTATGTAACAAGCCTAATGGGCTGAGTCATAGTCATAGTTAGTTAGAGATAAAATAAAGCCCGCATTAATAATTGTAAGTGGTTGACTTACATTAGAGAAAAGGGACCACAATTAGTTGTAAACGGGCCATAGTTAATAAATAATGTGGTTAACCTAAGTTATGCAAGGGACCACTACTAATTAGGTTTTTGGATGTCATTTAGCTATAAATAATCTTAGTTAGTAAAGGAAAGATCATCGAGTTTTATTGTAATCGATCTCTCCTCTGCTGGAGGTTGCCCCCTCGAGGAGGCAAGTGAACATTGAGTCTATTTTTGGATAATAATACTTGTTCTTTTCCTCATTTTATTCTGTGTTTTGGTCTATATTTCTTTGCATTTCTGGCATTTTGGCATTTCTCACAGGTCAAGAGCATAAAACTAACTACTTCCAAGTGTTTGACTTACAGATTCTATTCAAACAATGTTGTGTATAGAAGACTACACATGTGGCTTCAAAACTGTTTAAGTCATGCAATTTTCATCTTCTCTTGGAATGTCTAAATAAGGGTTATCTGAAGGAGTACTGCTCTGTGATATTCCACGTTCTCATGTCATAAAACTCCAAATAGTATGCCAAAAATAAGAAGAAATGCTATCAACAATAAAAAAATATGCAGTATGTGCAACCCCTTCCCATTAATGTCAAAGGGGGAGGTAAGGAAAGGAGAGGAGAAATATTTTCTCGGGACAAAAGGGGGAGGAGAAAAGTTTTTCCATTAATGCCAAAGGGGGATATTGTTGGAATTGTTGTCATTGATGGAAAAGAAACAATAAGAGAAGCAAGGAAAAGGAGTAGGAAGGAAAAGGATAAACAAATAAGCAGTATGTTTGATACTTGTGATGCAAGCTAAACGGTAAGGTAAAGGAAAAGGAGAAAGAAAAGGCAACAAAGGCAAAGAAGGAACAAAGAAGCAATATGTTTGATACTTGTGGTGCTCTATTCTCATGGTTCTTGTCAGATTCATTATGAAATGGAGATGAGTGTTGAATATGTTAATAATGTATGTTAGGTTGAACAACAATTGTTTATGGCATGATTGTGTGGATGGAATTATGGTTATGCATTGGAGAAAAAAATGTTAAATATTGTTTTCATATGTTTGTGATGATTGAGATGTTCTGATGCAAGAATATTGTTATGATGCAAGGAAAAGGAAAAGGGAAAGGAAAAGGAAAAGGAAAAGGAAAAGGAAAAGAAAAAGACATGAAGAATATTGTGGTACAAGGCTACATTAGTACATGTTATTTGAATATGTTGAAATTTATTTTCGTGACATGAAATTTAGATATGATGTAATTCCTTATTTTTTATTTTAATATTCAAGAGTTATGGAATAGAAGAGACACTTTTTGGAAGGAAAAGGGAGAAGCTTTGTGATTTCAAATTCTTGTCTGTGGAATACAAATAGCCATCGAAGCATGCTTATAAAAATATGTGAGGTTGCAAGGCTAAATGGTTAGAGAGTTAGAGAATGTGTGAGAGTTGAGTGAGATGTTCTTCATTAATTACTTGCAACATACAAGAGCTAATGTGAAGGAAACTTGATGAGGACAAACAAAGACAAAAATATGGAGGTATGCAGATTTATAGACCAGGTAAGCAACACGTCTTTTTATTATATATCAGAGGATTGTAGTCTCCTTTCATGTTGCAAGCTGATAAATGATAGGTTGGATGCTGTTGAGGTAGGATCCTCCTATGGGTTGTAGTCTGAAGAAAACTTATCGAAGTTGGAGCTTCCTTGCATGTTGTAGCCTCCTCTAGGTTGGATCCTATATAAATGCAGATATAATAAGGGAGTAGGAGCATGGACTTGCATCACAAAAATAAAAAATCATGGTTTTCTCACGTTATGGGTTTCCACTTATATCTGGTGTGCATATGTGTTATTTTTATGTGCTGGTGTCATGTTTTTGGTTTACTTATTACTTGTTTTTTTCACATTAAATATTATGGTCATTATTGGTCCATATGATCATTTAATGGTTGAGTTAATGAGTTTAAAGAAAATATATTTAATGTCCATGAATATTCTAAACTGATTCACCCCCCCTTAGTTTAGTCAATTTTTCATCAGCTGCAAGGAATTCAATATGCTTGTGACTTTATCAACTGATGTCTGGATGTCATGATTTTTTCTCAAGAGATTTGATTCTCTCCACTACCTTCTCCACGGCCATAACTTGAGATTTGGACTTGTACATACACTAGCTCCAATCAAATTTTGAGCTCAGTTGAGAGTAGTATGGTTGGAAAGAAGGAAATCTGAGGATTCAAGTGATGTGGGTCACTTAGAGCCACGTTGGGAAACATCTGGGACCGTACGAAAATTTGGGGCTTGCAGGTAAATGGTACCACTTCTATCAACTTTTCATCTTGAATGTTATGCGCTAACACTCTTCCAAACGTCCCATGATGGCCCCACACTTTGTTTTGGTTACGCCGAAAAGAGTTTTACTCCCAGATGATCAACATTCTGGTGGCCGAAATCTAAAATGCTTGATATTGTAAAATATCTTATGAAAATTAGTCCTAGATTGTAGTAATCAAAACGCCCAACTTTTTTGGCACTACAAAAGGTGCTGCGAAAATTTGACATGGATTATGGCAGCCAAAACCCTCAGTACACAAAAAGTCTGATCTATGTTATGAAAACCCCAGTTGCGAAATATGATTTGCACTACGGAAACAAAACCCCAATTGTTGGATATGAATTGTATGATGGCAATCAAACCGTAAGTGCTAGATCTGAACTGGATGATAGGGTAGGGGGCGATCTGGAAAAAGCTTGGATCACAAAGGAGTCTCAGGTGTTGCAGATCACAATATACACAGGGGTCCAACAATAGTACTTGGCCCAATCTTTTGGAGTGCTAACCGAGGAGGATCAATCGTACCCTTAGTCTTACTACCTCACTACCCTATTGTATGTGTGAGTAATCTCCCTGAGTGTTGTTATCATTGTAGTGTAGTAGTAAGACGGTCAACGACTTATCTAAGGTGAGGTTTCGGGTTACCCTAGGGAGCTTCTGATATACCCAAGGCCATGTGGAACTATAGTCTGTACATGGTTCTATCTAATGCATTACTACTCAAAGGGGTACCCACAATACTTCTAAGGGAGTCCAACAAGCATGACCACCTCATTTAGTTTCAACATGCATGCCTCCCCAGATATGCATGTTTATGCACTCAACAACTGATCCTGTGGTTTAAAGATGTTGGAGCACGTCTCTAGCATAAAAAAAAAAAAAATTGTGAAAATTGAAGACACAACTGGCCCTGGAAAGTGATTTGATACCACTTTTTATGCACTTGACCTATGAAAATAACATAATTCCAGTACTACGAAACAATATTGTGAGAAAGACAGAAATAACACATGAATTGAGACAAGCTGGAAAGAAATTTTATTATTCAAAAGCAGATTACAATGTTCACTTACCTCTTCGAGGGGGCAACCTCCAATAGAGCAGAGCTCAATTACAATAAGACTCGATTTTTCTTTCACTACTATCTAAGGCCATTTATAGCTTAATAACATCCAAAACCCTAACTACTAGAGATCCCTTTCATAACACAAGTTAACCACTTTACTTATTAACTATGGCCCATTTATAACTAATTATTGTCTCTTTTCTATAATGCAAGTCAACCAATTACAATTCATATTAATGTGGATAACTTCTTATGGGATTTATTTACTTAACTAACTAAATATGACTCTGACTAGGTCCCTTGGGATTATTACATAAATAAAGGGGTTAGGGTTAGACCCTAACATGTCAAATGGAAAGGCATAATATACATTCATTTATTCATAAACATATACATGGAATATAGTGCATACATATGCTAGAAAATATTAAGGTTAGGAAAACTTCCTCCATATGCTATTTTCATAGTTGTCATATTAGTGTATTTTTTTTTCATGTGAACCCAACCAAGTCGACTTAGTTGTTCTATCACCTTGTTTTTCTTTCCATTACGATTTTTTTGTTGTAGATGGTTTAATTAAGGTCTCGAACTTTCAATTTCACTTTATTTAGATCTTCTCCACAAGCTCCTTTTCTTTCCTTTCTCACACCCAAAAACCAACCAAGACCAATCCAAAAAACAAAAATAAGAATAAAGAATGGAAGGAAGATAAATATCATAATAGCAACACATGACAACAACACAAGTAGAATGGCCATGCTCAATGTCACCAAACAAAATCAATAATAAAAATTTTGGTAAACAACAACAACAAAGACATGAAAAAAACCCCACTTCACATCATCCATTAGCTCTCAACAAACTCAATCTTCTATTTTTGGTGTTCAAAGTACCGATCACCGACATATGCACAAAAAATTAGTTAAAGTCTTTCTCAAGGCTTATAAAAACCTCAAAATATTAACACTCCTATAACTAGTGCAATAATGGACTTCTCAACATTTGAAAGAGATTTAGGGAATGTTCTCTCATTTCTTTCTATGTTACACGTTGCTAGTTCAGGTTCGTGGAGTTGGCATGGATTTATCTTTGTTTGTTGGTCATCTAGGAAGTCTCTTCTAAGATATTCCTCTCTATAGTTCGACCATGTTAATGGATTTACTTCCTCTACATCCTTTTAAGGTTTCTTTCTAGCCTAATCAACATTAAATTCTTCTATATCTCAATAGGTTGATGGATATTGCGATGATCCTTGCATGTATTATGGATTACATAGTAGGAATGTGCTAAGCCTTACCATCTCTTCTTGTCTTCTAAAGAGCCTTTTATTTCTTCCTTGCAATTCTTCTGCTCATCTTTCAACTTCTTAATGATTTATGTTCTATCAAGGGAGTTTTTCCTTTCTTTCTCATGGTGGACTTGTTCCATGTTGTGTTGTACCATGTTTTTGTCTATCCCTTTATTCCCTGTTGTAATTGTTTCTTCTTATCTACTATACTACATAAATAAGGAGAAGCAATTATTACTTAAATTAAGCATAAATAGATTGCCTTGTTACTCTATCATGCCAATATTATGCATGTTGGTATGGAGAAGATTTTCTTCCATTGTTCACATACCTAAAACCCATGGAAGTCCCATATATTAAGGAATAAGGACATATCAACATGTTTATAACCATAACATTACTAGCCTTGGAATCATCATTTTACAAAAATTACTAGGCATGAAATATGCAAATTTAAACGTTGGCATATGCATACATATATAAAAAACATTTTATTATAAAGTTTCTTAATAATGTATATACAATCATATTCAAGTCTTGTGTTGAACCATGCTCTTAGTTTGTGCACTCAACACATAATTTGGACTCCTAATGAGGCAGCCCACCATTATGGTCATAGCAGTGAGCTACCCAAACTTATAGATATATAAAGACAATAGAAACTCATGATATCGCATATCATTCCTGAGTGATATAAAATCACCCATTAGGATTTTATTATAGAACCTATCAAAGTATAGAAAGTCTACATCCAAATACTTAAAATGGTTCATGCATCCTTATATAAATGGCACAATATTGATCATCAATCATAACTCCAATAAGAAACATTGTAATCTAACATGCATAATATAAGAATATGTATTTGAATGAATTTAAAAGATTGGAAACTAAATGAGGGATTTCCACTCTACTCTAAACCTTAGAGAAGCTACACTAGAACCTTTCTTGTAGCTAACCAAGACCGTAGTGGATCTAGGATTTGAAGAATTTTCTTACTCTAGGGAAGTTTATACCAGTGGTTTTTTCAATCACATAACTTCATATAGACCACAGATGCTTAGACAAATAGGGTCTCAAAAGTATTCAGAGGGTTTGGTGCCCATATTCATAGAGCACATGGTAAATATTACAATGGGCCATCTCTAGGTTACGACACATTAATCAACCTAACTTTTCCACTGATTAGCTATTTCATACCTCCACCACCACGGATGCTTCCTTGCTTCAGTATTGAATTCCTTTTGATAGTAGTCAAGACCAATCTATGCCAGTGAGCTAGGGCTTAGTACAAGTCCCAAAATGCTGCCAAAGAACCTCCCTCTCTACTTATCCCACATTCTTCGTCTCATTCAATATCTCTCTCGTAGTCAAGAAAATGTTGTATGTCTCCAAGTACTGATTCTATTTTGATTCTCCCTTGGGTCCATTAATAACCTCATATGAATTCATCCCTTCCTTCTCTTGCACATTTCGACATGAAACTTATATGTCCAATTCCCTCTTTTCCATGCATCAAGTGGTAGTTTTCCACTTCATACATCTTTAGGTGAGCATGGACCTAGTCATAACATAGAATAAACACCTAAAAATCAAGCAACATGTGTAACACATTAGGACACAACTATGAACTATGTTTGTTAATTCAATGGTCATGGCTTCAAGCAAAACAGACAAGAAAAGGCTTCCCTCAGATCAAGGATTTGTAAGGCTATACAAACTTTAATTATGTCAATAAAATAATAAAAAATATTAAATTTTTTAATGAGAGATCTAGCTGGTCATGGTCTTGTACTCCGGTGTTACAATGACAACCAACATTATAGTAAACAAGGGTAGAAGAAGGGGATGATACAATATCGGTATGCTAGTTTAAAATTATATCAACTAAAAATGATGAAGCAATCTTCTTTGAAAAATATCCAACTAAGAATTTCATGTAAACCAATTTCATGTATGCACTATATGCTTGAAATAATATCAACAAAAGGTGGTATGAACATTCTACCTTTTAGACCTATCTATTCTCAAATAAGCCTCCCATAATTTTAGTTGAATTATCAATAATGGTAGGTGTATGGTAGGGATTGAACTTACATAATATTTACAAAATATTTTTAGTAATATTGAGGAATAGGGATTTCAGATCTATTTCAAAGGTAGTTATGCCATTTTAGCTTTTTAATTGAAGTAGAAATATGTTATAAAATTAATATAAAATGTTTTGACTGCAAAATGAGCTATGGTTTTTTGGGCATGTGGTATTTATAAGTGATGGTAGTGACCCATGGTGCTCTAACAAATCCTATGTACATGGTAAAGTGAGGTGAATTTCTATGATTAAGAATCTTGTTACCTGTTTTTAAAAATTGTATATACGTTTAATTCATGTAACCATACGAATTAAGTGTCTAGTAAATGATGATAGACATCAAAACATTTACCTCATGATATATCTAACATTGAAATCTAAACAAAATCATCAATATTAAATAAATTATAATTTTTTAAATTATTATTATTATTATTATTATTGTTAATTATAAAAAGAATCAATAATAAGTTAAACATATACACATCTAAAAAAACATGTAATGATATATTTTACCATGTAGACTCACCTAAAGATTCTTAACCTAAAAATAGGATTTGTTACAATACTATAACTCAATACCATGGCTTAATAATACCATATGCCCAAAAACCATGACTCGTGTTCATATGACAATTTTTTAATTAAAAAGGAAAAAATGAGAACATAAACCTAAACCTTTATTTCTGACTACTAAGAAGAATATTCTATCATATTCTATGAAGGTAAAATCCATACCACCCACCTAGTAATCATTGATAATTAAATTTAAATTTTGGAAGCCCTATTTCGCCTAATTAAGTCTTTTTACAAGTAATAATAATGACAATAATAATATTTTTTTATGAATTTTATGCAGATATGCATGTCTATTTTGGAATGAGCTTCTACAATTTTATTTAATTAAGAATAATTATTTAGTTGAAAATAGGGATTTAGTTTTTGTAGAATATTATAGAATATTCTTAGTAGTAATCAGAAATGGAAGGTTGAGGTTTATGTTGAAATTACTTATACACTTTATACCTTTTTTATTAAATTGGTGAATTAAGAAAAATGTAACATGAAAGTCAGTTATGATTTTTTGGCATGTGGTATTAGTAAGCCATGGTATTGTAACAAAGCACATGTATAAGTTAATAATATCTACTGTAAGGTGCAAGTGAATTGCTAGGTTCAAGGATCTTTTTATATGTTTTTAAAAATGTATATATGTTTAAGTTATAAATTAATTCTTTTTATAATTATTAATGATAATAATATAAAATAAAGTTATAATTTAGATATATTTTGTGTTTTTTAAATATTGATAATGTGAAATGTATCATGAGGTAAGTAATTTGATGTTTATTGGCATTTGTTAGCCACATATATTACATGTAGTCTAACTAATAGAAGAAATGACTATTTTACCTAAACTTTTTGTAGTGAAGTTTGCCAAAATCTTGTAGATATTTTTTAGAATTATAAGTTTAAATTGTTTAATATGAAAAGTTCACATGCCTCATGGATTTTCAAGGTGCTAAATTGATTTTTTTCTTTCAGAGGTGCATTTTAAACAACAAGAAACCACAATATTGCTCGAAATTATATGGCCAGATTCAACAAGAAAGATCATTTCATCTAATATTTAGACTATGAATTTAATTTATATTGCTATGTGTTTTGGCAAAACAACAACCCCCATTTTTTACAATATTAACTTCATAATAATAATGGAGACTCTATATGTAAATTTTGGTCATATTGCTACATTTATGCAATGATTTTTTTCGCGATATTTTCACTTTTCTCAGTTTTCTACTTTGATTTCTTCATTGTGTGTTTTTTCTTGCTAGCTTCTGAATCAATCTAATTTTGATGATTTTGGAGGTATGGTTTGAAAATGACGTTTGTTCAAAGTTTGAGTGATTTTCACTGTGTCGACTTAAGTATGTACATAATGTATTCTACTTTTATTTTATTAATGTAAATAAAATTATTTTAGTAATTTGTTTAATTCATTATAATTAATTAGATTATTTTTTAACTTGTAAATACTATTATTTTATTCATTTAATCTAGATTAATTATATTTATCAATTAATTTGTAAATATAAATTTTCATTTCTTTAATTATTTTTTTAAATTAATTTTCAATTTTTATTTGATTAAGTATTTTATTTAATAATCATATAAAACAATCCAATTCAAGAAAAAGAATATATATATATATATATATATATATCATTAAAAAAACAAGTGTTTCTGAGGTCAATCTGCTTAGGTGATGTTCCAAGTTTCAATTCGACCAAATATTAAAAGTAGTGGGCTCTAAGCACTTAGACAACAACATCATAATGGAGGAGCCATGAGAGCCAAGTGAGAGGTTTGATTAGGGAATTAGTATTAGAAGGGGGACTTGTTATTTATGATTATGAGAAGGAGGTCCCATTCCCACATGGGCCTCCTTCCATTTCCATCTCCTCTCATAGATTCCTATCATGACTCATTCAAACCATGCATTTGGTTTTAGAAAAACCTTTTATGATTCAGGGTAGTGTTTTCAGCGTAGTCTAACTTATAGACGAAACAACCATTTTCTCTGGAATGTGCTGACAAAACTTTAAAAAAATGTGATTTCTCATTGTTTTAAATGCATTTTTGAATGTATAAATGGATTTAGAACCTAGAAAGACCTCAGAGGAACTCGAGTTTTAGAGATTAAACAACTTACACTCAAGTTTTTAAAAATCTATACCGAATTTTGATTAAAAATAACCAAAATAATTGTCATGAAAAAGGTCATTTCATCTATTAGTTAGACTATGAAAATGTTTTGTATATAATTAATATGTTGTATAATTAATGTTTTAACATATTATTTAATTCATGCTTAGTTTAATTACTTTAATTTTTAAATTGTATTAAATTTCATTTATATATTTTTATCTTTCTAAAATTCATAAAATCATTTAATTAATTGAAATTAATGAAAATGGAGCTTTTAATAAAAACCCAGATTTTTGCTCAAACAACGAATTTTCTAGCACTCTACCTATTTTTGAACTCATACATTGCAGAACTTTATCTTGAGTTTTACTTGGCCAAATGAGGCCAGAGACAATTCTTTACAAAGACAGTTATGTAGAAAATTTTCAAAGTATTAAATCAAACAAATATGGAGAATTAACATGCCTAAAATATATCAGAATTGAGAGTTCTAAATTTGCAACAAAAAATAATTTTCTAAATATTCTTTTTGAAATTTCTTGAGCCAAAAGATTTTCTGTTACAAATTCATTTGAAGAAAGTCTTTTTGGGCCAAAGATATTTTGACATAAATCATCGGGAAGTATTAATTATTTTTCATTTAATATATTTAATTAAATTTTCTTGGGAGGGTTTGTTTTCCTAATTAAGAGAAATAGAGTTGAAGTAACAAATAAGAAAGAAGAGTATTTGCAACTCCATAATTGATAGAACTGCACCACTTCCAACAGTTCTCCATTTGAGATTTTTTGTAAATTATTAGTACAATTTTTTAGGAGAAAATGATTCCTCTTCTCTACAAATTGGAATATGTTTTCGCTTTTGTAAAGAAAACTCTTGCTATAGTTAGAGAGGAATACTCAAATCTGAGTGTTTGGGGATTTTTTTTTCAGGATCTAGTTTTTGTTTTTGAGACAGAGCTTGCACTATTGCAGCTCTTGTATCCATTGAGAGAGCTCATGATTTTGAAAGGACTCTTGGAGATCCAATAAGAAATAGAGCAAGGAGATCAAATTTTATCCATTTGTATTCAAATATTTTTGCTTGTAATGCATTTTTTTTTTTAATAGCATATCCATTTCTTATTTTGCACTTTCTTTTTATATGAAAATGATTCTATTCTCGATCATCTATATGATCTGTTGTTTTTAGAGATCTATTATTTATTTTCAATTTTCTTTTGTCATTATTCAAATTTTTGAGTAACTATTTACTTATAAATTTGTCATATTAAATCGATTTAACTATAATTAAATTGTATGAACTATTTCTGCATTTTGATAGCTAATATTTCATTACTTTGATATCTTAAGCAAATTATGTGTCCATAAAAAATAGAAGTTTTCAAAACTTCTTCAACAGTTGGAAATTAAACACTAAAAGCATGCTAAATCCCCATGTTAATTGTATTATTACAATTGGTATTTAGGGGCTATCTCCTAAGTATCAATTTAAGTTAGTTTCCTTTATATTTTTGCAATAATGAGTAGGATTCTTTAGATAGAGGTGGAATGACCTATTATAGAGTTTTATGAAACCAAAGTTTCGGACTATCAAGTGAGTCCATCATCAGGGGATGCATCAATTCAGATTCTAAAGATATTAATGATGTATCCATGAGCTATGTTTTCGGGTATATATATAGGTTATGAAAGAATTAGTCTAAGAAATTAGGTTGGCCATTATCCAATTAGTTTGTTAATATTAAGATTATTATTATTATTATTATTATTTTTAATTTATTAATTATTAATTATTTTTTTAATAATTTTAATTAATTAATTAGTTTGTTTAATTAATTAATTAATTTGTTTAATTAATACCCTATAATTTTATGTATAATTCCTATTGTTAATTTCTAATTGTTTTAATATGAGTTATTATGACTGTATGCTTAATTTAAATTCATATGTTACTATAATGTTCTAATTAATAAATTATGATTTTAGTTTATTATCAAATGATTAGTTATGAAATAACCAATTATTTAATTATATGTTTATATTTGTTTTTTGTTTTAATGTTTATTTTAGCAGTCTCCATAAGTAGGTGTGACTTTGTTGAGCCCTTAATTTAGCTTAATAACTTCTTTCTTGCAAACATGCAGCAAGAGTGTAGGTTTGATTTCCTCTTCTTGTTGATTGGAAACTAGAGAGATCAAAGGTGAACAGGAAGAGTGACAAGGTAACTAGACCCAATAGAATGAGTCAAAGTCATCATTACAAATGAATAAGAGTTTGAATTGGGACTATAACTAGGTGGTCTACCTAAATCTTGATGAGGTTATTTTTGGTCATCAACAATATGATAATTTAAATTTTGTTAATGTGAAATGTATCACAAGATGCATGTGTTGACTCATATCCTCATTTAATTCATATAGTTTTGCTAATTTTATATTTCTCAATTTGTCTTATATAGTCTCGAAATTATATCAATGAAAAGTTGTAAAAACTAGTCTAGAACCTTCTAAACTCTGGATCTATCAAGTGTCGAGAGGGATCAAATCTCTTTTCATGTTAATATATTTCAATCTTAAGAGATTTTATCCCTCTCGGAACTTGGTAGATCCGGAGGTAAGATGGATCTAGGTTTGTTTAATTCCCCCCTTTAAATAAGCCATATTCAACATGAATACCATGGGTAATATCATGGGTTCTCATAAAGCTCGAGCATAAAAACAATCCGTAACTTGGCCGAGTAAAATTTACCTTAACTATTGAACACAAATTAATAAAAAATTAATAACATATAATTTTTATTTTAACATAGGGTTATTTTTATTTTATTTTAACAAAGTAAAATGTTTATATTACATTATTTTTTTTATTTACTTTTAATTTTAATTTTTATATATTTTGAGTGAGTCAAAATGTTTATAGGATAGGACATTACAACATTTCTTGCATACTAGGCTGGGGAGCACCTCTGTCAGCACAAAAGAATCCTCTAACATGTTTTTACTCCTATAAACATGTATACTTTGGAGTAAGGTTTCCATAATTTTAAATTAATTATCAATACCTATTAGTTGGATGGTACCGATTTAACCTCTACATAATATTCTAGATAATTATTAGTGAATACACCTGTATATTTTGGAACAGAGCTTTCATAAAATTATGGTTATGGGAACAGGTTCCTTATGAAATATATTATGGTTTTTTGAACACGTCATATTGATAAGCCATGGCATTGGCCCATGGTACTATAACAAAGTGTATTTGTAAAACAAACTCTATGAAAAAAGAGATTGAATCTCCATAGTTAAAAACCTTGTTATATATATATATATATATATATATATATATATATATATATATATATATATATATATATATATATATATATATATATATATATATAGATAGATATATATAGATATATATAGATATATATATATATATAGCCCTGAGGGATAACTCAATTGGTCGAGCCCTCGTTGATAACTACCTTTCTTGTGGGGAGGTCACGATGTCAAGTCTCCTTGATGCCCTTGGGGTTAGGCCCGATATATTAGATCGCCTATGATGGATCTGATGTGTGTGGATAATCGCCTCTGGACGTAGTGGCCACTCAATGACCACAAACCATGGTTGCGATATATATATATATATATATATATATATATATATATATATATATATATATATATATATATATATATATATATATATATATATATATATATATATATATATATATATATATAGTCCTTTTCTAACAACAGTAATTTAAATAAAATTACAATATAACTAATTTTTATGATTTTTTAAATTCCAAAATATATAATTTGTAGTCTCCCTTAATAATAAATAATATAATATAATATTAAAATACAAGAAAATAAATAATAAACAATAAATAAATAGAAAATAGTAATAGTAAATAAATAATAAATAACATTACTAAAGCTAAATAAATATAAAAAGAAATAAAACAAGAAAGCAGTAAAAATCAGTAAAGCTATCAAAAAGTAAAAACAAAAGAAATAAAACAAGAAAGCAATAAAGTTGCATGCAGACACATGGAGTGTGTGCATGTGGTTCCCTTTCCAATGTTTGCTCTATTTAATAGATGGTGAGGAAGATGAGAGGCATTCCTCATTCGAAGATTCTATCATTCATTCTCTTGTGAGAATAGTGTTCTAAGATAAAGGAGTCACTGGCAGTAGTACATTGATTGAGGGCTCGGGAGTGGCCAATTGTAGGAAGTCCTTGCGCAATTGAGCCTACGGTTGGGTGGCATGTCGTCCCAAAAACCTTGTTGCACTAAGCTGACTTCAACCATAGGTAAGTGCTACTCATAGTTTGAACTTGATGATTAATTAGTTGATTAATTACATGTTTATTTTGGGCTACTACATATGGTATTAGAGCACTAGGCTCAACCCTTAGGGCCTATGGGCATCTTAAAAAAAAAAAAGAATTGTTTTGTTGGGATTTTTTTTAACTCGACTTGTTTTGAAAGTCACAGGATTGTTACTTATGGGAGGCTGCATGTTTTTTTTTTTTTCTACAAACCCTCACTTTCTAATGACTTAAGTGCCAAAAATTTGAGTTCTAAAGGCCTATGGGATGGAGAATAGTTGGATTTGGCTTTCCCAAGTTTTTTTTGTTCTGTGAATTTTTAAGAAGTATTGCGCATTTTAGGATTTCTAACCTGCAATGTTCCAAATCTCCACTCGGTTTTTCTTGTAACTCAACATTCAATGAAACTAGTTTCCTAATCTTTATAGCTCTTTTTTGTCTTGTCCATCAAGTTTAAGTTTGGCCTTTGTTCCGCGGGATTCAATCTGAAGAATTGTGTTAGATAGTTGGATTTTTAAAATATTGCAGATAATTTAGTTGGAATTTAAATATCATCAAGAAGTGTTGTGGCAACATACACTTCCGGGCGAGTCATTGTTCAGTTTATTGGTAGGCAAACTCTCTTTTACAATTTGGTTGGGCTAGTCAAACGGCCCACGAGACAAGAGACCAGTGGATGGATCTCCAAAGCGAAAATCACTTCTAGTGCCCCGGCTGGAATGCCCGATAAAACCGAATAGAAACTCCTCTAGCATCTTCATTGCACATGGAATGCCAAAAATTAAACACTTGTGACTTGACCTGATATGCATGTTCCATATATGTAGTAACTTTGGTTGCAAAAGCTATGGACTCTTAGATTTACCTATTGTGAACTTTCTCTCCTTGATACTTATGCAATAGGGTAATATAGGGTATTTTATCTGCAGAAATCTATTCCAAAGCCTCTGCCGTTTCCGGGTGTTTTGGTCCTAAACGTCTAATGAGTGAAGTGAACTGTATTCCTGGAAATAAATCAAATCACTTGGTATTTGAAATTATTAGTGTCAAAATTTGTTTGTTATATAATGTATGATGACACCAAAAAAAAAAAAAAACCATTCCGAGTCTATCCCTAGCAGTGTTTTTTTTTTTTGGTTGTGTCAGTTGTTAAGTTGTCAGTGCTCTGAGAGGGTGCATCATCTTTATCGGGGAACTCATGTTTATCCATGGTAATAGCAAAGTCAGTTCAATAAACTATTCGGGAAAATGAAATAATAGTGCTAAAATTAACTTAGCATCCAAACTAGTGTCATAAATTTGCAGTTGAGAATTTCCCAACTAATATGAGTTAAATAGTGGAATTCTCTTTTGGTTTTCCTTTTATGGAGGTAGGGCTCTCACTGGTGGAAACTTGCAGACTTATTACAAAAATATAAGGGTTTTATTGGCAAGACACTTTTACAAGTTTTTGTTTTGGACATTTTCTTTCTGTTTTTGATTTATTGCGTCTCACAAACCAATAAATTTGTGCATGGATTAATAATGACAATGAGAATCCCTCACAGTTTTTCAAGTTCCGTGTTCCAAATACGTAGATTTACCAACTCACTATTTATTTTTATTTTATTTTCTTATTTCTTTTCTTTCCTTGAAAATGCAAATATGATTGACAGGTTCAAACAAAATTATGAATCTGTTCCTTGAATCCTTATGAGACAAATATGATTGACATATTTAAATTAAATTATGAATCTATTCATTGAAGCAGTATGCGTTGTGGAGTTTGAAATACAATTTGCTCCATACATGAATCTCTTTTCCCAATTAATGATCATCTCTTCCTTTTATCATTGAAATAGACTCTCCACCATACAAATGTCATTTCAGGTATGGGTAATACTTCCCCACATTAAGGAACTTCATCCCGAAGTTAAGTTGAATTATTGTTATTGTTATTATTATTATTATTATTTATTATTTATTATTTATTTATTATTTTTGTTATTTATTACTTCATGTTGCCAACACCCTCTGTTGAGCTACTATAACCAGCAGGCACCAAAAGTTTCACAACACCCGAGAAATCCCAAGGAATCTCTGTCCCTCTTCCCACTTTCGGCACCAGGCATAAGCCTGACCTGGTTTGTATCCTAGTCCAAGGCAAGCCCCAAGTCTCGTGCCTGACTCAGACCTCATCTGCCCCAAGGAAGGCATCCGATATGGTACTCAATGGCTCCGGGCATCTCGCAAGGCTGGCCCACTCCCTCCACAACTACTAAGGTGCATAGCCCCAGGAATCGAAGTCCTTACACCTCCACTACACTTCAGCATCCCAATCCAATAACAGGGACCTACCCTAGAACATCAGGCACTTGGCCTCCTCAAGATGGTCCCATAGCCCTTCAAGAGCTATGCATCAAGGGCTACACAAGACAAAGGAACCACTGGCATATGTAGTGTTGATTGAGTTTGTCCCTAGCCCATATGGTGTTACTTATTATCCTTCGTGCGTATGGGCTCACAAGAGATCATCAAATAAATTGGCCCTCTCAGCCCATTTGTGGAGCCATGTGAATCATCACACCTCAACATGCAACCAATGCATTGGCCATACCATCTTAGTATCATAGAAAATAATCCACATGCCAATTCTTGCATGTCATCATGAGAACATTCATCATTGTTAATTACAACATTATGAATAATAATGAATTGCATGCTCATGCATGTCATAAATTTGTATGCAACTATCACATGCTTCACCTTATGAAATACCCTCATAAGTTATAACACCAACATATTTGCATCAAATACATATCATGACTTCACATAATAAATGAATTACTTTTCAATAAACCTCATATTATAGCATCATAATTCCTATGCTACATTATGCATATCATATCCATCATGAGTATTTAACATTAAATACCCATCATCACGTAGTAAATGAATATGTCCATATACCTTGACCTAATATCATAATACCTATGCATATCATCATCATCCTAAGGATACATCATCACTATTGTAACAACTATATAAATTTGAACCTGATGTGCATGATTACCCTTATACCAGCATATCATCAATATGAGAAACATCTCAATACTTATCAAATATAGAATAATACTCTATAAGCATTTTTCTCATAATTCATCAGAAAAATCATTTTCATTTACTTTACAAACATTAAACTATGAACTAAGATTATTCAACATCCATCTAGGATCTATGTTATCTCATTAGTGTTATTAGTGTTATGATTTCGTCAAGATACCAATTACTTCTCAATAATAATTTCTACTTCTTTCAACTAGGAAGTTGACCATCTACACCATAGGTATAATCATCTAAGTACACCGTTAAATTTCACGTGATCCTCATCATCTTGAGTCTTAATCTCTCGTTATACAATCATTATTTAAATCTTTTATCTCGAAATCAAAATCCTTTGGTTTTACATCCATTTTCCCTTTGGCTTACCAACTCCAATACTGCTATATGCAATTGCATATAAACACTAGGTCATCATGATTTAATTTTATATCATACTTAATTTACTTGCATGAGGATTTGTTGATCCATGTTGACTTATACCTACATCACTTAACAATTATTATTTTCATCCACAAAAATATTTTCTTATCTCATCAAGTTCCTATCTCAATACCACTTGATTGCTTTATCATGAATTCACCCTTCATCAAGTTGGGAAAAAGACTCTTTCTCATTAAATAGTAGCATTATTTTAGATTTCGAAACAGTTGGAAACACTACTACCATCATTGTCCATGAAAAATTTAAATGTGTGGTGTTATGTGGAAATGACCTCTTTTAACGTTATGGGAACCAAAATTCTTCACACTTTTAAACTGTGTAGATCATCACTATGACCAGTACCAATCCCGTTTCTCTGTCCACTCATCAATACCCTTAAAAGAACTTTCTTCTTGATAGAACATTCCTTCATTTCCTCCTACCAGATATAGATATATTTTTATTTTTCTCCTAGTCTTATTTTCTCAATATTCCATGTTTACTAGCTTCAAAAATGGAAGCTTATTCACTTCATTCTATTTTATTAAATTGACTTTAATTTCTCACCTCTAGCCATTGTGGTTTCTTTTCCTCCTCTCTTAAAAAACATAGCATTGATATACTTTGGAAATGTTGTTACTATTTCCCAACTTGGGTAATACCTGATAAATAAATTCATTAAGATGGCTACCAAATATAATCCGCTTATTATTTCTTGTTTTAATGCATCAACATAATAAAATTGCCTGATCTTACATCTTGTTTGTTGGAAATAATACTGAGAGGGGGGGGTGAATCAATATTATCTAATTCTTTTAATCAATCTTCCTTATTTGTTCTTTGAATTATTTTTGCATGTCAGTACCATAAAATAATGAGCATGAACAAAGAAAAACAGATAGTCACACCAAAGAACACAAGATGTAAGGTGGAAACCCAATGTGGGTGAAAACCACCTGATGCAATATGTCTCTATCTTCTTTCAACTTAGAAACTTCTTTTACAATGGTTTTGTACTGGTGTAGTCCTTTACCAGTACGCAGGCTACAACCTGCAGAGAGCTACAACTCTCTCTCTCTCGTTTTCCAGTCTCTCCTGGAAGGGAGCTACAACCCCCTACTTCTTTTCATAAAGCATCAAATGATCATCAAGTACATAAAGGTTACAGTCCACTACAGTTATCAGATCAACAATAACAGAACTAACCCAGAACACCTTATCAACAGAAAATTTCAGTCAACAGAACATTTTAATACAGATACGCAGTTTTCCCTTTGTGGCATGCGTCGCTACGCTGTTCACTTTCTGCTTTCCTGCGTATACCCACAGGAATCCTTCTGCCGAACTGCGTGCCCACACACTGTAACTTGAACCGCGCTGCGTATTATTACTGCAGGGACGCACCCAGAGACATTATCGCGCCGCGTACTGTTACTGCAGGGACGCACCCAAAAATACTATCGCGCCGCGTACGGACGCACCTGGAAATACTATCACGCCGCGTACTTTTACTGCAGGGACGCACCTGAACCTTAGTCGCTCTGCATACCCACATAGGTCTCCTTCTGCTCTGCGTACCGACGCAGGTCTCCTGTTTCTGCTCTGCGTCCCCACGCAGATCTTCTGTTAAACACCTGCGTCCTTCTGATTAGGGCCGAATAGGCAGTCCACCAGAGTGGCACAGTTGCTCAGATCTGATCATGCGCTCGAGAGATCACCCTTCACAGATTCGCCTTCAACTTCCCTTTCATATAGATCAAGCTTTTAAGACCATAACCCAATATTTCAGATCTAAAGATATTCAATTGCAAAAGATACTTAGTCAAGTAATCTCCTTTGCTTTATATAGGCAAGCTCCTCCTCAAATCATGGAACAATACCACGAGCCGACACCATAATAACACAATACCGTCGGCTAGATACCAAGAGTAAAACATAAGAAACCCCCACGTGTGCTTTTCTCTGCCTTGAAATGTGTGCACTGGGGGTACGCACCTCCTGAACGGCTGGCCTGCGTATCTGGACGCGGTCCCTGCGTGGTGTACCTGCGTGTACGCACCTTTTGAACTGCTTTCCTGCGTACTTCTTAATTTTCAACAAATTGAGAGCCTTGCCACGGGAGTTGCCATCAAGTACAACATCTGTAACATATAACCATACCAAAAACATAATGCCAACAATCTCCCCCTTTGGACTTGATGGCAACCTCACAAACTTCAGCTTCATGCTCCCCCTTTGACATCAAGGGCAAAGGGGTATGCTCCCCCTTAGATCATGCTCCCCCTGAAAAATGAACCAGATCTGCAACAAAGAACCATAATCCACCATGAAAGAGATAGAGACATATTGCAGCTATTTCCAAGATCTCCTTCTGACCATCCTCCATAAATGCCAACAATGCATTATATGCTCCCCCTGAACCTGTACCATCAATCAGAAAAGGTTCAACAATAAGATGATGCATCAACAACTCCCAGCTTTTGCCTGAGGTATTCAAAAGTTTCCCTGGGCAATGGTTTGGTGAGAATATCAGCAACTTGTTCCTTAGAAGGAACATACTCCAACTTGACCTTCTGTTCAAGTACTTGTTCCCAGAGAAAATGGTACTTGATTGGTATGTGCTTGGTTTTTGAATGCATAACCGGATTCTTTGAGATGCTGATTGCACTTGTGTTATCACATAAGATGGGGATAGGTGGAGTACAAGTGATTTGAAAATCCTGCAAAGTCTGCATCATCCAAAGGAGTTGAGTGCAACAAGATGCAGCAGCAACATATTCCGCTTCAGCTTTAGACAAGGCAATCAAACTCTGTTTCTTGCTGAACCAAGATACTAGTCTGGAACCCATAAAGAACGCACCACCACTTGTGCTTTTCCTGTCATCCACACTTCCGGCCCAATCTGCATCTGTATAAGCATGAAGTGTAAGATTTGTATCTCTAGGATACCATAAGCCATAATTTTGAGTCCCTTGAAGATATTTGAAAATTCTCTTCACTGCCTGAAGATGAGTCTCCTTCAGATTTGCCTGAAATCTTCCAACTATTCCAACTGCATGCATGATGTCTGGTCGGGTACCAGTCAAATAAAGTAAGCTTCCAATCATAGATCTGTAGGTTGGTTGATGTACTGTTGCAGATTCATCATTTGCACTGAGGCTACATCCTGTGACCATGGGTGTACATACTGGTTTTGCATCTTCCATACCATATTTCTTCAAAATCTGTTTGAGATACTTGGTTTGAGATAAAAAGATTCCTCCTTCTTTTTGTTGGATTTGCAAACCAAGGAAATATGTCAGTTCTCCTAGCAAAGACATTTCAAATTCTTTCTGCATTACCGAGGCAAAGCTTTGACTCATAGCTTCTTCATTGCTCCCAAAAATAATGTCATCTACATACACAACCAGTATTAGCAATTTGTCATTTTCAACTTTTATATAAAGATTGCTATCTGCTGATCCTTTTGAAAAACCTTGTTGATGAAGATATTTGTCCAAACGGTAGTACCAAGCCCTTGGAGCCTGTTTGAGACCATAGAGAGCCTTTTTCAATCTGCATACAAGATTTGGATCATTTCCAAGAATGAACCCATCTGGCTGTTCAATGTATACTTCTTCTTCCAGGTCTCCATTCAGAAAGGTTGATTTCACGTCCATTTGAAATACTTTTAAGTTTTGAAAACTTGAGAGAGCAAGGAACATTCGGATGGCCTCAAGTCTTGCAACCGGAGCAAAGGTTTCTTCAAAGTCTATTCCTTCTTGCTGGGCATACCCTTTACAAACAAGTCTGGCTTTGTTTCTAATTACTTCTCCATTTTCATTCAATTTGTTTTTGAAGACCCATTTTGTTCCGATAACATTCTTATCCTTTGGTCTAGGAACCAGCTCCCAAGTGTTATTCTTTTCGATTTGCTCAAGTTCTTCATCCATTGCTTTCACCCAACATTCATCTTTGCATGCCTCTTTCACACTTTGTGGTTCAGTAGAGGAGAGTAATGCCAAATAGCTTGAAGCTTCTTCAACTGTTCTTCTTGTTTGTACACCTGCTTCTTTCTGCCCCATAATCTGAGATTCTGGATGATTCTTCTGAACATATCTGGATGGAGTCTTTTCTTCTATTCTTGTCTGCTCCTCTGGTTCTTCTTGAGGTTCTTCTTGAGGTTCTTCTTCTTCATCATTCTGTCTTTGAGGGTAGCCTTCATCTTCTTCGATGTCTTCATGATGTACTTGCCTGGGAATGTATCCCTTCTCATCAACCACTACGTCAATACTGTCAACAATTCTGCCAAGTCTTTTATTGTAGCATTTGTATGCTTTGCTATGTGGAGAGTAACCAAGAAGAATGCCTTCATCTGCTCTAGGTTCAAGTTTGCCAAGCTGCTCATCAGTATTCTTGATATAGCATTTGCTCCCAAAGATTTTGAAGTGCTTTACCGAAGGAGTCTTACCACTCCAGAGCTCATGAGGAGTTTGAGTGTTGTTCACCTAGACATTTGTTTTGTTAAGAATAACAACTGCAGCATGTGCAGCTTCACCCCAGAAAGTTTCGGGAGTTCCTGATTCATCAAGCATAGCACGAGCCATTTGTTGGACTGTTCTGTTCATTCTTTCCACAACTCCATTTTGCTGAGGAGTTCTAGCTGTAGAGAATTCTCTTCTTATCCCATGTTCTTCACAGAAATCGAAAAATTCATTTGAGGTAAACTCCCCACCTCTGTCGGATCTAAGGCACTTAATTTTGTGACCTGATTCATTTTCAACCAAGGCTTTGAAGGACTTGAATTTTTCGAATGCTTCATCTTTGTGCTTCATAAGTCCTAGCCAGACAAACCTGGAGAAATCGTCAATGAATAGTATCAAGTATTCTTCTCCTCTAGGTGTTCTTTTCCTGAATGGACTGCATGTATCTGTATGTACTAGCTCGAGAGGCATGCTAGCTGATCCTTCCTTCTCTGGAAAGTTAGTTCTGGTTTGTTTTCCAAACTGACATGATTTGCATATGGTGTTGTCAAGAATTTTGATATCTGGAAGATCGCGAACTGCCTGATATTTGCATGCTTTCCTTCTTTGTGAAAAGCTTAGATGCCCCAGCCTCCGATGCCATAACCAGTGCTCATCATCCTTGCTCAGATAGCATTGTTATTGTCCTTCTTCAAATATGTACAGATTATTTGGAGTTCTTTTGCCTTTGATCACTATTTTACCTGTATCAAGATCACGAACAAGACATCCATTTGATATAAATATAACCTCGGTTCTTTGATCACACATCTGGCTGACACTTAGAAGATTATGCTTCAATCCATCAACATACAAAACATTTCCAGCCTTGACTTTTTCTTTTAACTGAGCAATGCCCTTTCCTTTTATAGTTGCAGGAGTATCATTTCCAAAAGAGACTTTCTTTCCCTTTTCTAGAGCAGAATAAGACTCGATTTTTTCTTTATCACTTGTCATATGCTTCGAACATCCACTGTCAATGTACCATAGATTTTCCTGTCCCTCTGCATAAAATGCTATCCCACATCTTTCTGTTTGAGGTTCCTTTATTCTCCATGTTTTGGTGCTTGAGGCTTGTTCCTTTTTCAGATGAAACCTGCTCCTGCATTCAGAGTCTTCATGACCAAAGTTATTGCAAATAGAACATTCAACTTCATTTTCAAGAACTGAAAAGTTGTTATAGGTCCTTTTTGTAATCCCTGTCATACTTCTTTGTTTTTGAGCTTCCCTAGTCATGATCGTTTTATATGCAACACATTGAGCTGCTTTGTGACCAAAGTTATGGCAAGAAAAACATTGTCCATTGAAGAAACTTCTTTGGTTATTGAATCTACCAGCCAACTGATTGTAATTTCTATTTTCATCTATTCTTGAACCAAATTGAGAAGATTTTACCTGTGGCTGGTTGTAGCTTTTGTTCACCCTTAAGATGGATTGCCCTTGATAGTTTCTGTTTGTAATTCGTTCCTGCTTTACCTGTTGATCTTCATTGTTCTTTTGCTCATTTCTTCTTGCTGCATCAAGATAACTTTTTGAGGTGGATGCTTGAGAAGTTTCTCCATTATAGCCCAGACCTGTCTTGTTTAGAGGAGACCGCTGCACATTGATAATCTCATCCAAAGTTTCAGATCCTTTGACAAACTTGAGATTAATAGCTTTTGTTTTCTCAATCTCTTTTCTAAGACCAACAATTTCACCTTCTAATTTTTCAAGATGTTTTTCCTTTTCATCAATTTGAAATTGTAGAGTATCAATGATCATGTTCTTTTCTTCTATACATCTCTTGAGTCTAGTAATTTCATCATAAAGGTTATCCACATCTATAGCATCCATATAATCATCATCTTCAAATGCCATTAACAACTTATATTCATTACCTTGTTCATCTTCATCACTGTTTGATAGACCATCACTATCTTCATGAGTGTAGTAGCTTTTCTTATTTGCGTTCTGTTTCTTGTTCCATCTAGCAGGTTCCTTTCCTTTATCCTTATAAGGACATTTTGCAGCATAATGACCTACTCTTCCACAAGCAAAGCATTTAAAAGGTAACTTACCTCTGAACCTTCCAGAACCCCTTTGAAGATTTCTGACAAAATTTGATTCTTCTTCCTCTTCTTCTGGGACGTGGCTTGCTTCATAATAATCTCCTTTGCTTGATGTCTTGAAAGCAGCTTCTCTTCTGTCTGATTGACCTCCCTTTCTCATTTCATAAGCAGTTAGAATTCCATGTAGCTGAGACATAGTAAGAATTCATAGATTTTCCTTTTCTTCTATTGCAGATACTTTAGATTCAAACTTGGGGGACAATGATCTTAGAACCTTTTCAACCACAATAGCCTCTTTTATTTCTTCACCCAAATTTTTCATACAATTAACAACCCCATCTACCCGAAGAAAATAGTTAGCCACACTTTCATCATTATACATTTTGAGAGTCTCATACTGAATTCTGAGAGTTTGAAGTTTAGCACGCTTTACATGTTCATCTCCTTCATAGCTCGTGACAATTTTGTCCCATATCTCTTTTGCGGATTTATAGTGCATTACCTTCATGAATTCTGATTGAGATATACATCCCAATAGAGTACTGACTGCTTTCACATTTGTTTCATACTTCTTTTTCTCGGCTGCATCTGTAGGAGTAGCTGAAGGAAAAGCATAGCCTGTCTCTATGATGTCCCAAACTTCTGTACCAAGAGATTGAAGATAGGCAGTAACTCTTACCTTCCAATAATTGAAGTTTGTCCCATCAAAAACCGATGGCCTGATTGATGCTTCTCTCTCGTAGTTGCTCATGATGAACGATCTACCTTCAAGCGATCAAGCTTCTCTGAAGGACCTGCTTTGATACCAATTGTTGGAAATAATACTGAGAAGGGGGGGTGAATCAGTATTATCTAATTCTTTTAATCAATCTTCCTTATTTGTTCTTTGAATTATTTTTGCATGTCAGTACCATAAAATAATGAGCATGAACAAAGAAAAACAGATAGTCACACCAAAGAACACAAGATGTAAGGTGGAAACCCAATGTGGGTGAAAACCACCTGCTGCAATATGTCTCTATCTTCTTTCAACTTAGAAACTTCTTTTACAATGGTTTTGTACTGGTGCAGTCCTTTACCAGTACGCAGGCTGCAACCTGCAGAGAGCTACAACTCTCTCTCTCTCGTTTTCCAGTCTCTCCTGGAAGGGAGCTACAACCCCCTACTTCTTTTCATAAAGCATCAAATGATCATCAAGTACATAAAGGTTACAGTCAACTATAGTTATCAGATCAACAATAACAGAACTAACCTAGAACACCTTATCAACAGAAAATTTCAGTCAACAGAACATTTTAATACAGATACGCAGCTTTCCCTTCTGTGGCCTGCGTCACTACGTTGTTCACTTTCTGCTTTCCTGCGTATACCCGTAGGAATCCTTCTGCCGAACTGCGTGCCCACGCACTGTAACTTGAACCGCGCTGCGTATTATTATTGCAGGGACGCACCCAGAGACATTATCGCGCCGCGTACTGTTACTGCAGGGACGCACCCAAAAATACTATCGCGCCGCGTACGGACGCACCTGGAAATACTATCGCGTGGCGTACTTTTACTGCAGGGACGCACCTGAACCTTAGTCGCTCTGCGTACCCATGCAGGTCTCCTTCTTCTGCTCTG
This sequence comes from Pinus tabuliformis, assembly GCA_031772625.1. Taxonomy (NCBI): domain Eukaryota; kingdom Viridiplantae; phylum Streptophyta; class Pinopsida; order Pinales; family Pinaceae; genus Pinus; species Pinus tabuliformis. The sequence continues at coordinate 187,033,104 of CM062820.1, forward strand.
CGTACCGACGCAGGTCTCCTGTTTCTGCTCTGCGTCCCCACGTAGATCTTCTGTTAAACACATGCGTCCTTCTGATTAGGGCCGAATAGGCAGTCCACCAGAGTGGCACAGTTGCTCAGATCTGATCATGCGCTCGAGAGATCACCCTTCACAGATTCGCCTTCAACTTCCCTTTCATATAGATCAAGCTTTTAAGACCATAACCCAATATTTCAGATCTAAAGATATTCAATTGCAAAAGATACTTAGTCAAGTGATCTCCTTTGCTTTATATAGGCAAGCTCCTCCTCAAATCATGGAACAATACCACGAGCCGACACCATAATAACACAATACCATCGGCTATATACCAAGAGTAAAACATAAGAAACCCCCACGTGTGCTTTTCTCTACCTTGAAATGTGTGCACTGGGGTACGCACCTCCTGAACGGCTGGCCTGCGTATCTGGACGCGGTCCCTGCATGGTGTACCTACGTGTACGCACCTTTTGAACTGCTTTCCTGCGTACTTCTTAATTTTCAACAAATTGAGAGCCTTGCCATGGGAGTTGCCATCAAGTACAACATCTGTAACATATAACCATACCAGAAACATAATGCCAACATTTTTATCCATAATTCATTCATATAGTTAATCACCTATGGAAAACTTTACAATGTGGCTCTCCCATTAGAGGGAAAACTGTTATAGATGTTGTCATGCACACAACTTAACTTCTCCAATCATTCTATTTTATCATACCTTCCAGGTTCCTTAAAAATGACCTTCATTATTACCATGATTATTCAACATCATTAGTTGATTGCCAATATTTTCTTCTTTATGTGAATCATCCTTAGATAAACCTTATAGTGATACCTTTAGAGTACCTAGTTATTATTATACCAAACTCTTCCATTATGTTCTAAAATAGGTTGCCTCTTCTTAATGATTTCTTACCCTTGTTGTGACACTTCCTCTCAACCACCATAATTATCTACCTAGCACCAAGTTGGCCATAAGAACATGATCTATCTTCATATTTTTATAATTATCTTCCTTAGGAATTGTTTGGCTAAACTAGTGGTTGTTGCCATAGTGGTGGGTTTCCACATGGTGACTTCCGCTTGGACCAAGGGATCGAATCCATGCAAGAATTTTTTAGCTTGATGTTTATCATCAGCCATATAGTCTACGTGATGGACCAATGCATAAAATTTAGCTTCATAGTCCTCGATAGATCTACCATTCTGTTGCACTTCATGGAAAGTGCCTACTTTTTGGTGCTTGTACTCCTCTGAGAGGTACCTAGTTCAGAAGGCTTCCTCAAACATTTCCCAAGTGACTTGCCCTGGGGTGACTTGCATCTTCATTTCTTCATTTACCCACCATAATAGAGCATCTCCTTTTAGTAGACTCATTGATATTTGGGCCTTTTCCCGTGAAGTGTATGTCTTAAAACTAAGTGCCCTTTTGACACCAATTACCTATGCTTCTGCTTTTGAACCCTCTTCTTGACCTGTAAACTCTGGTAATTTCAATTTTTGGACTTCTTTCATAATATCAAGGGGTGTTTGTCCATCTGGCATTGAATTGAGAATTTAGGTCTTGTCTCTATTTTTTGTTCCAACTCCCTTCCTTTACCTTGATAATTTCATTGATTTTGTCCTCGACTTGAGACCCAATCCTTAAAGATATTGGTCAATTCTCCAAGGGAATGTAATATAGCTTGCTCAACTGGGGTTCCTATCTCTGAAGTGGCGGGAGGTCGGGTTTCCACCTCAGGGTTGCTTCGTGTTTGTCTTCAACGTTTAGGAGCCATGATCTCCCCTGTGGCTTTAAGTTGAATTTTACATTACTTCCTTACTCATGTGCCAAAAGCTAAAATAAATCTAGAATATGCCCTGATTTTAGAATATGCGATCAACACACAATTGATTTTCCATTCATCTAAATTTAATTATTACAATACTTAAACCATAAATTATCAATAATCACTAATTTTATAGTATTATACCATGGAAAAGATGAGTTAGAAGGTAATAATGATGTTTGAATAAAACTTAAAAATTGTCTCAACATAAAATCAAAATTCGAATGAATAAAGCTTAAGACTATTGGTGGCATGATTTCTAAAAGAAAATTTATTCACCATGACTTTTGAAATTATATGTCACACTAATATTAAATCTACAGATTCATGACCTATGTGCTAGGATAAATTGAAATTCTGTGTTGTAGAGTGAAATATTTTGAGTATTTGTTTAAGCAATCATAACTTATGTTAGAAGAAAGATGTTATAAAAATTAAACGAACTGCCTTTAACAAAATAAATTGTTAAATAAATGTATTGAATGTATCTTGAGATTCTTATGGCCATTAAATGATTACTCTAAGGGGCTTTAAGAAATCAAACAACTAAAGAAACACACCATAAACAAGAAGGGACAGCGCCACCCAACCCAAAACCGGATCGAATGACTGGGAAGGTTATACCTTCCCAAAACAAAAAATAAAATCATTTTATTAATAAAATGCCCCGCCTAGAAGCGCACCCGCAAAGGCAACACCATATCAAACCCTTAACAAAGCTTTAATAGCTACTGGGTTTTACATTCATAAAGATCGAAACAATACCATGAAACTCTAAACAAACCTATTGACTACAATAAATTTTAGCTATAATAATTTTAGCACTTTGAATTCTTGACGAGAGATGGAGCTTCTTTTGGTGTTTGGACTTTGAACAGATATGAACTTCATTTGAGGTAACCTTGTGGATCATACTAGTTATATTAGTTCAATAGAGGGTGTTTGCAACATGAAGTAAAAAATAGCAAAAATAATAAATAAATAATAAATAATAAATAATAATAATAATAATTCAACTTAACTTTGGGACGAAGTTCCTTAAAGCAGGGAAGTATGTAATGTCCCTTATATAAATAGTAAATAATGATAATAATAATAATACTAAAATAATAAATAATATAATATAATATTAAAATACAAGAAAATAAATAATAAACAATAAATAAAAAAAATAGTAATAGTAAATAAATAATAAATAGCAATACTAAAGCTAAATGAATATAAAAAGAAATAAAACAAGAAAGTAGTAAAAACCAGTAAAGCTATCAAAAAGTAAAAACAAAATAAATAAAACAAGAAAGCAATAAAGTTGCATGTAGACACATGGAGTGTGTGGATGTGGTCCCCCTTCCAATATTTGCTCTATTTAATATATGGTGAGGAAGATGAGAGGCACTCCATCATTCCAAGATTCTATCATTCATTCTCTTGGGAGAATAGTGTTCTAAGGTAGAGGAGTCACTGGCAGTAGTACGTTGATTGAGGGCTAGAAGGTGCTAGTTGTAGCAAGTCCTTGGGCAATTGAGCCTATGGTTGGGTGGAGTGTCGTCCCCAAAACCTTGTTATAGCAAGTAGAATTCAACCACAGGTAAGTGCTACTCATAGCTTGAACTCGATAATTAATTAGTTGATTAATTACATGTTTATTTTGGACTGTTACATAATTGTGATTCCCAACACATTATATGAGAGTAAGAGATGTAATGTCTTATCCTGTAAACATTTCCACTTGGCTAAATTATATAAAACATAAAAATAAAATAAAATAATTAATAATTAAAATAAATTGAAATAAAATAATCCATTGCAATTTTTACGTATGGTTTAATTTACCATGGTTTTGCCAATAATATTTTTATGTAAGAATATATATATATATATATATATTCACTCTAAAAAAACTGCAAAATTGCAAGGCTTGAGAAATACATAATTAATATGGATCTAGACTAATAAAATAAATATTTTAATATCCATTTAATTTATAAACTATGATAATATAATTTAGGGTGATGTATTTACGATTTCTCTACAGTAATAATTAACGATCTCTCCGCGGTAATAATTTACGATCTCTGTGGTCATAATTTACGATCTCTCTGTGGTAATAATTCACGATCTCTCTGCGGTAATAGAAAAACAATTAGGGGCACGTGCATCTGCAGTCTGGCTTGATGATATGATGTGCACACATTCCTTATATTTTTCCAATACATATCTGCTCATATATTTTCAAGTATGAATAGTTCACCACAATTACCAAAGATTACCAAAGGTAGACCTAGCACAATTACTCTACAAAGCCTCTATGAGTATATAGAGTCTTTAGAGAAACGTAGAGAAGAAAGAGAAGTCAAGCTACAAATAGAATCAGCAGCCATGCTAGAAAATAAATTCACATCTCTTAAAGACAAGATCCAAAAACAAATAAAAAATAAAATAGAACTATTGGAGAATAAGATGTAGGCAATGGAGACTAGGTTGCAAGTTATAGAAGAACAAAACCAGGATATGAACCAAACATCCCAGTAAGTAGATGTTGATACTTTAGAGAGTCTTAAAATGAAGGACATGATTAAAGAGTTAGAAGAAAAGGTTAATAGCTGCCTCACCCTAAATAGTGTGGCAAGTAAATTAGATATCAAACCAATTAAAGATGAAATAGAATTAGACCATGAACGTAACAAAAGGGCCTTGAACTTTATAATGTTCGGTTTGAAAGAGGAGGTAGATGAGGATACTTTAGCCATAGCCCAGACAGAATTACATAATAGTTTACAAATTGAAACAATGTGTCTCATAGAAGAAACAAGGTTGGGGAAACTAACTGAGAATAAAGGATGGTTGATCTGAATAAAGGTGAGTTCTACTGACCATAAGTATGACATACTTAGCAAAAACTCAAGTCTAAAAGGAATGTGAATATTTATAAATGAAGATCTCATTCCAAAATATCAAGCAGAATTGAGAAAGGAGGTTCAAAAGGTAAAGGAAGCTAGGAAGGAAGGAAAATGTGGAATAATCAGAAATAGAAAAGTCGTTATTCGAGATAGAAACCAGAAAGACAATAATAAATAGCAACACAACATGCTCTTGATTCTTTCTTGGAACTATTGGGGCTTTCCATGGAACAAAGGCCCCAAACTAAGTTGGATCTTGAATGATGTTGATATTATTTTTCTTGTTGAAACTTGGGAGCACGAAGAACCAAAGGTCCCTAACATAGATGGCTTTACATTATGGTCTACCTGGAATAAGGGATCCTCCCGTAGAGGCATTAGGGGTATAACTTGTTACATTAAGAAGAACATCTCTCCACATGCCATGATTTATAAAAATGACCCTTACAACCGATATAGTTGGATATAAATTACTGACATTTATGATAAAAAGACCTACATAGGAATCTGTTATTCCCCCCCATCAATTCTAACTTCTATAAGAAAAATAATCTAGATAAAAATAGTCCTTACAATGGTTTAGAGAATGATATTTATAGCTTAAGGAATGAAGGCAATATCCTTTTAATGGGTGACTTTAATGCTTGAACTTCAAGCTACTAAGCTATTCTTCTAACCAATCATTCCAACCCTAATCCTCTTTGGTTAGATGAAGGTTGTCCTCTGGCTAGCCAGTGCAAAAGGTGCTTTGAAGACTTCAGGGAGAATCTGTTTGGGTCAGAGCTAGTCAAGCTCTATAGAGCTCAAGATCTTATAATTTGCAACGGTCTAAAGAAGTGGCCCAATTCTATCCAGATGACCTGCATCCATGGGGTTGGTAGTAGCGTGGCAGACTATGTTATCTCTGATCTCCATCTATACAACGAAATAACAAATTTTGACATCTTAAATAACCACAAGCCTGACTTTGATCATAGACCTTTACTTATAACTCTCAATTTTGTCATGCATAGGGATCCCATAGAATATAATCCTTATAGCCAAAAGAAGTTAATCTTTGATAGAAATAAAAAAGATCTCTTTCTAAATGAATTAAAAATTAATTTGCTTCCTTTATCTAGTATAGACAACATAGAAGATCTCTATCATAATTTTACTACAGCCCTCTCATATTCTGTTAACAAGTTCTCAATTGAAGTTTCAAGTAATAAAAGAAATAGCAAAACAAACCCATGGTATGACAAAGATTGTAAAAGTGTGAGTAGAAAAATTAAGGAAGTTGTTGACGAATATCTTAAAATTGGCAAGATAAAAATATACAAAGTCCTAACTAAAAGGAAAAAAGGTAGTATATTCATAAAAGACGAGAATTTCTTACACCTCTCTAAGGTAGTTCATAAGAAATTCTGGAGACATATTCTAACTAGGAAAACTAAAGATATTAATAAGATTTATTTACACGACTGGAATTCCTATCTTAAAAATCTTTATGAATCTCTAAATGTCATGGATAACTTTGAAACCCTGCTCACAACAAAAGAAATTTTTTCATTAGAAGACATTTATTTTGGGGTTAATCACTTAGCTAATGAGAAAGCTAAGGACATTGAAGGTTACCAGGCAGAAATCTTAAAAATTGGAGTTCCTGTCCTTATCCCCCACCTTCACAAGCTTTTCAATCAAGCATTCAAGCAAGGGTTCCCTAAACCATAGACTCAAAGCCTCACTATCGCTATTTTTAAAAGTGGGGATACAAATAACCCCTCTAATTATCGGACAATTATGATCAACCCTCTTAGCCAAGTTATATGGTATTATTTTGGAAAGGAAGTTGAGCATATGGCTTGAAAGTGAAGGTCATCAGGCTAAAGGAAAAGCTGGTTTTAGAAAGCAGCACTCAACAATGGACCACCTCGTTACGATTAGGATCATTATGGAGGAATGCCGCAATGATAATGTTATGAAACCAGCTCAAGAAAAGATAGAAAAGATAGACCAATGCCTTAGAATTTAGCCTCTTCGAGGGGGCAACCTCCTTTACATTACATAAATGAACAGTTCTTGGATTATACAAATGAAAAGACCTCCTTTCTATATATAGGAGTCTCAAGGGTCATAACATAATCAGAGCCGACATAACAATAATAATGTAAGGGCACAATAATAACAATAGTGGGCTTCTGTGTGGCACAATAGTAATAATATGGGCACTACATGGGTACATCAATATAATAAGTGGGTTGTACTAATAACAATAAGGGGTTACACTAGTAGTATAGGGGCCTAACATGCCCCTCTCCTTCAAAAAGCGTTGTCCTCAATGCTTGAGTAGTTCTTGATGCTTCTGTATAAAATTCTTGTCCTCCCATGTGGAATATTCAGCGGGTAAGTTTTTCCACTTGATGAGATACTCTGAAATTGATCGATTTCGTAGCTGTCGGGTTCTTGTTTCTGTGACTGCTCCAAGTTCCAATATTATTTTTCCTTCCCCTTTAATTTTTGGCAATATTGTTTGAATTGGGATCTTTTGCAACTTTTGAATAAGTGGCCATACTTCTTTGTCCTTCTTCCATTCATCCCTTGCTTTGTTTATCCAATCTGGTTGGATAATATAAATAGCACAAAAAAATGCTTCCACATCCTCATCCTTGAAGAGTCTTCCCATTCGGTAAGGTCGCCATTTTTTAAGTGCCTGTTGTTTCGCTTGATTTTTCACCGAAGTGGCGTTATCCTTTAAAATTTGGAGAACTTGTTGTTGATGCTCGATGTGATCTTTCACTGCTTGAACCTTTTTCTTCTTGATATGTTCTTCTATCTCTAGAGTTTGAGGAGTGGTAATTTCTTCCAATCCTTTACAAGATATGGTCGGATTTATTTCTTGATGCTCGATGTGATTTTTCACTTCATGAACATTTTTCTTCTTTATATGTCCTTCTATCTTGATAGTTTGAGGAGTGGTAATTTCGAACAATGAATTACAAGATATGGTTGGATTCATTTCTTCTTTCTCGATGTGATCTTTCACTTCTTGCACCTTTTTCTTCTTGATATGTCCGTCTATCTTGAGAGTTTGAGGAGTGGTAATTCTTGCCAGTGCTTTACAAGATATGGTCTGATTCATTTCTTCTTCCTCTGGGGTGGGTCCTGGCGTATATCTTCTTCTTTTGTTGTTTCTTGATCCTTTTCTTCCTCCTCTTCATATTCTATGTAAAATAATTTCTTCTCAGCACACTTATGACCTTTAGTGCATTTGCTATCACAATTGTAACAAAAACCTTTTTCTCTTTTTTCTTCCAATTGTTGTGGTGTAACCCTTGTAGGTTGTGGAAGGCTAGGAGAAACAACACTTCCATCTTTATAGTTGTGAGGGGTACACTTCCTGGTTTCCATAATTTTTCTTTCCACTATGTCACAATGCCCTTTTACTCATTCCAATTGTTGTGGTGTTGCTCTAAAGAAGGTGTTTCTCTTTGTGTCCTCATAATGTGCTATCATTTCCTCCTCGAAAATTGACCACGTAACAAGTTGTTTACGAGAACAAAACCCTTTGTACTATAAAAATTGATCTGGTTCTAAATATGAAGATGCAATACATACCTTTTGTAATAGTTGTACACCATGTATATCAAAATATTGCTCCATCTGAAGTATCCAATTTACCGGATCCTTGCCATCAAACATCCTTATCTTGCTTTTTCTTGATTTTAGGAGCTCTACCTTGAAATGACTGTAACTCTGTACTTTCTGATCTTTAAGTTCTAAAATTGTGACCTGTAGTAGCCCTCTGTGTCCTCTTTCTAATGCCACTAGTATGATCCAAATTGGTTTCTCCAAGGAAGCGTTATGCGAAATCTCCCACAGTGACTTGCTTATAGACTAGTTTAGTAGAGCGAACTTGTATGACGTGCCACAAGTCACTATTTCAACCTTTGGATCTGAAAAATGAATACAAGAAACTACAGTCCGTCCTCTTTCTGTACCTTCTTACGAAATTTCAATCCGATCCTCAGACAGAAATTTATGACGATTTTTCCCAGGTCACCTGTTTTGAATGTAATTCAGGAGTTTGCAAAAAGACCAAATTCCTCAGATCATATCTCCGCAAATATCGCGCGAAAAGCTCTGAAATTTGGACCCAAGGTTCAGTGCAATTTCTTCTTAAATGGGTTTTTTTTGCGTCTTATGAAACGTCACAGAAGAAAAGTTATAGCAAAAATTCCACGATGACCTGTTTGGAGCAGCGAAACCCTAGAATCCAAAGCTCTGATACCAAATGTTATGAAACCAGCTCAAGAAAAGATAGAAAAGATAGATCAACGCCTTAGAATTCAGCCTCTTCGAGGGGAAAACCTCCTTTACATTACATAAATGAACAATTCTTGGATGATACAAATGAAAAGACCTCCTTTCTATATATAGGAGTCTAAGGGGTCATAACATAATCAGAGCCAACATAAAAATAATAATGTAAGGGCACAATAATAACAATAGTGGGCTTCTATGTGGCACAATAGTAACAATATGGGCACTACATGGGTACATCAATATAATAAGTGGGTTGTACTAAATACAATAAGGGGTTACACTAGTAGTATAGGGGCCTAACAGATAAATCCAATCTCTTCTATTGCTTTGTGGAATTTAGAAAGGCTTTTGATACGGTTCCTAAAAACAACCTTTCGAACAGATTAGAAGAGCTAAAGGTTCCTTTTGAGTTGAGAGTTGTCGCTATAAGGTTATACGAAAATGTAATTTCCAAGTTAAAGAGCAATGTGGGGTGGTTGAAAGATATTAAGTGTAATATCGGAGTTAAACAAGGTTTGCCCCTCTTCCCTACCCTATTTGGTATTTACAGCGACAAGCCAGAAGGTTGTTTAGAGGAAGCAGGATGTGATGGCACGATCTTAGCTAGGATAGGCATCATCCTTCTTCTCTACGGTGACAATATTGTTCTTCTTGCAAGGTGCCCATCTGATCTTGACAAGCAACATATACTTCTTAAGGATTTGTGCTTTACCATGGGTATGAGTGTTAACACTGACAAAACAAAAGTTATGACTATCAAATCCAAGAAGGACACTGACGCTAATTTTATGTATGACAATAGTAGCTTGGAGGAAGTGTATTCCAAGGAAAATTTTAAGGATGGAAAATTTTCTTGAAGTTTAAAACATTGGCGAATCTCACTAATCCCTAATATGCAAATTATAAATGTTTATTGATATATTTGTAAAATTAATCAAATTTATAATTATTTTATGTATAGTCTCTATATAATGTTGGCGATTTTTAAGGTAAAATAATTTTATATTCTAAAATTTGGGCGAATCGTCTTTTATAAAATTGGAAATTGGCGAATCTTTTTTGTGGAAAAATCATGGAAAATTAGCCCACTGGGCGAACATTAGCCCCTAAAATTTTCCCTGGTGTATTCCTACAAGTACCTAAGAAATGATATTCATCATAAGCTCAACTTGAACTATAGCATTGAGAAAAGGATTAATGGGGGATGAAAAGCTTATTTTGTTCTTGAAAATAATTGTAAAACAACAAACCTTGTAATGTGGGATAGAAAAAAACTCCTCTTTGAAACTTTAGTCACTCTGATTATCTTATATGGATATGAGGTTCGGGGTTGTAGCATCTCTAGAGAATCCTGGAAAAAGATTGAGCAAATCCAAAAGCGTTTTATAACGTATAACCTTAGAATTGAAAGCAACACACCCTACCATATTCTCCTTATAGAAGTGGTTCTTTCCCCTATCGAGAGCCTAGCTATGACTAGGCTTTTGTTGTACAAGCACAAACTTAATAACATAGTAGACCATAGAGTTCCTAAGATAGCTTTAAATTCCATCGAAAACCACCTAAGACTCAAATGAGGTTGGTATAAATACATGAGGGCCTGTTCAAACCATTGGGAGATCGACGAAAATGTTGCATTGCAAAACATTAATAACATTAAAAATATTGTTACTTCTAAGTTCAAAGAAAAATGTGGTGTGAGAAAGATTTAGTAGCTAAAAGAAAATTAAGATATTATAAGGAGGTCATAAACCCCACCTTAGAAGATCAGAAGTATCTCTCTATTTTATCTAGCTCAAAGAAGAAAATTAATATAGCCAAGATTAGAACGAACTCTCATGAACTCCATAGTGAAACGGTTCATTGGGCAGTTCCTAAAACACCACGGATGGAAAGGTTCTGCCATCTCTGTGAGAATACGAAGATCGAGATGAAAATCACTTCCTCGTAGAGTGCCCCTCGTACAACCACATTAGATCTCGGTGTCAAAATCTTTGTTGCAACACTGAACTTCCTAGCTTTTTACGTGAGATTGGGAGGCTTCTCCAAGCTTTTTGAGAATAAGAATAAAATCTTAAATCAAACTAAATAACTCATTTCTTTAAGTCGGATAGACCAAATTTTAGTCTAAGTAATGGACTTTAATTAAAATTAATTTAAAGAATAATTAAACAACCAATATATTTTATAAAATATTACCAGCTATTCGCATTGAGCTCGTGCCCTATATGCGCGTTCAAGTGACGAGTCCAACTCTGGCTTCGTGACCCAAGAGTCCAACTCTAGCTTCGTAACCTCCTGGGTCGGTGCCAAGAGGCCGGGGCCCCGCTCGTTTTTAGATTCCCACTTATGGTTCTCCTTCCAGTCCAGTATGTGACCGCCGACGAAACGTGTGGTAAACACCCCACATTTCGCTCTTGGTTCTTGCTCTCGCGAATAAGTCGACCTGCCCTTACGAAATAATTCGGTAAATGAGATCACCGCTAGTATTCACTGATTATAATTACTCGCGTTCATTCAGGATATAGCCCCATCGAAGCTTTAAACCTTTCCATGTTATCGGTTTTTCCTCATAGAATTCTTTGCTGCTGCAAGCCTATCAGTCAGTTGTGATATCTCGGAAAACGTCTAAACGGTATCATTTTTTTTTCATCAATTGACAGCGATGGGATATCTTAATTTTTATCTACTAATTCTAACTAATATCATATTTTTAATCTGCTAACAGTGAGCATTGAGATGAAGAAGCGCTCAATGCTTCTGGTGATTATGATCGCGTTCCTGCTCGTCGCAGGCCGTAGCAGAGGCAGGCAACTGAAGGACCTGTTTATGAACCCCAACAATTCCTTCCTCAACTCCGTTGTCGAAGATAGCTCCCGTTTATATACCGCCAAAGGTTAAGTGGAGAACAAGGCAGCGAAGCGTGATCAAGAGATAAGCCCTTGGAATTTTTCTTCCCCGAAGAGGGCCACGAATCATCACGAGTTATCCCTAACTCTTAGCCCGAGTGTTCAAATAACCAAGAAGATCGAATCACCCGCATCAAACACAGCGAAAGCCATATTTAATTTACTAGCCAAGGGCAAAGTAACGCCGTCGGAACCCAGTCCAAAGGTAAATTCCATGGTTGCCGGAAAGTGGTTGTCTAGATCCAAGCATAGCCCTGGTGTCGCTCACATGCAGATGAGCCGACCTAGATATCAAACAGGAAATGTCGACATCGTCAAATCCCATAACAGAAAAGGAGATGTTAAAGTCGGTGAATGCAACCTGCGTTCTACATCGAGCCCAAGAGTCGGCCATTGATGGCTGTCAGCTATACACAAGCATCAAAAGAAACATAATCAACCCAACTCTTTTGAATCATAGACCGCTGCAAATTATTTGTATACGTTTCATGGTCCAAGTTAATAGAACAGAGCTAAAGGGAAGGATTTTGGTTTATTTCCGTTGCTAAATTGATTGCAAGGGTACTTTCGTATCAAGCTTGTGAAAATGTGAATCTAATTCTCAATAAGGTAAGTCCCGTATACCCAGTCGTCCTCTTTCCCTATAAAGCTCAAGCTTCTGGTTTAAAAGAAACCATGTGCATAACTTATGCAATTTGTTTCTAACGGATCAACTAATAAAATTTGAACCATGTGTTTCGCTACTTTTTGTGAAGAGTGTTGGAAGTTTCTCGTAATTTCAAACACAAATTAACTGAACACAGAGACAATGCTCTGTTTTTCTGCCACAGGATCTTTAACACAGGGAAGCAAATAAAATTTCTGAGAAAAGTAGAGTTTTTCAACCAAAATAAACTTGTATTAATTCATAAACTGCCTGATACAAATTTCTTCCTCTTTCTCAGAGGGATTTACACAAGAACACTTCAATGCACAAAAAAAATTGCTCTGTCTCTCCAGAAAAGAATACTCTGTCTCTGCTTTAAAACTTAACACTGCTGTGTGTGTAATTTTTCCTTTTTACTTTCACTGCTGTGTGAAAAAAATTTCTTTACTCACACGCTGTTGCCTCTATTGCATTTCAACCACAAAAGAAAGCATTCCCATTACATATGTTCAACAACAAAATTACATTACATAGATTTTTCTTCTACAGAAAAATGGCACCCCAATGATGCATGTCCTTAAAAAACAAGACGGAGGATTCTTCTCACATATGCGTTGTTGCATATATTACATACATTCAACCTGTTGTAAGATTCCTTTTTCATTAGCTACGGAAAATTTTTCTTCTTCACACTGCTGTGCGTTTTTACCCTTGCATTACAAAAAAGTCAACACACTAAAAACATAACACATACTCTTCATATGTGATAACTAAAAAAACGACTACCAAAAAGAAACATACAATATTACATGCCGCATGAAAAACTTAAATTCTTTACCTAAGACTATGACACACTCATTAATTGCATTAATGTTAAAATCGTTCGGTAAAACCAAAAAAAAGTTCATGCAAGTTGAAGAAGATCCTCGTCCGTTGACTTGATCGGACGCATTTCGCAAGCTTAAGCTACACAACTCAAACTAAGTTTAATGGTCGGGGGATTAGTGGTTTTCGAATCGTACACAGGATGCGTGTCACTTGGTCGGGGTGTTCGGAGGCCCTTCGGGAAATACCACTTATGGCAAAAGGCGGTGTGGGGAAGTCTTCGTGGTTTTCCTGAATGGTTTTGCAGTCGTCGTTTACAGGCAGCTTCCCGCAACGCTGCACGGCAGTTGGAATTAATATTCCAACACTCCCTTTTAATTTCAACTATGGGGTTATCAGTCATACCCAAACATTTCCTCAAAAATTCAAATCTTTTCCGGTCCAATGGCTTTGTCAGAATGTCTACAACCTGTTCCTGAGTCCTACAATGTTGTAAAACAATTTCTCCATTGCTTACCAATTCCCTGATGTAGTGAAACCTTGTGTCGATGTGTTTCGTTTTCTTATGAAATACATAATTCTTGGATAATGCAATAGCTAAGCTATTGTCACAAAAAATCACTGTTGTTTTTCCCTGCTCCTGGCCTAAGCTCCTCAACATCCTTCTCATCCAAACTGCTTGACATGCTGCTGCTGTAGCTGCCACATATTCTGTCTCTACTGTGGACGACACCACAATAGGTTGTTTCTTAGAAGCCCATGAAACGGCTCCTGAATCCATGTGAAATACATAATCGGATGTGATTTTCCGATCATCTACACTTCTAGCCCAATCACTATCATTGTATCCAACTAAATCTGAATGTTCTGAGACAGTATATAAAATGCCAAACCCTATTGTACCTTTAACATACCTCAGAATTATTTTTGCTGCCTGCCAATGTGCTTCCTTTGGCCTCTCCATGAATCTGGAAATTAAACTAGTAGCAAACATTATGTTAGGCCTAGTAGCAGTTAAATACATAAGGCTGCCAACTATGCTCTTATACAAGCTAGGATCAAAATCATTGTTGTTGTCCTCTTTGCTGAGTTTTAATCCCATTACTGTGGGAGTGATTGCTGCCTTGCACTCTTGCATATTAAATCTACCCAACACTTCATTTACGTATTTTGCCTGTGAGATAAAGATTCCATTTTTATTTTGATCCACTTCTATTCCTAAGAAGTATCTCAGCAAACCCATGTCAGTCATTTCAAATTCGTCTTTTATGACTGCTTTAAAATTTTCAATGAGATAAACATCATTGCATGTGAAAATAACATCATCAACATACAACACAACAATTAACAATTTACCATCCTTTTCTTTGATGTAGACGGTGGGTTCTCTCTCACATTTGTCGAATCCATTTTCCAGTAGATAGGAATCTATCCTACTGTACCACGCTATTTGCGCTTGCTTCAGCCCATAAAGAACTTTCTTTAATCTGCACACTTTGTGCTCTTGGCCTTTCTTTTCATAGCCTGGAGGTTGCTCAATATAAACCTCTTCCATTAACACTCCATTTAGAAATGTTGACTTCAAGTCCATTTGGTAAACTTTCCACTTGTTTTGTGCTGCTATGGATAGCACTGCTGTCACGGTTTCCATTCTTGCAACCAGTGCGAAAGTCTCCTCATAGTCTCTCCCATACTGCTGCTTGTATCCTTTGACGACCAGCCTTGCCTTGTGTCTTTCTATTTTGCCTTCAGCATTACTCTTGGTCTTGTAGATCCATTTGACTCCAATGACCTCTTTATTGGTAGTTCAACCGAATCCCATGTCTTGTTTCTTTATATGGCATTCATCTCCTCATCCATAGCTTCTATCAATTTCTTATCTTTAGTTGCATCTTCGAAATGAAAAGGGTCATCAACATGACAATACAAAGAAAACAAGGAATTCATTCATTCATCATAAATATCACTTAAATTTCTGAATTTCTTACCTCTTTCATTCGGTGTGCAAGTGCTTGAAGACGCACTTGAATTTCCTCCTTGTGGTGTGCTTGGAGAAGCACTTTCATTTATCCTCAAGGGTGTCTCTTGCTGTCCTTGTGTTGGTGCTGCTGTTTGTGGATGTATTTCAGCCATCTCCTCATCATCTTCATCATGAGACAAACAGTTTTTAACATTCACTGTTTTCTCTATGCTTCCATCCCAAACTTCCTCCTCAATGAATTGAACATCTCTGCTCACAAAAAACTTCTTGGTGGATGGGATATACAACCTGTAAGACTTGGATTCCTCACTGTATCCAATGAAAATACATTTCTCCCCTTTGCTGTCCAACTTCCTCCATAGTTGATCTGGAATGTGTGCATAGGCCACACATCCAAAACTTTCATGTGGGTGACTCCTTGCTTTCTCCCACTCCATGCTTCTTCTGGCACATTGTTCATCACTGCTTTTGTAGGACGCCTATTCAAAATATATACTGCACAGTGTACAGCTTTAGCTCAATAATCATTTGGCAAATGATTTGCCTTTAACATGCTCCTCGCCATATCCATGATGGTCATGTTCTTCCTTTCAGCAACTCCATTTTGCTGCGGAGTGTACCTAGCTGTAAACTACTTGTGTATTCCATTTTCTCTACAAAACCGTAAGAATTCCTTCGAGATATACTCACCTCCTCTATCAGTTCTTAGAACTTTGATATGCAGCCCGCTTTGGTTTTCCACAAGTGCTTTGAAATTTCAGAATTTTTCTAACACTTCACTTCTGTTTTTCAGGAAATAAACCCAAGTTTTTATGGTAAAATCATCAATGAATGTTAGAAAATATTGGCTGCCTACTAATGATGGGGTTTGCATTGGTCCACATAAGTCTGAGTGGACAATCTCTAAGGGTGCTTTTGCCCTTATGCTTTTCCCTGATGGAAAACTTTCTCTGTGTTGTTTCCCCAAGATACAACCTTCACAAAGACTGTCTGGTTTCTCTATCAATGGTAATCCTCTTACCATTCCTTTTTTGCTCAACAAGTTAAGGCCTCCAAAGTTGAGATGTCCAAATCTCAAGTGCCACAACCAATTTTCATCTTTGGTACGCTTTGGAAAGCCTCTTGGGTAACTGCTGCAATTACTTCTTTGTTTTTCAACTCTGCCCTTATTCTGAGAGGGAACATCCTGTTCCTCGTCATCTTCACTTCAACAATACATGTTTTGCTGGGTGCTCTATCCATGATGGTGCATACATCATTCACAAAGAAGACATTGTAACCCTTTTGAACAAGTTGTCCAATAATCAAGAGGTTACATTTCATTCCAGGAATATAATAGACATCTGTTATGGTTTTCTTTTCGCCTTTCTTTGTAAATATTTTAACTTCTCCTTTTCCCATAATAGAAATTTTGCTATTAGTCCCAAGTGTGACTTGTGACTTCACACTTTGATCTAAAACAAAAAACAGGGCTATGTTTCCTATCATATGGTTGCTACAACTGGAATCTAGAAACCATATATCATCACTGTTTATTTCAGCCATGTTACAAGCTAACAACACATTATCTTGGCTGATATTTTCTCTAGTGATATTTGCATTAGATCTATTACTCATATCATGATGCTTCTTCCTACATTCATTTGCGTAATGCCCATATTTTTTACAGTAATAACATTGGACATTGGATTTTCCATACCTTTGTCCTTGAGCATGATGTTGTCCACTTTGTTGGCTGCTACCCTGGCCTTGGTTCTGATTTGGATTGCTGCCTCTTCATTGAGCATTTGCTCGACTGTACCTTCCACCTCTGTTTTGGCTTCTGCCTCTTCCTCTCTCGTTTCCTCTGCCTTGACCTCTTCCTCTTCCAAAGGACATCTAGGTCTTGAAGGCTTGCTCTAAAGATGAGTTTTCATTTCTACTCAACCTCTACTCATGTGTTATCAGTAATGCATGAAGTTCATTAACTGAAAAGTTTGTGACATCCTTTGTCTCTTCTATGGTGGTGACAATCACATCAAACTTTGAGGGTAGGACCCTCAATATTTTCTCCACAATCCTCCTTTCTTCAAGAGTCTCTCCATGAGTCCTTATCTATGTGACCAGACCAATTACATGTGTGAAGAATGAGTCAATATTGTCTGACTCCTTCATGCACATATTCTCAAAATCTTTCCTCAACAACTGTAGTTTTGCTGTCTTCACTTTCTCCATGCCTTGATAGGTTGTCTTGAGAGTTTGCCATGCTTCTTTGGATGTCTTGGCTGCTGCTATCCTTGGAAACACACTCTGGTCCACTGATTGATACAAAAATACAAGGGCTTTTGAATCCTTCTTCCTATTGCTCTTCAACAGATCCTTCTCTGCCTGAGTTAATCTATTAAACTGATTTTCATCTGCTGGTTCTTCAAAATCATCCTCAACCAATTCCCATAAATCTTGTGAGGCAAACAGAGCTCTCATGGTTATAACTTATTGCCCAATAGTCATAGTTTTTTCCATTAAACTGTGGGAGCTGGGTATTAAAAATACCCATACTAGTGCTAGTGCTGGCCATTCCTTGCACTCTCAGCTATGCTTCTAAATCCTTCACTGTGTATTTAAAAAACACTGATAGTCTTCAACAGCTACACAAAAAACTTTAAGGAATACCTGGATTCTTTTGCCTGAGATTTCACTTTGCTGGAGAGGATTTACTGTTGCAACAAAAGAAACCTTCCTTTAGCTTCTTTGACACCTTCAAAGAGTCTGGATTAGCTCTGATACCATGTTGGAAATTTCTGGTAATTTCAAACACAAATTAACTGAACACAGAGACAATGCTCTGTTTTGCTGCCACAGGATCTCTAACACAGGGAAGCAAATAAAATTTCTGAGGAAAGCAGAGTTTTTCAACCAAAATAAACTTGTATTAATTCACAAACTGCCTGATACAAATTTCTTCCTCTTTCTCGAAGGGATTTACACAAGAACACTTCAATGCACAAAAAAAATTGCTTTGTCTCTCCAGAAAAGAATACTCTCTCTCTGCTTTAAAACTTAACACTGCTGTGTGTGTAATTTTTCCTTTTTACTTTCACTGCTGTGTGAAAAAAAACATTTCTTTACTCACATGCTGTTGCCTCTATTGCATTTCAACCACAAAAGAAAGCATTCCCATTACATATGTTCAACAACAAAATTACATTGCATAGATTTTTCTTCTACAGAAAAATGGCACCCCAATGATGCATGTCCTAAAAAAACGAGATAGAGGATTCTTTTCACTTATGTGTTGTTGCATATATTACATACATTCAACCTGTTGTAAGATTCCTTTTTCATTAGCTGCGGCAAATTTTTCTTCTTCGCACTGTTGTGCGTTTTTACCCCTTGAATTACAAAAAAGTCAACACACTAAAAACATAACACATACTCTTCATATGTGATAACCAAAAAAACGACTACCAAAAGAAATATACAATATTACATGTCGTATGAAAAACTTAAATTCTTTACCTAAGACTATGACACACTCATTAATTGCATTAATGTTAAAACCGTTCGGTAAAACCATAAAAAGTTCATGCAAGTTGAAGAAGATCCTCGTCCGTTGACTTGATCGGACGCATTTCGCAAGCTTAAGCCACACAACTCAAACGAAGTTTAATGGCCGGGGGATTGGTGGTTTTCGAATCGTACACAGGACGCGTGTCACTTGGTTGGGGTGTTCGGAAGCCCTTCGGGAAATACCACTTATGGCAAAAGGCAGTGCGGGGAAGTCTTCGTGGTTTTCTTCAATGGTTTTGCAGTCGCCGTTTACAGGCAGCTTCCCGCAACGCTGCACGGCCGTTGGAATTAATATTCCAACAAAGAGGATTGACCAACAAAAATTAAATTTTATAAATGAAAATTTGATAATGAAGTGTAATTTGACAATTTAAACTTAATATTAACAGCTAACAGATTTGTGATCAAATTTTAATATTTCAAATAGGTTGAGGATTTGTTATTTAAATGTAAGCTTATGATCCAATCGATGGGGACGTTATTCTACCAAGATTTACTTTTATATATATATATATCGATCGAATTCCCGTGATATCAATTCACTTTACATTTGCGATAAAATAAATTCTATAAAACTATAATGTTTTTAAATGTTTTGCAATACTTGTGTATCAATTTGGCTCCACGGTCCAGGACAAGTTATCACACCAAGAACATGTACATGCTCTTTTTTAAGGGTTACTTCAAGCCTCCGCTTTCTATCTCAGCAATTTAATTATTACTAATTTCATCAATGTAATTGTCATGGGGACTCTTAAATTATGTTCTATAATCTTCTTCTTTTGGATTCGTACTGAATAAATCCACACCCTTATTTCCCTTCTGATAAATGAGCAAGTATGTTATCATCCAATTCCTTATTCCTGATGATATGGAAGATTAAACATATGTTTTGAAATTCAAGGGACTTCCTCAAAGCATGCATGAGTATGGCCGTTGATATAGTTCATCAAAATAACATTATTGTGTGCCTTTTGAGGGTTACCTTGGCCATGAGCGGGAGAGTACAATTTGTTTCTCTACGAAATTAGGGGAACTTAATGGTTTAATAATTAAGCGGAGAGGATGTCGATGGAGTGGATCCATTTCTTACGTGTCGTTTTCTTTGGTATGAGCATATTAGGCAGCTACCTGATTTATCCCGTCTTATTATATTTTATGTGAGGGAGGTTTGGTGCCTTGTTTTTCCTAACTAAGGTGGAATGTTACAAGTGAAACCAGAATCTTCGTAGGAAATCAACAAGCTAGGACATGTGATGAGGGTCTCTAGACGTGCGGAATTTGTCATGGCTCCCGCAGCCAGTACTGGTCGTGTGAAAACACTTAGGCTGATGTTGTTAAAGCATGGGATTTTGAATGTCATGGAGGCTAGTGAGAGATAGAAGATTCAAACTCAGATTGATGAATATGACAAGCTTTTCTTATAGGCCGGAAAAACTTGCTTGGTTTTCTTTTTTAACTAATTATTAGTGGGACTCATAGCGCAAGGAAGGTGGTTGATTCCAAGGTATATGGATTGGTTATTTGCTCCTCTTCACCGGAAAAAGTTGCCTGCGCTCTTCTAATTCAAAAATATGATCACTCTTGAACTCTAAGAAGAGATTAATAGTATAGGATAATTCTATGTATATAGGAATGTGTGCGACAATTTCAAGTTAGGTATGACCAATGGTACTTGTCTCATTACAACAATGGAGATTATAGTGGATCGTAGGAGTATGTTCTTAGTGAGGTATTATCATTGCTACTAGTCTCACTACAACAATAAAGATTATAGTGGAACATAGCACTCAATTTCAGCAAGATGTAGAAGAAATTGATTATCCCACTTTCTTTCTTCTTTAGTAATTGTGTTAATTACAAATTTAGGCAGCGTAGCTCCATCATTGGAGTAAGGCAATCACTTAAGCAGGGAGGATCTCATTTATCAACACGAGTTGTTATGGTGGGTTCAATTTGTTGGATATTAAGTCTGTTTTTGGAGGATTTACAAGTATAATAACTATAAAATAGATTAATTCTTCGTAATATTTTTGATAGATATTAACATAGATAAATTTGTAAATCTTATTAATAAAACATTTTCAAACTCTATATTTTTAATATAATAGTGTACCTACAAACACAAAATTTTAATACAAAATAATTTTTATGCCAAATAAGAAAATGATATATTAAGTATAGAGATATTTTTTTAATATTTAATATTGAAATAACAAAATATAAAGGAGAAATTGCCTTTTCTTTAAATCTTCCATTGTTTCATAATAGTTGTGTATTTATATTTAATGTTTTATGTATCGAAATTTAATATTTTGAAACTACTTGCTAAGGCACTCCTTGCGATAGGTCACCGGTTCAAATCCCCCGTGGGTACTTAGGTTAGTCTTAACATAGAAAAAAAAAGAAAAAAATATTTTGAAACTACATTTTTTTATTTGATATATGTAAAATTTATTTTGTAACTGTTAAAAACAGTAAAATAAGAAAAAATAACATATGTTTTATTGAGTGACGACATGTGTACCAAAGGAAATAATAAAAAAAAGAAGAAATTGTTATTTAAAATTTTAAATTTGTATTCATGGGTGTAAAGTTTAGGATAGGGTGCTATATATGGTGAAGATGTTACTAGTTTAAAATTTTATGTGCACAAGTTCAACAATAATTATTGGCAGGTGTGGACTAAGTTAAGTGTGATAGAAATGATTTTGATGTTCCTATATCATGGTTTATCTAATCACAAATTAATTGGCTAATTTAAAGATAGACTAAAAAAATTGAATTGTCACATAATCTAGTTATGATTTTTAACATCATAAGTTTAATTTGCAAAATTAAAATGCATCTAAAGTTTTTGACAATGTTAATTTTATTTATGCATTCAAAAATACATTTTAAAAAATAAAACTAAATTCTAGATTCCAACTTAAAAAACCATTTTATATATTAGTTAAACTACACTATATATATAAAATTTTAAATTTTTTTATATATATAAATAAATGCATATCTCCATATCTCCATAGAATTTTAAAATTTATTACATATTAATGGATAAAATATGTAACTATAAATGCAATGTGACATAATAAATACCTATCTTCATAATATTAATGATAAATACATTTTTAAATAAGAAAAATATAAATACGTTAAATAACATGTGTACGCAACTGCCCCGCATATCTCCATGATATATCTCAAGCAGATTAATACATATCTCCATGCCTTTCCCATTATTGTCTTCATAGATATATGATTGACATATATACGCTTTTATGTTCCTCATGTCCCTATAAGATAACATATCACAAAGCCTTTATTGTCGATAATTAATATATAATTGACATATACAAACTTTTATTTTCCTCATATCTCCAAAACATAGTTGTAAGCCATACTTGGTATATGGGCATTTTTATTTTGGTCCGTTATAGTCTTTCTTTATGGTAGTAGATATATTTTTCCACAAGTCTTTTATGATAATGATACGATAATGAATCCAAATATCAATGCAATTCTTTCATATCTGCAAGCTATGTTTGTTATAAAAAATTATTATCCTCCTTAATAAGGAAATATTTAACAGATGCAAATCTTTATTGTTCCAAATAGATAATTGACACATGTAAACATCCCTTACTATTC
This sequence comes from Pinus tabuliformis, assembly GCA_031772625.1. NCBI lineage: Eukaryota > Viridiplantae > Streptophyta > Pinopsida > Pinales > Pinaceae > Pinus > Pinus tabuliformis. Next base: position 187,055,723 of record CM062820.1, read on the forward strand.
GTATTAAATAACTAGTTGATATTGAAAAGAAAAAAACAAAAGAATTCATCCTTTATAATAAATGTAATTGAAATCTACAAACCTTCATTATTCTTCCTAATAAATAAATTATCGACATATGCAACTCCCCAAAAGGAATATTGTTCTCTTAATTTTATTTTTTTCATCCTCCATAACTAACACTCATCTCCTTTACCTATAAAGTCGTATGTCCATAAGATTGATATGTATCCTCAAAATTTTATGATATTGATTGCATATTCCCATGAATGGGAAGAGTGGAAGAAGGGAGAATGGAGCACGGAAGTTGAAGAAAGGAAAATGGTGTGTGCGCTGAAATATAATCACAGCCGCAAAATTATCTACCATGAGACTGTGAAGCTCAAGGATGGACAATATTATATGCACCTAACGTTATCAACATTAATTATTTTAGCAGCGTTCGAAATCTTGAAATTCAAAAGTGTATCATTATCATAGAATTTAATTCTTGTCTTTTTAATTTTTAAATCGAATTAAGCAACTAAAATTTTTGTATAAATATGTATGAACGCAATAGAATGAAGAACGGAGAATATTGTAATAAAATTTGACTATTTTTGTTTACATGTGGCTCATAATTGTTGCAATTTGATATTCATTGTTACAACTTCATTTATTGTCGATTGCTGCAACTCCATTCACTATACATTCCTGCAACTCCGTTGACGTTGTTGCAACTTCATTGACTGTAGCAAGTTACCGTTGTTGTAACTCCATTGACGGCAGCTATTACTATTGTTGCAGTTTCGTTAACTGTACTTGTTATTGTTGTTGCAACTTCGTTGGTTACAGCTGTCGTTGTTGCTGTAACTCCATTGACTCTAGCAAATATTGTTGCTCCAAGTCCATATTATTGTGGCTGCAACTCCGTTGACAATAGCTATCATTGTTGTTGAAACTACGTTCGCTGTAGATATTATTGTTGCTGCAATTTTGTTGTAGCTTGTAGTTGTGAACAACTTATTCTATTTGTTACATAGGTTAATTGGATTGTTGAAATCTTCTGTTTTATATATTACAGTTCTATTGCTACTCTGGTTTTTGTCTGCATGTTCAATATATATTTGTGAATTGGAAATTGTAGCTACATATTCCACTATGCCCTTTCTCTTTCAATTTGGCATCAGAGCTATACAGTTCTCTTTCCTTCAATTTGAAGATTCCAGTTGTGTTGAAGGTTAACCAAAATGGTGTCAAACACTAGAATGTCACATGTTTCTACTATGACTGAAAAGTTATGATACTTGGTTTATTGGAATGAGAACATTACAACTCTCATGACCTTTGGAGATTTCTCACTGATGGGTATCGAGAGGGCCTATTGACAATGCAACAGAAATGGATCTAATGAATGTTGAGCAACCTTTGTTGAAGAAGAATATAAAGGAGGATAACAAATCTCTTGGTCTTATTCAACAAGGCTTAAATAACATCATATTTCGAAAAGTGTCAAGTGTAGATTCTTCAAAAAAGGCTTGGGACACTCTTAAAACACATGTTATCATGGTGTATCCAAACTAAAGAATGTCAAGTTATAGATTTTGAGAATCTAAAAATAAAAGATAATGATATAGTGGATAGTTTTATGACTCAAGTCATGAGCTTTGGTAATCAATTCAAACAATATGGTGATGGCACCTAGGATAAGAGATTGATTGAGAAACTCCTTCAAAGTTTACTAAAGAAAATTGAAGTTGTGGTTCTATTCATAGAAGATTTTAAAGGCATTATGATCCGAAATGAAACATGAACACAACAACTTACACATAATCATAAATACAGAGATGCAACAAAAAAACACATCATTGCATTAATAGAAAAACACTGAATTATGCTTATAAACAGAGTGGAAATAAGATAGCTCATGCAATGGTAACTTATCTCTAAGAAGAGATGTGGCGGCTACATGCCTCTGAATTGTGTTACAATGAGGCTCAAGGGTCTATTTATTATTGGAAAACATGAGAAAACTCTAAACAAACAAAACCCTAACACTAGTAGATGTAGCACCAAGATTTTGTGGGCCCCGTTGGGGTTAGTTGGGCAACCAACTTCTCGCAGTCATAAATTGGTCATATTATCTTTGTTTGGAGCGTACGATACCTTGTTAGAAAGGTCTCTTTGAGTACTATAGGTTTTGCCTGAAACCCTTGGCTAAGGCTATGGGCTTTTCATGGACTGCAAAGAAATGCACTTTAGGGGGCCAAAACTACTTTGAAAGTTTAGGACCGAGAAAACTGCTAAAAATAGTAAATTTTGAAATGAACAAGGAAACGAACGAAACTGATTTGGGAGTCTAGGTAGAATAGGTGAGTTGACACCAATATCCCCTTGGATCATTCCTCCCCCCTTAGGAAGCAATGGTGCCCATTGCGTGCAGAGCCTCCCTGATATGAGGAAATTTCTATTGAACCTGGTCCCTAGTGAACCACTTGCCCTAGTTTGACAACTCGATATAGTTGTATCCTCTCTTGGAGAGTGTTCTTGATTTGTGTGTCCATGATTTGTTCAGTTGTGTCATGTTCTGTGCAATCCGAGTTGAGCTCTGTTGGTGTGAGTTGTTTTGTAATGTCAGATGTGTCAACCAATGGTGGAAAATATGGTTGAAGATGGTCTACATTGAACATTAGGTGTAAAATAAGGAACAGTAGGATGTTGAGCTCAAAGGCATTTTCACCGATAGCCTTAGTGTTGGCATATGGCCCATATCGTAGAAGGTGATGCTTGCAGTGGAGTCCAACAAGGCGCTCCTTCTACAACTGTAGCCAAACTTGGTCGCCAACCTAGAACTTTTGTGGCACTTGATACTGATAATGGCGCTACTTGTACTTAGCATTCGATCTGTCCAATATATCATGGACCTGCTGGTGGATGTGTTGAATGTGCTCAATGAACTTGTTATCCATTTCAACTTCAGACTTAACGTGAGTCAAATCTACCTGAGTGGCTGCAAATGGTATGGCCACATCAACGAGGCTTAATGGCTGAAATCCCATCCCTACCTGAAAGTGGTTGTGGCATGTTGAGCTGTGGAGAGCTTTTTTGTAGTTGTGTTAAAGGGGAGACTTTCATCCCGCATGCGTGGATGATTTGAGGTGTACATGCGCAAAATTTCTACGATCATCTTGTTACAACCCTTGTTTGGTCATCAGTTTCGGGATGGAAAGTCATGGAATTGGTAAGTTTTGAATCCAGCATCGACTAAAGACTTACCAAAATGCACTCGAGAATCTTCTGTCGTGATCTGAGATAATGGACTATGGGATCTCAGATTATACCCACACTCGCTCAAAGAAGAGCTTAGCAATGGCCTCTACTGTGATACTCTTCTTGTAGGTCGTCATGATTGCCATCTTAGAAAATTTGTCGATGACCACGAAAAAAAATCGTTGTCATGCTTAGTAGAAGGAAGGCCCGATATGTAATCCATGAAAACAATTTCCCAAGGCCGACTAGGAGTAGGTAGAGGAGTATGCATGCCTTGCTTCTTGATGGTCGGTTTGGCAATGGTGTAGGTAGTGCACGATCTAATGTACTTCTCAACATTTTTACAAAGTTTTGGCCAATAAAAATACTTCTGCAATATCACTATTCTTTTCTTTACTCCAAAATGTCTAGCAACCCGACTGTAGTGCGACTCCAAAGTCATCTTGGCATGCTCACTTGAAGGAATGCAGATGTGTCCCAGGTGGCAATACAGTGCATCCTGAAGGTAAAAATTAGGGACTTTCTTCCCTTCCAGGAGTGTCTGGTACATGTTGTCAAATTCCAAGTCGCTCTTGTAAAGATGTAACCATCCCAATGTCTCGTGCCCACAGGATTCGATCACATTGATCAGCGACATGATCGGTGGTTGGTTGACACAATCACCGACATTATTGGTTCTGTCCTTCTTATACTTAATATTCAAATGGAACTGTTGTAGATAGGTGAACCATTTATGGTGGTGATCATTCTGTAACTTCCCTTGTATCTGTATGAACTGTAGAGGTTGGTGGTCTCTATGGATGATCGTTTCCTTCACCAGAATGTAATGCTTCCATTGACAGTAGGCATGCACAATGGAATACATTTCTTTGTCATAAGTGGGGTACTATCGGACTATGTCTAAGAGTGTATCACTATGGTAAGCCATTGAATGCCCATGCTAAGTAAGAACCACACCAATATCATAGTCAAAGTCTTCTATCTCAATCTCAAATGGTTGTTGTAGGGATGGTAATGTGAGCATTGGTGTAGAACAGAGGTGATTCTTCAACTTGGAGAATGCTTGTTTTTGGGTTTCCGACCAAAACACCTTTGCTTTCGCTCTAGCTTTGGTGACTTTACTTAAAGGCCAAGTTATATGAGAGAACCCCAACACGAACCTAAGGTAGAAATTTGCAAGACACAAAAATTTTTGGAGCTCTATTAGAGTGGTTGGGGTTGGCCAATCTCGAATGACTTGTATCATAAATGGGTCCACATGTCCACCATGCTCATCAATTATGTAGCCCAGATATTGAACCTCCGTTAGGCCAAAGGTGGGTTTCTCCAAGTCAGCACACAACTTGTGTTGTCATAGGGTTTGAAGGACATGTCGAATATGGTGGAGGTTCTCTTTGAACTCTCATTGAAGATCAATATGTCATCTAAATAAACCACCACGAATTCATTGGTGAAGGGTCACAAGATTTTTGCCATCAGTCTTAAGGAGGTTGTAGGGATGTTCGTTAATTCGAATGACATGACCAACCATTCAAAAAGGCCCTCATTGGATTTGAAAGCAGTCTTCCACACATCAGAGGGTTCGATAGGCACCTAGTGATAACCTTACTTCAAGCCAATATTGCTGAAATATTTGGTTGCCTTAAACTGTTCCAGAAGGTCATCAATCCATGGGATTGGGTACCTATTCGAGACAGTGACCTTGTTCAATGATCGATAGTCAATACAAAGCCTCTAGGTCCCATCCTTCTTTTGTACCAATACTATTAGGCTCCCAAAGGGTGATGAGCTTGGCCTGGTGTGCCCTTTCTGCAATAGTTCCACAATTTTCCTCTTGATCTCATCATTCTTTAGAACAAAGCATCGATAGATGGGTCCATTTCGAAACAACATACCCGGGTTCAGATCGATGGAATGCTTGACCTGGAAGTGTAGAGGTACCCCTGTGGGTGAGGCAACAATATCCCTACACTCCTCCATGACCTTTTCCATCTACTGATGTTGTGTAGAGGATCCCTACTTGAAAGCCATGGCCACAACCTTCTTCTTTCCCTGGGGCCGAATCATAAGGAAAACAAATTTTGTGGTCTCAGAATTGATCTTACTGCATTTCTTTGCAGTGATCAAAGAGATGGAGGTAGGCGAGGCTACCTCCAGTATCCTGTACAACTTATTATCCAAAGTAATAATCACAGTGAGAGGTTTAGAATCATACACAACATGTTACTTCCACAAGCATGGTTTTCCTAACAATACATCACAAATTTCAAGCGAAGCAACATCACATAGTACCTCATCCATGAAGGGCTTGATGTTGCAGGGAGAGGCAGCACTGTCAGCTGATGCAGAGATCTCGTCCTTGGAGAAGCAACTCGACGGAATACGGATGTGGATGTGATGTAGTCTTTAGGCCAAAACGCTTCACGACCTCTACTGAAATGAGGTTATTTTTACTCTTGCTATTGACAATGAACTGCAGTGGAGAACCCTTGACCCACATCTGTGAGTGCAAGAGGCATTTCCCCTCTTCTATATGTTTAGGCTCAATCTTCTGGATCTTGGTGGTTGCCACGGTGGCAATAAGCTCTACATCAATGATGTGCATCCCTTTGTCAGTTCCCTTATTAGATTTTGATTCAGAGTCAAAACCTTCTTCTAATTCAGAAGACTTTAGTTTGGCCACCAGTGACTACCTGGCCCGACACTCACTTCTATTTTGAGTGGGTCTTTTATGAAGTTCACACCATTTTCTCGTGTCCTTCATTATCTTCATGGTGTTTTTCTTTTCTTGTGGTTTAGCTGGGTTGTCCTGGGTAGCCCCACCTTTCCTTGGTCCTTTGTTTTGTGGTTTGGGGATGCCTTTTCCTTGCTTTGGATTCGCAGATCCAAAGTCCCACTTCTTCTATTTAAGTTTTTGCTCCATCTTGATAGCACACCAATATGCCGTGTCGGGCAAGGAAATGTCTAAGAACTCCATCTCGTCATAGATGTACTTGTGTAGACAGTTGTGGTACTTGCACCAAATGCTGCTAAGTATCCTTGATACCCAACTTCGATCAAAGGGTATGGAAAGTATTTGTGAACTCTGACACATCTTGGTCCCTTCCCTGTCATAGAATTGTCTAGTTTATGTATATATCTTCATAGCTCCTGACAGGGTAATATTGTTCCCTGATGGCATCTCAGAAAGAATCCCAAGTTGGTGTGGCTGAAAACAACAACGGTTCACTCTCGTCCTTTTGTTCATAGTAGGTTTCCCACTAGTCCTTGACATGTGAGGCGTCTTTGAGAAGTGCAAAAGTAATATTTTCTCGATTGCAAAAGTCATCAACAAAAAAGTATCCTTCCAACATATTAAACCATTTATCTACGACATTTGCATCTATCAAGGCTTCAAATATGGGAATATCGAAGTTAGCTTGTACCTTAAAAGGAGTGGCGCCTCGAGAAGTTTCACTCGAGGGCTTCTTCGAGCAACAATTTGAAAGTATCTGCTGCACCCTCGTCTTTATTTTCTTTCACCATGGGAGGTCGTCAGGTTTTGTAAGGTTGATCTTGCAATGGTTCAACTACATTGAGCACCAACTCCTTATACCCTGTCCTCATTGGGGCCATGCAAAGAAAAACAAAGAAAGAGCAAACCGCCTGCATACAACTAATCAGAAACTAAACACGAAAGAAACGACTTACAAATATAATCAAAATACAAATATGCAGTAGAAAAACACTTCATTTCATTAATACAAAAGACCGAACTATTCTTACAAACAGAATGGAAATAAGATAACTCGAGTGATCGTAGTTTATCTCTAAGAAGAAATGTGGCAGCGACATGCCTCTCAACTATGTTACAATGAGGCTTAAGGGCCTATTTATAATTGTAAAACATCAGAAAACTGTAAACAATCAAAACCCTAATCCTGGGAGATGTAACAACCGACATCTGTTGGCCTTATTGGGGTTAGTTGGGCAACCAACTTCCTAGGGTCGTAACTTGGTCATATTATCTCCATTTGGTGTGTACGATACCTTGTTGGAAAGGTCTCTCCGAGTACTATAGGTTTCTTCGTATGACCCATCCTATGGCTATGGGCCTGCTGCAGACCCCAAAAAACATCATTTAGGGGGTCAAAACTACTCTGGAAGTTTAGGACCCGAAAAAGTGCTAAAAATAGTAAATGTTGAAATGAAAAAGGAAACAATTGAAACTGACTGCGGAGTGTATGTGGAATGGGCAGATGGTCACCTATATCCACTTGGATCATTCCTCCCCCGATAGTAAGCAATGGTCCCCATTACATGCAGAGCCTCCCTAAGGTGAGGATTTATGTTGAACCTTGTCCTTGGTGAACGACCTGCCCTAGTGAAGGAGTTGGCCTGCCTTGAAAACTCGATATAGCTATATCCTCTGTTGGCGAGTTTTCTTGATCTGTGTGTCCACAATCTAATCAGTTATGGCCTGTTCAATGTAGTATGGGTTGAACTCTATTGGTGTGAGCTATTAAGCAATGTCAAATGTGTCTAACAATGGTGGAAAGTATCACCGAAGGTGGTCTACATTGAGCACTGGGTGCAGTCCAAGAAACAGTGGGATGTTGAGCTTGAAGGCATTGTCACCGATGAACTTCGTGATGGTGTATGGCCCATATCAGAGTGGGTGAAATTGGCAATGGGGTCTAGCAAGCTGATGCTTCTACAAATGTTGCCAAACTTTGTCGCCCACCTAGAACTTGTGTGACACTCAATGCTAATCATGGAACTGCTTGTACCTAGCATTGGCTCTATCTAATATATCATGGACCTACTAACAGACGTGTTGAATGCATTCAGTGAAGTTTTTATCCATTTCACCTTCAGACTGAACATGAGCCAAATCTACCTGACTGGCTGCAAATGGTATGGCCACATCGATGGGGCATAGTGGATGGAATTCTAGCCCTACCTCAAAGGGGCTATGGCCTATTGAGTTGTGGAGAGCTCTATTGTAGCTGCGTTGGACATAGGGGAGACTTCCATCCCACGTGTATGGATGCTTCAAGTTATATATGCACAAAATGTGTACGATCATCCTACTGACAACCTCTATTTGGCCATCAGTATGGGAATGGGAAGTCATGTACTTAGTAAGTTTTGTATCCAACATCGACTAGAGACTTTACCAAAATGCCCTTCGGGATATGCTCTCTCAATCTATGACAATGGAATGTGGGATCCCAATGTGTACCCATACTTGCTCAAAGAAGAGCTTAGCGGTGGCCTCTATTGTGATACTCTTCTTGTAGGCCTCCATGATGGCCATCTTAGAGAACCTGTCCACGACCACGAAAACACAATCATTGTCATGCATAGTATAAGGAATGCCTCACATGTAATCCATGGAGACATATTCCCAAGGCTGACTAGGAGTAGGTATGGGAGTATAAAATCCTTTCTTCCTGGTCGTTGGTTTGGCAATGGAAGAGGTGGTGGAGGATCTAATGTACTTCCCAACATCGTGACAAAGTTTCAGCCAATAAAAATACTTTTGTAATACCGCCACTATTTTCTCTACTCTGAAATGTCCAGTGACCCAACTATAGTGTGCCTCCCAAATTATCGTGGAACACTCACTTGAAGGAACATAGATGTGTTAGAGCTCACATAAAAGTGCATCTTGAAGGTGAAAATTTGGAACTTTCTTCCTTTCCAAGAGTGTCTGGTATATGATGCCGCATTCAAGAACTCTCTTATAAAGATGTAGCCACTCTGATGTCTCGTGTGCACAAGATTCAAGCACAGTGATCATTGCCATAATCAATGGTCAGCTGAGGCAATCAACGACATTATTGGTGTTTCCCTTCTTATAATTCATGTTCAAATGGAACTATTGCACATAGGTGGACCATTTCTGATGGTGATCATTCTGCAACTTCCCTTGTGTCTCGATGAACTGTAGAATTTGTTGGTCTATGTGGATGACTATTTCCATTCCCAGAATGTAATGCTTCCATTAATGATAGGCATACATAATGGAATACATTTCTTTGTTGTAAGTGGGGTACTTTCGGACTATGTCTAAAAGTGTGTCACTCTGTTAAGCCACTGGATGCCCATACTGAGTAAGAACCACACGAATAGCATAATCATAGGCATATGTCTCAATCTCAAATGGTTGTTGCAGGTCTGGTAATGTGAGCACGTGTGTAGAACAAAGGCAATTCTTCAAGTTGTAGAACTCTTGTTGTTGGGTTTTCAACCCAAAAAACTTTTCTTTCACTCCACCCTTGGTGACTTGACTTAAAGGCCAAGTGATATGAAAAGACCCAAAAAGCTACAGAGCTCTTTTAGATTGGTTGGGGCTAACCAATCCCGAATGACGTGTATCTTAGATGGTCGACATGTGCACCCTTTTCATCAATGATTGTTGGGTAGCGGAGGTCCTGCGTAATAGTTTTGGGTCTGATAGCCTAGGAGTTAGGGTAAAGATATTGTAACGCTCCGAAATATGCAGAGCGCGAAATGGAAAAGGTCGAGTCAAAGGGTTGTCCGCCCAAAAAAATAATATAGAATAAGAGGAAGTAGGCCAGTCCGCAGACCATAGGAAGGTATAAATAAAGCGTGGTTCTGTGGGGAGAAGACAGTTCTTTTTTTGGTATGATCTTGGATCTGAATGGTAATGGGTTTTTGAGGAGAAAAGTCTGGAAGCGTCTGTAAGTTTGCATTGAGGGTTTTGGGGAGGGGATAGATGCTCTATAGCTATGTGCATAGAGGCTTGGAAGAGTCCGCAGCTGTGTGCGCGGATCCCTACAGCTGAGTGCGCAGGGTAGATCTAGATGTATTGGTGATAAAGTGGAAATAAAGATAAGTGGCTTCTGTAATTTTGTGATCTGGCTTTCTATATGGTCAATATAATTGTTTGATCCACGCACATAGGCTTATGTTATGAGTATATGTGAATCTAAGTTTATTCTAAGTGTGAAAACTGGTTAAATCTAATAAATGTTTGCGTAAAGACCCTGCGAAATAGATCTGATTTATACAAGTAAGTAATATTACGAATTAACCTGGATCTAGATCTACGCAGAAGTAGAGTAGCGCGAGGCTGTAGAATGACACGTGAACCCTCTAGACCACATATAAACATTCCAAGGGTGCAGAAACCTGGTTCTAGCACCCTCACCTGCTACCTCAGGTGAGACCTCAGTCTGCGCTCTGTGGGCTATTGCCACAAGGGCCAGTCGCTGCAGGATTTGTTTGGCTAAGTAATTCTTCCGAACCTGTGTCAGGCCCATATAAGCCAACAAATGGTTCCATTTCCGAGACTGGGATCTGCCTAAGGGGTGTCTGATGTGGAATGTAGGGACTCTATAGAAAAAGAATTGAAGGATCAAAGGGACCAGGAGGAGTAGTAGTTCAGAGTACAAGGACAGAGTTGACAATGATGAGTGCGATCCAGCTACCGACATTCAAAGGAGCAGGAAGTGAAGACCCAGAACAATTTTGGTCTGTGCTAACCTCAGTATGGAACCCACATAGAATTGCAGATGATAATATCAGAAAGGCTACCTTAGTTAGCGCACTGCAGGACCAAGCGTTGACATGGTACAAAAGTGCTCAAGTGACCACCCAACTGTGGGGACAATAGAAATACAGACCGAAATAAAGAAAGAGTTTAGCGGGCCAAAGTTAGAAACACAGTCGATCATAGGGTTCAAAGATATCGTGATGATGCTTGGTGAAACCCTGTGGGATTTGGACAAAGGACTGAAAAGTACTATTCCCGAGGCTAACATGACATTGACAGATGTGCAGCACTGTGGTTGGATTATGGCATCCTTAACACCACATCTGAGGATGGCTTTGTCACAACAGAAGATCTCAACCCAAGCTAAAGCATTAGAGACAGCGATGAGGTCGCACGAAACTCTGTTACAAGACCCAGAGTTGGGAGTTCAACAAATCCAAGCACAAATCCAAAATTTGTGTTTGGAAATGAAGAAGTTAAAACAAGAATAGGCACTGCAACCAGAAGTCCGAGAGGAAGTATGGTGTATAAAGTGTAGGAGCCAGGGGCACGACAAAGATCATTGCCCAGTCTCAGTGAATTATGTGGCAATGGGGGCACCAACACCATTGAGACCAGAGGCATAGGTAGGGCCAAGCACAACAAACCTGCTCTGGTGCGCAATCTGTCAAGTGGGAGGAAAACACAATACTGACAACTGTCATCTACTGCCAAAATACAACCAGAGCCCCCAGCAGCTATTTTGCAACTTTTGCAGATCGGTGGGCCACGACGAAAGAGACTGTCGTAGCTACCAATTATTAATGGACTCATAACCTGCTTACAAAATGCAGACTAAGGCGTGAGGTTAGGATCTAGCTGTGGTGATCGTGCGCGGTGGGTTCGAGGGCCATGGACAAGGACAGGGTGGAATGGGTCCAGGAAGGGGTCATGGGCAGCTAATCTATTACAACTGTAGAGGTCCAGGACATTACGCGTAGGATTTTACCAACCCAACTAGAATTTCATGCAGTTATTGTGAGAAATTTGATCATGAGCTGATAGATTTCCCTACACTGATAGTACAAATTCGTGAAAAAAGGGCAACACAACCAACAATTTCCCAGAACATGCAGATGATGAGGTATGAACCTTGTGAGGAAGATCCCAAAGTAAACATGGTACTGAGAAGTGGCATGGCCACAGGAGCAATAGATGAAACTTAAGTAAGGAAGAAGCAGGGGTTGGTAAGGAGACATATCTGGAAGCTAGGGAGAGCTTCACAGTGGTCTCTACCCCAAGTACTAGGGATCAGCTTGAGCCGAACATGGATCCATCGATGATAACTACCCTTTTAGAGACATGTATAAAATTGCTTCATGACAACAGGGTAGTTAAAGGCTTACATCAATTGATAAATAGATGCGCAGGATGGAGTGAACCCCGCATAGTTCAAAAGTTGGGAAGACATCCGTCATGGATCAGGAGGGAAATGCGACTAACAACGCAGATCGATGATTATGAGAGGGATCAGGTCATTCTGGATCTAGGCTCAGATGCTAACGTACTGCCTAAACAGACTTGAGAGCACATGGGTAAGCCTACGCTACAATGGTCCCCTATCTAATTATGGATGGAAAACCAGCAGAAGGTCCTGCCCATGGGAAGGCTGCAAGGAATTACGATAGATATTAATGGCGCAAGTACTCAGACGAACTTTGAAGTGATTAAAATCATGGATGAAAACACACCTTATCCTGCGTTGTTAGGAATAGACAGGGCCACTGACATGAATGGGGTTGTTAATTTAAAGAAGTGGACAATGATATTTGAAACAAAGTCACTCCACATAGTCATTCCACTAGATCTGGTAGAAGGACCGCGCTATATGGAACCTGTGCACAATAAAGAGAGCGATGATGAATTAGATGGTATCTACAGAATGTTTGCACAAAGGCAAGAATGGTTCAAGACAGCAGACGATAGAATAATATCACGGGGCTATGTAGTGTCTTGCACCACTGATTCATATGAAAAAGATGAGCGGTGGCATGACAAGTTGAACAAAGTAACCACGCTACACTGCAATATGGTGACTAAATCTTTGTACTGTATAAAGGCCAAGGATCGTGAATTGTCGACGTATGATGGGTTGATAATAATAGATGAATTCCTAACCAAATTTGAAATCACAGTACCAGAGAACCAATGGTTTGATGCGTTGAGATGGGCGTTGTGCGCGACGCCTACGTGATGGTGGGGCACACATGGAGGGACTTTCGAAGATTGGTGCAGTTGTAGGTGCATGATGAATATCAGATTCGGGAAGCTAGAACTACGCATAACGGAGAAATACAATGGATGTGATGACCCACGCATGCACCTTACCAGATGGATTAAAGGAAACGGAGAGGAACATCAACCAGAAAGAGTGCACTTATTTTATCACACCATGGACATCATTCCCAGAAACTGGTATACTGAAGCAGAGCTCTAGCACGACACATGCGAGTGGGATATCTTCCGTGCAGGGTTTTTGTCGACATTCCTCTTTTAACATCAATGGATGGATCCTGTGGGTGATGCATTACAGCTGGTAAAGGCTGCCATTTTCAAGACGCCACTGGAACCAGAAGAAATTGTGCAGCCCGACTGGTTGCAACAGCTGAGCCACACTCTCGAATGCTATAATTTCCAGGTAGAATATGATGAGGAGAATCCATGAAATATAAATATTCCAGAGTCAAAGGGGAGCCGTGAGGTGCATAGACCCGAAATCGAAGATCCAGATATCATGACGGCATTGAGAAAGAGACAAGTCAATATCGGAACAGAAGAGGAGCCAAAGTATGCAACACTTGGGGACTATTGGGACGACACCAAAGTGGATAAGGTTGTCGAATTGCTTTGGGAATATCGATATTTATTCCCAACAAAAATTACAGAGCTAAAAGGGATCCTAGGAGACCTGTGAATGATAAAGATAACATTGATGCTAGACGCGAAACCAGTTAAGCAGCGACCCTACCGATTGAATCCAAAATATAAGGAAAAGGTCTGCAAAGAACTAGATGATATGTTGGTAGCAGGAATCATTGAACCAGTCGAGGGGTCCGACTGGGTAAGTCCGATGGTTGTGCAAGAGAAGAAACAAAAGGGTGATATTCGCATCTACGTGGATCTCAGGAAGCTCAATGATGCCTGTGTTAATGATTCGTTTCCAACACTATTTACGGATGAGGTACTGGAAAGTGTGGGGGGGGGGGGGGGCAGGAAGCCTACTCCTTCACAGATGGGTTTTCAGGATACCACCACATCAGGATCGCACCAGAGGACAGGAGTAAAACAACGTTCGCCATCGAATGGGGTTGCTTTCAGTAAATAGTGATGCCTTTTGGACTGAAGAACGAGCGAGCGATATTTTCAAGAATAGTGGTAGTGGCATTCAAGGAATTCATACACAAGTTCTTATAGGTCTATCTTGATGACTGGACCATGTTCGAACTGGTTAAGAAACACGTACAGATCTTATGGTTAATGCTAGATACTTGCTGCTGACACCAAATTGCGCTAAATCTAAAGAAGTGTACTTTCCTTGTCCCATTCGGGAACCTGCTGGGCCATGTGGTCTATAAGCAAGGCCTGATGGTCGATCCCGCAAAGGTTACTGTCATACTCAATCTGCAAGCACCGTGAAGTGTCGAAGAACTATGTGCCACACTCGGACACATGGGCTACTATCAGAAGTTCATAAAAAGCTACGCCTAGATCACGGCTCCAATGGAACAACTATTGAAGAAGGATGCTACTTATTGCTGGAATGAGGAATGCAACATAACTCTGGAGATGCTTAAGGAAAAGATGGCATTTGCCCCTATATTGATCTTTTCGAAATGGGATGTCGAATTTCATGTGCATGTCAATGCGTCATGTATCGTGTTGGGGGCGGTACTTACTCAACCAGGAGTGGAGGGAATTGACCATCCGATTGCATTCGCAAGTCATAGATTGTCAAAAACTGATATAAATTACTCCATTATCGAGCTAGAGGGATTAGCAATGGTATGTGTGCTTCAAAAATTCTGCCACTATCTACTCGGAGGCCACTTTAAGATGTATACCAATCACTCTACGTTAAAATACCTAGTGAATAATCCTGTCTTGGGGGGGACACATTTGTAGATGGTTGTTATTATTCCATGAATATGAATTTGAGGTCGTCGTAAAGCTAGGACGTCTAAATGCAGCCCCAGATCACCTGTCCTGAATTGAGACTGGCGAAGAGCCCACAAATTTAGAGGACAGACTCCTAGATGCACAACTATATGTGGTGCACGTAGCGGATGGCCATTTTGAGGATATAATCCATTTCTTAACTATAGGAATCATGCTGCAGGGATATTTTGTTCAGAAGAAGAAGGAATTGGTGATACGTGCAGAAGAATTCACCATGATTGTAGGACACCTATACAAAATGGGCAACGACGAAATATTACGTAGGTATGTCCCAGAGTTCGAGCGACGATAGATCTTGGCCGAAGCACATGGGGGGGTTGCTGGCAGACATTATGCGAGTCACGCCACAGCCCAGAAGATTCTTCGTTCAAGATTATGGTGGCCCACTCTGCATCAAGATTCGAAAGCATACTACCGAGCCTGCGACATATGTCAACGGACAGGGAAACCATCACAGAGAGATGACATGTGGCTCCAGCCACAGATGACGCTACAACCATTCGAGAAGTGGTCAATCGACTTCATAGGACCTATCGAGCCGTAAGGGAAGACGAGCTCACGCTATATCATCCCCACGACAGAATATTTGACTCCATGAGTAGAGGCACAACCGGTTAAGGACTACATGGCTACGACAGCTACGAATTTTTTGTTCGAGAACCTACTGACAAGGTTTGGGTGT
Organism: Pinus tabuliformis; assembly: GCA_031772625.1. Taxonomy (NCBI): domain Eukaryota; kingdom Viridiplantae; phylum Streptophyta; class Pinopsida; order Pinales; family Pinaceae; genus Pinus; species Pinus tabuliformis. The sequence goes on from CM062820.1 coordinate 187,071,373, forward strand.
CCCAAAATTCTTATGAGTGATCGGGGAATGCATTTTCTGAATGAAACAATCAGCGCACTCACTGAGGAATTCCAAATATATCACCAATAGAATACACCATACCACTCGCAAGTGAATGGGACCGTTAAGGAATTCAAAAAAATCTTCGAGACCACATTGACCAAGGTTTGTAGAAAACCTTTGATGTAGAAACAAGAAAGCAACTCACCAAATAGGGTGGGAAACGTCAAAGTTATAATAGACTTATGGTAATAGCTCTACAGTACGGTAAATAGACTTAAGGTCTTGCCTCCGCTTCCGTATTAAGCTCTAAAGACTTCCAAAGGTCCACTTTAGAATGCCTTAAGCTTATGCCTAGGTCACTTAGCCCGTAGATACTTGCCAGAGACTTACCATAGCCTCCTCAGTCCCCTCTGGCCACACCTTCCCGCCAGCCAACTCAGAACACTAACCAGCATCGCTCAATCATTCACTATTGAGTATCAGTTCCTTGCGTAGTGTCCTACCCCTGAAGATGTTTTGTTAAGGTGAGCAGCATCAAAGGTATGTAGAAACCCTTGATCAGCAATAGATTCCTCCTTCCTCTGAGCTGGACCCGACGATAGCCTCTTTGTCGAAGCATATAAGTAAGAAAAAGAGATGTAAACAGATATACGCGGGTAATCAATATTATCATATCTTATCGTTGGATCGTTCACTGGAAAACCCTCCCTTGTTGTACCTTATCATTTGTGCTTAAGGGATGTTAGGTGGGCCGGATAAGCTGGAATCATGAACTCTTGCCCCCTTCAATTGTGGTTGTGGTTTCAAATATGCATGCAGATCGGACTGTTTCGGCCCCCGAAAAATGATAATGGGCTCGGTCCCCGGTACTAATGTCTGTGTAAAAATCAAAGCTAATAAGGCATAAACCCAAACAGGCTCGGCCTCCGGAGGACACTACACTAATGGATAGTCCAAATTCTCATAATTAGAATATTAAGAACATACTTCTTTATTTATTCCTAACGGGGGTGCGTACGTGTTCTCATTGTGCAGGGAAATGACTGGGACTTACGCATCCCTACTATGCTATGTGCATACTGAACCAAGCGCAATAAGCTGACGGGACAAACGCCTTTTCAATCAGTCTATGGCAAGGAGGCCGTTATGCCCATAGAATATATTGTGCACAGTATGTGGATCACGACAATAATAGGAATGGCCGATCGCGGGGCTTTGGAGGAACGACTTGCACAGCCAGAAGAACTGGAGGAGGAACTGTTTCTGGTTGGATTCCATCAGCAAGTACAAAAACAATGTGAGAAAGTGTGGCATGATCGCCATATCAAGGTGTGCACCTTCAAGGAGAATGATCCATTATTTCTATACGATAGTAAGTTCGAGAAATTCCCTAGCGAACTCTGAATGCATTGGTTGGGACCCTATGTCGTCAAAAAACTTACCGATGGAGGTGCGGTTTAGCTTGCCAATCTCAATGGAGACCCCTTCCCGAGCCAAGTGAATGGCAATTGCCTAAAGCTCTACATGGGCAGACCGCCCGCCTAACTAACCATTCGAGGGACAGTCTCACCGCTCCAGCAAGTTGAAAAAGAGCATGGGATAGTAAAGCAGTCTGGGGGAAAGAGGCGTGATTTCCAGGATACAAGTCAATTTGGCCCATCACCACGATCGTGGTTACACGGTAAGAAGTGCACTGATGCATTGCTAAGAGGAGAGGTGACCATTCCTGTCACTATTCATGACAAGATGTCTACAATATGGCAAAAGGGAGTGGGCAACGGACAATTAAGAGGAGTACGAGCCAGATATGGAAGGATCTGCCATAGATTTTACACAAGGATGCCAGACCAGGTGACAACCAATGAATTCGAAATTCGAATTGCTTATAAATCACCGAGGGGCATCCAGCGGGCAACCTACACTTCTGGAACACATATGATGGATATTGATATGGAAATTTTCATTATCTCCGCACAAGGAGTAAGCCCGAGGGTGGTGATATGGCCGATGGAAAGGCAGGATTCTCTAAGGAACATGGTGTTGACAGTTGTGGGCGTCCCACAGAGTGCAACATCAACCATAGGGGATGTACGAAAAAAGGGGAGACGCGAAGCAGAATTTGTCCAGATGTCGTCGCCTTGCCCAGGGGTAGGCCGACCAACTACAGCAAAAAGAGAGAAAGGATGGAAAGATAGAGACCACTGGTAGCAATGCAGTTAATACATCATCTCTGAGATACCTTAAGAGATTGGGATTTCGTAGACAGCAACAAAGGTCTTGCAAAATTGCAACACAAGCTACAGTAGACAGTGTGAAGAGGAGATACGAAGGTCAGACGTGGCTGCGGTGGTACATGGAGGTCCCTTATGTGGCTCCCCCACCTGATTTAAAATACTATGAGGGGGTGTTCTATGTTAACCAAGCAGAGCAGAATGAGCATTATCGGTCGCAAGAATTGGTAGAAACAATGAAGCAGGAGCTGGATGAAGCGTTGTAGGTGACAACGAAGAAGCGTCACTCAGAGGGAGGTTAACCGCAAAGCCAAGGCAGCGCGTGTCGCCACACCAAAAAGTGACTTAGGAAGATTCATGATGATTTTCTTGGGGGACTGTTGGGTAACGGAGGTCTCGTGTAACAGTTTTGGTCTGATAGCCTAGGAGTTAGGGTAAAGATATTGTAAACCTCCGAAATATGCGGAGCATGAAATGGAAAAAGTCGAGTCAAAGGATTTTCTGCCCAAAAAAATAATATAGAATAATAGGAAGTAGGTTGATCTGCGGACCATAGGAAGGTATAAATAAACCGTGGCTACATGGGGAGAAGGCGGTTATTTTTTTGGTATGATCTTGGATCTAAATGCTAATGGGTTTTTGAGGAGAAAAGTTTGAAACCATCTATAATTCTGGGTCGAGGGTATTGGGGATGGGATAGAGGCTCTGCAACTGTGTGCACAGAGGCCTAGAAGAGCCTGCAGCTATGTGCACGGACCCCTGCAGCTGAATACATCTAGATCACAGGGTAGATCTGGATGTACTGGTGATAAAGTGGAAATAAAGATAAGTGGCTTCTGTAATTCTGTGATCTGGCTTTTTGTATGGCAAATATAACTATTTGATCTATTCACATAGGCTTATGTTATGAATATGTGTGAATCTAAGTTTATTCTAAGTGCGGGAACTAGTTAAATCTGATAAATGTTTGCTTAAAGGCCCTGCTAAGTAGATCTGATTTATACAAGTAAGTAATATTACGAATTAGCTCGGATATGTATCTACGTGGAAGTACCACAGTGTGAGGCTGCAGAACGATGTGCGAATGCTCCAGACCACATCTAAACATCCCAAGTGTGTGGAAGCCTGGTTCCACCACCCTCCCTTGCTACCTCAGGTGTGACCTCAGTCCACGCTCCATGGGCTGTTGCTGAATGGGCCGGTAGCTGTGGGATTTGTTTGGCTAAGTAATTCTTCCAAACCTGGGTCAGGCCCATATAAGCGAACAATTATGTATGCCAAATACTAAACCTGGGCTAGGCCAAAGGTGCATTTCTCTAAGTTATCACATAGGTTGTGTTGTCGTAGGGTTTGAAGGACTTGTCGAATATGGTGGAGGTGCTCTTCCCAAAATCTAGCTGAATATCAAGATGTCATCTAAATACACCACCATGAATGCATTGGTGAAGGGTCATAAGATGACATTCTTCAGTCTCATGAAGGTTGGAGGGCATTTGTCAATTTGAATGACATGACCAACCATTTGAAAAGGCCCTGCTTGGATTTAAAGGTAATCTTCCACACAACGGAGGGTTTGATAGGAACCTAGTGATAACCTGACTTCAAGTCAATCTTGTTGAAATATTTGGCCCCTTAAGCTAGTCCAGAATGTCGTCTATCCATGGGATTGGGTACCTATTCCAGACAGTGATCTTGTTTAGTGTCTGATAGTCAATACAAAGCCTCCATGTCCCATTATTCTTCTATACCAATAACATCAGGCTCCCATAGGGTGATGAGCTTGGCCTGATGTGCCCTTTTCGCAATATTTTCTAAATCTTCCTCTTTATCTCATTGTTCTCTACAATAAAGATTTGATAGATTATTTTGTTGAGTAACGGTGAGCCCAGGGTCAGATCGATGGAGTGCTTCACGTGACAGTGTAGAGGTACCCATGTGGGTGAGTTGAAAATATCCGTATACTCCTCCAAGACCTTGTAAATTTGTTTTTGCTATGTACAGGAGCCTTGACTGGAAGACGTGGCCACAACCTTCTTCTTTCCCTTTGGATGAATCATAAGGAAATTAAATTCCGTGGACTTGGAAATGATCTTAGTACATTTCTTTGTAATGATCCAAGAGATGGTGGTAGGCGACACTACCTCTGGTATCCTGTACAACTTATTGGTCAAGGTAATAATCATAGAGTGAGGTCTAGACTCATATATAGAATGTCGCTTCCACAAGTATGGTTGTCCTAAGAATACATAAAAAACTTCAAGAGAAGATATGCCACATATTACCTCATCCATGAAGGGCTTGTTGCTATAGGGAAGGCGACACTATTGGCTGATGCAAAGATCTCGTCCTTGGTGAAGCCACCCTATGGTGTATAACTGTGGATGTGCTATATTCTTTAGGCCCAACCACTTCATGAACTTTGCTGAAATGAAGTTCTTTTAGCTCCTGTTGTCGATAATGAACTACAGTGGAAAAACCTTTGCCCACATATATGAGTGGAAGAGGCATTCCCCCTCCTCTAGATCTTCAGGCTCAATCTTTTAGATCTTGGTGGTGGCCATGGTGGCAGTGGGACCCGCATCAATGATTTCCTTCCCTTTTTTAGTTCCCTTATCAGGTTCTAATTAAGAGTTGAAACATGCATCTGATTTAGAAGCCTTCAGCATGGCCACCAGCAACTTCTTGGCCCAACACTCACTTGTATCGTGAGTGGAGCTCTTATAAAATTCACACCCTTTTCCTGTGTCCTTATTTGTCTCCATGTTGTTGTTCTTTTCTTTCAGTTTCAGTGGGTTGTCCTGGGCAGCCCCGCCTTGGCTTGGTCCTTTGTTCTATCGTTTTGGGGTGCCTTTTCCATACTTTGGATTTGCAGATCCAAAGTCACACTTCTTCTGTTTAAACTTTTGCTCAATCTTACAGCGTACTGATAAGTCGCGTCGAGCAAGGAAATGTCCAAGAACTCCATCTCATCCTGTATGTACCTATATAGACAGTCATTGTGCTTGAGCACCGAAAGCCTCTTAGTATCCCTCATACTAAGCTTCGTGCAAATGGTATGGAAAGTATTTTTGAACTCTGGCAGATCTTAGTTCATTTCCTACCGTAGCATGGTCCACTTTATGTATTTATAGTCATAGCTTCTAATAGGGTAATATTGTTCCTTGATGGCATCTCAGAAATAATCATAAGTGGGTGTGGCTGAAAACAACGAAGGTTCACTCTTGTTATTTTGTTCACAGTAGGTTTCCCACTAGTCCTTGACGTGTGGGGCAACTCTCAGAAGTGAAAAAGTAATATTTTCTTCACTGGAAAAGTCATGAACTAAAAAATATGCTTCCAACAAATTTAACGATTTATCTACGATGTCTTCACCTATCAGGCCTCTGAGTATGGGATTATCAAAGTTATATTGTTCCTTAAAAGGAGTGGCACCTCCATAGTCGTTGTTGGATGAAAATGCATCACCTTTGGGTAGTTGTTGAAGGATGTGGGAAAAGTTATCCATCATTGTGTCCCTCTGTCACTCGAGGGCTTCCTTGGGAAACACTTTGAAAGAATCTCTTGCCTCCTTGTCTTTCTTTGCTTTCACCATGGGAGTTCATTAGGTTTTACAAGGCTGATCTTGCAATGGTTCAACCAGATTGATCCCTAACTCCTTATACCCTAACCTCGTTGGGGACATGCAAAGAAAAAAAAAGGAAAGATCTGACTACTCTAATATCAGTGGTTCGAACTTAAATTGGAATGTAACAACTTATATATATATATATATATATATATAATCTTAAATACAAAGATGTGGAAGAAAAGCACTTCATTTCATTAATAGAAAAATATTGAACTATGCTTACGAACAAAATGGAAATAACATAGCTTGAGAAATGGTAGCATTTCTCTAAGAAGAGATGTGGTGGCTACACGCCTCAGAACTATGTTTCAATGAGGCTCAAAGGCCTACTTATTATTTGAAAACATGAGAAAACCTTAAACAACCAAAAACCTAATCCCAGGAGATATAATAGCAAGAGTTTGTGGGCCCTGTTGGGTTTAGTTGGGCAACCAAATTCTCGGGGTTGTAAATTGGTCATATTATATTTGTTTGGCGCATACAATACCTTATTAGAAAGGTCTCTATGAGTATTACAAGTTTCTCCCAGGGCCCTGCCATTGGCTATGAGCCTGCACTAGACCACAAAAAAACATCGTGTAGGAGGGTTAAAATTTCCTCATTAGTTTAGGACCGGAAAAACTACTAAAAATGGTGAATGCTGAAATGAAAAGGGAAAGAGATGAAAATGACTAGGGGGTCTAGGTGGAATAGGCTGGTGGCCACCAATATCCATATGGAACACATTAGGAAAACACATATTAATGAGTTCACTCGTTCTTTGGTTGCACATGAATCCATGATGACAAGATATGATGGTAATCCATTGTAGAATGCCATCAAAACTTGGTTGCAACTTATTAGTGAAAGATGAAAAGGAAGGCCAAGTAACATAGGAAGAGTAAGAAAAGTAGTTGATCAAAGGGACAACAAAAATAATTTTAGATCTGAGGAGAAATCTCAACAATACCATTTAATTCATGGGGAAGAAACAATATGAGTTGGTAGTAAGGAAATAAAAGGTATATTGTAAGTCTAAGGTACAATGTTACTATTCTAAAGGGACATTTTCCTAATAAGTGCTCAAAGAAGTAGGAAAAAATTAGTAAATAGTGTGCACATTACATAGGAGTAAGATAATTAGAAACTATTTGATATTTGACTCAAGAAAGTTCAAATGATGTTTGGTTTTTAGATAGTAGGTGCCTCAATCACATGAATGGAAACATATATTTGTTTTGTGAGTCTAGACACTAGTATCCATTCTGAGATAAAAATGGGCAATGATAATAATGTTTTTTTTTAAAGGTAAAGGAGTGATTGTTGTATATACTAGAAATTACGAAAGTTGAACGATTGATTATGTGTATTATGTTCCTATTTTAACATGCAATATGTTGACTATTGTACAACTAATAGAGAAAAGATATAATGTTCTTCAAGGACAAGGTATGTACAATCATTGGTAAGTATCCAAGTAAGTAGTTGATAGAAAGGGTGGAGATTGTGAAGAATATGATATTTCCACTTATAATGAGAAATAAATTAATTGGCTCTTTGAATTCTTATAAAAATAAGGGTTTTGGATAGATCATCATTATGGAATTTAAGTTATGGAAATTTAAATTTTGGTGGTCTAGATTTAATGTAGAAGAAGTAGGTGGTGAAAAGGATGTGTGATATTGAGGAACCAATAAGTTCAAGTAATATATTTTTACTTGCAAAGCCTCCTAGAGAGAAATTTGTATGTGGGGTTTTGTATAGGGTGAAAGTTCAACTGAAGATTGTACTCACAGATTTGTATGAACAAATACAAACAACTTCATTGTCCTGTAATTTCCATTTCTTTAACTTACTTGATGATTACAGTAAAACAAACTTTAGTTTATCTTTTGGAACAAAAGTCTAAATCTTTTAGTGTATTCAAAAGGTTTAAAATCATGTTCGAAAAGGAGAGTGGCAAATATATTAAATTTTTAAGATCATATAGTGTTAAGATTAGGTATGTTCTATGCCAGAGCAATTTATTTAAATTTTCATAGTTAGCAATCACATCAGCATTACGATAAACTGCAGATAGAACATAAATATAAAACGCAGAAGACAAGCCAAGGTAAGAGGACACAAGATATGGCGCGAGCCAGGGACAAACCCCACAATGTGTGGGGAAACCCTTTGATCAAATCTTCTTTTATCTTCAAAGTTCAGCAGAGAAAGAGAGAGAGAGAGAGAGTACAATTACAACAGAAGTCAACACTTTGACTTTTGATATTGCTTCTACCGATTGTTCAAAGTGACTGCTTCACCTTTCATAGTGTTGCAGCTTGTACTCATGTTGCACCCGTCATTGTGCTACACTTGGTCACTGAGCTGCTCCCATCAAACAATATGTTGTTCGTTACTAACATGCCCATCATCATTCATCATCATGTTGTCTCATTCATCATCATGTTGTTGGGATCATCATCCTTGCAGCACCTAAGAGATCATCACTACTGCATCAAGAACTTCATTACGCAAGGTTCTTGAGAGCATCATTGCTGCACCATGACTTCTCCTTGAGATTATTACTGAGATGATCTCTGCACCTATGAAGATCACGACTGTACATTATTGTAGGATGAGATCATTGTGAGATCATGATCCTATACACTGCTCCAAGCCAAGACTGACTCTCCTTGACTTGATGATTATTGCTCCTTTCATCATGCTGAGACTGTAATGATCATACTACTTATGATCCTTATCATCTTGACTGCCTTTGAGATACTTATTCCTATCAAGAATACTAGATCTGAATACTGTGATGATTATTGACACTGTATGTCTCCTTTTACAGGTATGCCGAGAAGCTCTTGATCAATACTGAAACTTGCTTTATCATTGTGGTTATGCCAAGACAATAACATATACGTGATCCTCATTAATCCTCATTAAGCCGAGACAATGTGAAAAAGAGTAGATCTGCTTTAGGTAATCTGAGTTACTGTTGTTCATCGCATCTAAATTGCCACAGGAAAACCACCGAGATCTATATGTCGAGACTGATCCTTGTCATGCGAGATCAGATGCTGAGACTGCTCTTTGTCATGCGATGCATCTATCTGTATTGTCGAGATTGTCATCATGGGAATTAGATCTATGCCGAGACTGATCCTTGTCATGCGAGATCAGATGCCGAGACTGCTCTTTGTCATGCAATGCATCTATCTGTATTGTCGAGATTGTCATCATGGGAATTAGATCTATGCCGAGACTGATCCTTGTCATGTGAGATCAGATGCCGAGACTGCTCTTTGTCATGCGATGCATCTATCTGTTTTCATGAGGAATGCACAGGTCTATTGTGCAGCATTAACTATAACTAGAACCCTTGCCTGTTCAAAGGATTTAGGGCTCTCCTAGATTTCCCACAGCCTCGCTTATCTTGTCACTGTTCCTCGAATAATTTGGCTATTCAGATATACTCAAGACCGAGTAACTTTCTTGTCAAACGGAGCAGATAGATAGATGACCTAGATTCGTACGTGAGAGAGTATCTTTGCGGCTATCCTTTCTGTGGCTCTTATTTCTGCGGCTCCTTCACCCTTAACTCGCACTTCTAAAATAGTCTTCTTCGCGTAGATATGGAGACCGAATTCATTGTTGTGATTATTAGTGTCTCAAAGACCAGCGTATGTCCTGTCTTTATGACCCGTGGCTAGGGCATGTTTGTACTCCAGCTAGGGCAATATACACTAGCATATACTCTCAACGTTTCTCCTTTTCAAAAACCCAGACGTGGAGAGGAGATCACATGAAGAGTGTTTCTCAATGACATCAAATCCTCTTATATTATACTAATGTGTAGATGATGAATAGACATGTCATTTGGGCTTCTAGAGCCTACATAAGAGCTGGTTGGCTTGATAATAATTATATAAACAAAATAAATTCATATCTCCATAAATACTTATCGGAATCGGATGATCTTTGGATCAATCCTACACCTCTTGACGAGAGGGATTCAATAAAAATATCAGCTGCGATAAATAAGCCGACCCACATGGAGTTTGGCCCTAGTTGACAATTTAACACTCCCTCTCAACTAGGGAGAACTCCGTTCATTTATCCATAAGATTGACTGTACTATCTCTGCCATCAGTGCCCTGCACTGTTCTATCCAACTCTACTCAGCTCTATTGGCTTTGCTGGCTCTGCTCTACTCTGCTTGCTCTGCTAGTTCTGCTTTGCTCAGCTCTGCTGAACTATGAAGAAGAAGAATTGATCGAGAATGAGTCATATCATTCTCCACTAACCCGAAGTTAGTCTCAGAGTGCATACCACTGGTCCCAGACCAGTCTCAACCGACCCAAAGTCAGTGTCATAGTATGTACGACTCTCACTGGTCCTAGACCAGTACTGCACTGACACGAAGTCAGTCTTGGAGTATGTACCACTGGTCCCAGACCAGTCTCAGCCGACCCGAAGTCAGCATCATAATATGTACAACTCCTACCACTGGTCCCAGACCAGTATCATTGATCCTAGATCAATGGAGGACATCCTAGAGTAGGGAGTATGGTAGATACAACGATGCATCCATCGGTACTACTATGGTCCGTAACTTCATTTCCCTGCTCATTGATCAGATGAGAGGTACTTCCCATGAATCCCAGACTCCATGGGTAGGATGCCTCGACAAGAGAACTTAATCAATCTTGTCCTCACAGGGAAAACACATCAATCCTACTACAATCACCATGGAGAACACATCAATCTAAGCTTCCATGGAGAACACATCAATCCAGGCCTCACAGGAGAACACATCAATCCTGCTACAATCGCATGGAGAACACATCAATCTTGCTACAATCGCCATGGAGAACACATCAATCCTGCTACAATCTCCATGGAGAACACATCAATCCAGGCCTCACAGGAGAACACATCAATCCTGCTACAATCGCCATGGAGAACACATCAATCCAGACCTCACAGGAGAACACATCAATCCTGCTACAATCGCCATGGAGAACACATCAATCCAGGCCTCACAGGAGAACTAATCATCCTGCTACACAAGAGAGCGAATCATCTTGTCCCACAAGAGAGCGAATCATCTTGTTTCAGTGCGCACCACCAGGAGGGTGAGTCACCCTGTGGTCGTATGTTGCTCTAGTAATAACCGCAAGCCCTCAGAGCTCCCAGAGCTCGATGTATGCAACATGCAGGACCCTTGTACAAGGGTTTTTACCAACTCCAAGTCCTTGGGGAAAATCACAAATTTGATCTTTCCTCGGGGCTCTGTCCTGTACATCATCTCAGTGCGATGGAGCCTCCTTGATCATCGACTTACCATATCCCAGATAAGGCAGTATTTGATGTCTATCTGCTGGAGCATTGTCAAATACGGGATTCCTCAATAATCGAATCCCATCTCTGGTTGTCACAGAGAATCACAATGGTATTCATCAAGTGTACAAACAGCTCACTGAAGAGCTTCAGCAACCAGACTGCCTCACAGAAGGCCATACTATCAGCAATGTATTCTGCCTTGGTGGTGCTCAGAGTCACCGACTTCTGCTTCCTCTGCTCTTTCAGGATATCGAGGCAGACAGCACTGAGAAGTGCTCTAGTGATCCTCCATACTGCCTGCCCACTCATCATTCGAATAATCATGTGGTTTCATATTTCCGGCAGTGTATCTCAATTCATGAGAGATTGTGCCCTGAAGATATCTTAGAAGATTCTTGGCACCAATCTAGTGAGGCTCAACCAAATATGAGCTCACCATGCTAACTGCAACACAGATGTCCGGACGGAGGTTCTCCAAGAACATCAATGCGAATGAGTTTATGAAACTCAGAGGCATTTCCCAAATCGGGTCTGACATCACTACCATATAACTTCTTAAAGTTAGGATCCTCGAGGCAGTCACAAGCTTGCAGCTTATCTTCTCACATTCAGAGTTCAACTCCCTCTGTCTCTTATAAATGAGAGGGTCTGCACCTGTCAGACATAGGTGCCGGTACAAGAGGTTCATCATCCACAACCTTCGAGTAATGGTTTGGATCGATTTCACTCCTAGTGAATCTCAGCTGCATTGGACAACTATCAATCCTCTCATACTATGCCCGAAGTGTTTTTCTTCAAGCCATAGAGAGCTTTCTTCCGCCTGTATACATGAGATTCCTTGATCATGATTCTCAAACTCCTCGGGTTGTTCCAAACCTGTGAACCAGCTGCATGAGGGGAATGGTCCCCTTATAATATTTTCCTTCGATACATTTCAGACATGTACCTTCATGCTTCTTTTGAATTCAGGCATCCTAGTCACCATCTGACTCACAGACCTTCGGTGCTGAGTCAATGGACATGGTCCCTAGTGGACTTCCTGCAACTTGATACAACCCTGAACTAAAAAAAAACATCTTTAAAAGATCTATTTTCAAACACGTACCTTTCCATCGATAAGTGCCACCTTGTAACCTTTGACTTCCATTTCCGAGATGGGCATCAGGTTCAATCAGGTACATAACATAGATTTTGGGGTTCCTTGCTTTTGTGGAAGAGTCGACCATTGTCTTTGATGGCCTGCATCTCTGTCATATGGGCACTCCTTCGCATAAGGGCCGAACTCATAACCAAGACATCTACTTTCCTTCCTACCCTTAGATCTAAACTTCCCAATGAAGTGATGCCATCAGAAGTTTTGCTGCACCATTCTAATAACATTCTCTGCTCCAACTTCACCCTAGGCGAATTATGAGGAACCCATTGATCGTTTTGTCTTGTCCCAACTATCTTCGGTGATTGCTCCTTCACTCTTGCTTGGGCATTGTCTTCACCTCAGCTCTGATACCATGTTAAGATTAGGTATGTTCTATGCCAGAGCAATTTATTTAAATTTTCACAGTTAGCAATCACATCAGCATTACGATAAACTACAGATAGAACATAAATATAAGACGCAGAAGACAAGCCAAGGCAAGAAGACACAAGATATGGCGCGAGCTAGGGACAAACCCCACAATGCGTGGGGAAACCCTTTGATCAAATCTTCTTTTATCTTCAAAGTTCAGCAGAGAAAGAGAGAGAGAGAGAGAGAGAGAGAGAGAGAGAGAGTACAATTACAACAGAATTCGACACTTTAACTTTTGATATTGCTTCTACTGATTCTTCAAAGTGACTGCTTCACTTTCATAGTGTTGCAGCTCGTACTCATGTTGCACCGTCATTGTGCTACACTTGGTCACTGAGCTGCTCCCATCAAACAATATGTTGTTCCTTACTAACATGCCCATCATCATTCATCATCATGCTGTTGGGATCATCATCCTTGCAGCACCTCAAAGATCATCACTACTGCATCAAGAACTTCATTACGCAAGGTTCTTGAGAGCATCATTGCTGCACCATGACTTCTCCTTGAGATTATTACTGAGATGATCTCTGCACTATGAAGATCACGACTGTACATTATTGTAGGATGAGATCATTGTCAGATCATGATCCTACACACTGCTCCAAGCCAAAGCTGACTCCCCTTGACTTGATGATTATTGCTCCTTTCATCATGTTGAGACTGTAATGATCATACTACTTATGATCCTTATCATCTTGACTGCCTTTGAGATACTTATTCATATCAAGAATACTAGATCTGAATACTGTGATGATTATTGACACTGTATGTCTCCTTTTACAGGTATGCCGAGAAGCTCTTGATCAATATTGAAACCTGCTTTATCATTGTGGTTATGCCAAGACAATAACATATACGTCATCTTCATTAATCCTCATTAAGCCGAGACAATGTGCAAAAGAGTAGATCTGCTTTAGGTAATCTGAGAGACTGATCCTTGTCATGCGAGATCAGATGCTGAGACTGCTCTTTGTCATGCGATGCATCTATCTATATTATCGAGATTGTCATCATGGGAATTAGATCTATGCCGAGACTGATCCTTGTCATGCGAGATGAGATGCCGAGACTACTCTTTGTCATGCGATGCATCTATCTGTATTGTCGAGATTGTCATCATGGGAATTAGATCTATTCCGAGACTGATCCTTGTCATGCGAGATCAGATGTCGAGACTGCTCTTTGTCATGCGATGCATCTATCTGTTTTCATGAGGAATGCACAGGTCTGTCGTGCAGCAATAACTATAGCTAGAACCCTTGCCTATTCAGAGGATTTAGGGCTCTCCTAGCTTTTCCACAACCTCGCTTATCTTGTCATTGTTCCTCGTATTAATTTGGCTATTCAGATATACTCAAGACCGAGTAATTTTCTTGTCAAACAGAGCAGATAGATAGATGACCTAGATTCGTACGTGAGAGAATATCTCTGCGGCTATCCTTTCTGTGGATTTAATTCTGCGGGTCCTTCACCCTTAACTCGCACTTCTAAAACAGTCTTCTTCGCGTAGATATGGAGACCGAATTCATTGTTGTGATTATTAGTGTCTCAAAGTCCAGCGTATGTCTGTCTTTATGACCTGTGGCAAGGGCATGTTTGT